>NW_020769491.1:383412-419864 GCF_900518735.1 Pseudonaja textilis | reverse complement strand
TTCTATTCTATTCTATTCTATTCTATTCTATTCTATTCTATTCTATTCTATTCTATTCTTTCTCTGCTCTGCTATTCTATTCTGAATTCTATTCTATTCTATTCCACCATTTCTTTGATTATTAGTGTAACTTTTGTCCCATGGCAAAATGGCCACGGCGAGTTGTCTCATTCTGACATAGACTGCCTTCATTTTTTTTTTAGCCTTTTGCCAAGACAGAATTCCTTCCCTGAATCCTTCAGGCCTTCTCCCACCAGGCCTTCAGGATTCCACGTGGGTTAGAAGAGGGGTTCCCCCCAACCTGTGGTGAGAGGCTCTCTTCGGAGTCGCAACTGCCCCGATGCCCACCGATTTCAGGAAGCTGCCCCTTCTCCCACCCTTGTTTCTTCCTTGTCCGCAGCTGCTGGATGCCGGGCTGCGGGAGCTGCAGGAAGAGACTGGCTTGCACCTGAAGGATGGGCAATTGTGCTGGGAACTGCTGGCCCTCTGGGAGGTAAGAGGACCCCCAAGATGGGTCTTGTGATGACGCAGCTGTGGCTCACATCAGGTGAGGGTCTTGTGATGGAGAGGTCAGGTCGGGTGAGGGTGATTGGGAGGTGAAGTGCTGGTTTTGACGCGGTTGCAGGCGTGGTCTTCATCCAGTTCTGACCGGTTCTGGAGAACCGGTAGTGGAAATGTTGAGTAGTTCGGAGAAGCAGCCAGTCCCGCCTCTGACTGGCCCCGCCCTCATCTATTCTCCACCTCCCGAGTCCCAGCTGATTGGCTGGCTCTTCTTTGGTTGCCCTGCGCAGGAGAACAGAGCTGGAAAGCAGTTTAGTGGGGTGGGGAGGGAAGGGGGATTTTGCCGGAACCTTCCCCGTCACACCCACCAAGCCACGCCCACCAAGCCAGGCCACGCCCACAGAGCCGGTAGTAAAAAAATTTGAATCCCACCACTGGCTCAGAATGATGAGTTGAACCCCAATCCTGAGTAGCAAGGATGCCAGAAGAAGCATGTGTGAATGTCCCCTCTGGTATCTGCAGCTTGGCATCCCAAATAAGGACCAAGCAGGCCCTCCCTCTCCTTTGGGAAACCCCCTCTGCAGAGGTGGTCTTCAGCCGGTTCTGACCGGTTCTGGGGAACTGGTAGTGGAAATGTTGAGTAGTTTGGAGAACCGGCCAATACTGCCTCCGACTGGCCCCGCCCCCATCTATTCTCCGCCTCCCAAGTCCCAACTGATCAGCTGGGTCTTCTTTGGTTGCCCTGCACAGGAGAACGGAGCTGGAAAGCAGGTTAGTGGGGTGGGGAGGGAATTTGCAGTATCCTTCCTCTGCCATGCCCACCAAGCCACGCTTACAGAACCAGTTATAAAAATAAATTGAATCCCATCACTGGGGGTTTGCGTGGGTTGGTTGAGGATTGATGTTATCGCTGGTTGGTTGTGTGACTGATTTGAATTCTGAAGGTTTTATAGGCTGGTGGTGGGTCGATGCATCGGTGGATGGAATTGCTTGTGGAGCGCCAGGCCTTGATGAGCATGGCCGGTGGCAGCCTGGCCAGTAATTCTTCTATTGCTCTTCTATCAAAATGGGTCTTGGATTGCTCTGTAACGAAGCATTTAGAAACCAGCCCACAAGAACTTCCACCCTCCTCCTCCACCCGACTACAGCCATTCAGCGCTATTGCAATCCCATTTTACTATGTCTTGTCTCCCCCTGCAGTCAGTGTATCCGCCACGGCTGAGCCAAGGTTTGCCCCAACGCCATCACATTGTGGTCTACCTGCGCTTGGCCCTGCACGAGAGCCACCAGCAGCTCCAAGTGAGTGGGGCACGTTGGCCACGCTCCGCTCCCCACTGAGGTGTCTGCAGCAGAAGTGTCTTGCTCTTAGTAGCAA
Organism: Pseudonaja textilis; assembly: GCF_900518735.1. Next base: position 417,988 of record NW_020769491.1, on the reverse strand, counting down.
TAGCAATAGCCCTTAGACGTATATACCGCTTCACAGGGCCTTTACAGCCCTCTCTAAGCGGTTTACAGAGTCAGCCTCCTGCCCCCAACAATCTGGGTCCTCATTTTATTGACCTCGGAAGGACGGAAGTCTGAGTCAACCTTGAGCTGCTCAGAATCGAACTCCTGACTATGGGCAGTTTGCTTGCAATTCTGCATTCTAACTGGAAGAAAGGAAGGAAGGAAAGAAGGAAGGAAGGAAGGAAGGAAAAGGAAGGAAGGACAATAGCAATAGCACTTATACCACTTCACAGTGCTTTTACAGCACTGGGAAGGAAAGGAAAGGAAAGGAAAGGAAAGGAGGGAGGGAAGGAAGGAAGGAAGGAAAGGAAGGAAGGAAGGAAGGAAGGAAGGAAGGAAGGAAGATAGCAATAACATTTAGATTTATATACCACTTCACAATGCTTTCCAGCCTTCTCTTACAGACAGCCTCTGGCCCCCAACAATCTGGGTCCTCATTTAACTGACCTTAGAAGGATATGGAAGGCTGAGTCAACCTCGAGCCGACAGGAATCAAACTTCTGGCAGTGGGCAGAGTAGCCTGCAGTACTGCATTCTAAGCACTGTGCCACCACATCTCCTGGCATTAATCCCAATTGGTTTGACTTTTCCTCAGAGAGCCTGAGATGACATGGACTGGGGTCTCCCTTAATTTAACTCCACAACAGCCTTGCCAGGTAGCCTGGGCTGAGACTGAGCAGCCCAAAGTGAGGCCAGCCTCAGTGACTTGAGGATCATGGCAAATTGCCTCCACCTCCTGACGTTCTTCTTAAAGCCCACTTATTTGAATCATGGTTTGATGCCTAAGCCACGATCTCCCTGGGGTTTACTAACAGGCCAAGCCTGAAGCTCCAGAGCTGCTTCTCAAATTTAATGTTTAATTAAGAGTTTGTAATTTGGGGGGAATTTCTTACGGTTGAAGGGAGGAATGTCAACACATGAGAATGGAGGCCATGTTGTTCAAAAGACACGGAGACTAGATTGTAATGGTTCTCTTGCACTCTCCCAGTTGGGCTGCCACTGGCAGGAGCCTCAGCCTGCAGTAAACGAATCAAGGGCCTTTTGGGTTCTTGGAGGAACCCAAGAAGGGAACTGATGCTGCAGGATGGGTTGTGGGGAGCCTGCCTGAATTGTACATTGATCCAGATCTTTTGCCAGGCCAGGCTGAAGCCCAATGAAGCCGAGGTCTCCGCTGTGGCTTGGCTGGACCGCCTCACCCTGGCATCCATTGTGGCTACAGAGGATGGAGCAGAAGGCGAGGCCCCAGGGGTGGGCAGGGAGGCACCATCCACTGTCAGGTAGGTGGCAGGGAAGAGCATCCCGGTGTTCTGACCCAGCTCCCCAAACACGACAAACCCTCTGAAGTGAACGCAAAGAATCCTTTGTTAGGAGCATCGGCAACCCCCCCAAAAGTGTCTCTCTCACCGCAGAATAACAAGTCCGTCTGTCCGTCTGGGAGATGAACAGTTGTCTGCCACCCCTATTCATCTCCGCCCCCTGCCTTTGATCCCCAGAGCTAAGGTGGGGCTTTGCTAGCAGTGGTGGCTGTTCTGTCCCAAAGACCGGCCCATAGATTTCCACTGCTCTCCTCTCCTCTGCTTTCGGTGCATCCAAGCGTCAGGCACTGGATGCAGCTGTTCCTCTTCCTCATCAGCCACCTCCAGACCTGGGAGCTGTTGGCTCTCCATCTGAGGGCTGATGGACAGCCCAGGCTCCGCTTCCCCCCCCCACTCTCTCTCTGCCAGCTCCATTCCCTCTTCCCTCTCGGAGCTCTCAGGTTGCCCTGATGCTGACCCCAACTCCCACTCTTCCTCCTCCTCTGACTCGGATCCTGGAGGGGCCAGCAGCCAACAGGCCACAACACTTGGCTCTTCGCCTCTTTTTAAAGCAAGAGCAAAGGGTGTAGTCCAGTAGTCCCGAACCTTTCCAGCTTGGCAGCCCGGCCCAAGGTGTGAGTGGTAGGCATTCACACACACAGCTCCGTGTGTACAAGTAACACGCGCCCACCACTTGCGCAAACGAAGCTTCGTGCGTGAGCGGAAGGTGCTGGCATTCACGCATGAAGCTCGTCACGCAAATGGAGGGCGGTTGTGTTGATGCACGAAGCCACATTTGCATGAATGGAGCTTCGCAAGCGAGCACAAGTGCCCTCCACTTGTACGAGTGGAGCTTCACACAAGCAACCCATTTCTCCCACAAACAGGCCATGGCCCGGTACTGGCCCACAGCCAGTTTGTGGATCTCTGGTCTAGTCCTCATAAACTGGCTGAAGGAAACCTAGTTTGGTCCATCGTGATTTGTTCCTTCTCTTTGGTAGAGAGTTCTCAGGAAAATCAGTCTCTTTCATTCAGCTAAGAAAAGGGCTATTATTTAAGGCTTTTCAATCTATACTATTCTGAATAGCTTCCCCTTTATATAGGCTGGAAAGAATTAAAGGTTTGTCTCGCCATCTCGACGAGGAGATGGCCCAAAGTTCTCTCCCCTTCCTGCTTTAGCTCATCATTTCTGAAACTTCCACAGATAAATGTTCACAGTTTACATTTAGAAAATCATTAAATATATGATGGTTCTATTGTCATGCAAACTAAGACCTCGGTTGAATTAATAGCTGCTTATTCTTCGTTTGAACAATTGTGGGGCCAAACTAGCATAGGAATAGGAATAGACATAGGATAGAATAGAAGATGGAGAATAGAACAGAATAGAATATATAATAGAAAATGGAATGCAATGGAATAAGAGATAGAGAATACCGTGTTTCTCACAAAATAAGGCCGGGCCTTATTTTTTTTTTGAGCCCCAAAAAAACGGCTAGGACATCTTTTGGGGGGGGTGAATTAATTTCTCCCCCCCCCCGGCGCACCAGCGCCATCTCCAACAACAGCATCTGAGTCACTGCCACTTTCCCCCCGTCCCTGTAACAACAGGAAAAGATTTTTTTGAGGTACCTGGGAGCGCCACGTGCTGCGTTTTGGTTTAATCCCGAACAGCTGGGTGGGCGTGAGAAGAGCCGAGCGAGCGTCTCTGCTGCTGTTACCGTTGGTGCTCCAGCCTCGGGCTCTGCAAGTTTGCAAACGTCCCGGTGCACCCAGGCTGAGCTGCAGCTGTCCCTCTCTCGCTAGCACCGTCTCCAACAACAGCGGCAGCAGCAGCAGGAACCACGGAAGTTACAGAGGCGGATCCCCCACTCGAGAAGCGGCTGAAATGCTTCCACGGTTCCTGCCACTGCTGCCGCTGTTGTTGGGGATGGCGCTGGCGAGAGAGGCGCCAGCACCGGTGGGAACCATGGAAGCTACAGAGGCCTGAGAAGCGGCTGAAACATTGCCGGACATCCACGCCAACGCCGCCCACCTGCTGATCTGGGTAAGGGAGCCCTCCGTGCTCCACTATGGTGTTAGGAGCGCCTGATGGTGAGGCGTAGCTGCCCGCGGGGCACTCCTACTGGCAAGTTCCCCCCCGCCTCCCGCCCCCCAATTTCGCATATTTTAAACTAGGCCTAAATTTGGCGGGGAGGGGCTTAATTTCATTTTATGCCTAGAAAACATGCTGGGTCTTCCTATGGCGGGGGGGGGCCGTATTGTTGGAGAAACACAGTAGAACAGAACAGAACAGAATAGATGGAAAGGGACCTTGGAGATCTTCTAGTCCAACCCCTTCCTTAGACAGGAAACCCTATACCATTTCAGAAAATGGTTCTCCAGTCTCTTCTTAAAAATTTCCAGGGCTGAAGCATTTACAACTTCTGGAGGCAAGTTGTTCCACTGATTAATTGTTCTAACGCTCAGGAATTTCTCCTTAGTTCTAGGTTGCTTCTCTCCTTGATTAGTTTCCACCCGTTGCTTCTTTGACGGATCTCTTCTCTTCTTAGCAAGAAACTTGGGGTGGAGGAGACAAGGGGCAGACTGGTCCCCTTCCCCACATTTATAAAGGTCTTTGGGCATCTTGTTTCCCATTTTGAGCAGCATCATCAAACTGGAGAAGGGCTCAGCCAAGACCCTGGTGATCCCAACCGCCGCCTTCCTGGCCACGGCACCAGGGGAAAACGTGGAGTGTGTCAGCACCGGGACCAAGTACGCCCTCCGGCAGTGGCTAAACATGTCGTCCCTCTGAGCGGCCAAGGATGCTCAAAACGCCTGGGAAACACGTGGACCAATTCCCCTGGGCAGCACTCCAGGGTCCACCCGATGCCTCTCGAGTTAACTTGGCAATATTTAGCTCCAGCAATCAAAAAATTCTTGGTTTTGTTATGGATTCCAGGGGAAATCTGTGCTCGAGTCATGGTTCAGTTGCTAAAAGATAAGAAGTCTTAGTTTTTGCCTTTCCCTGGAGTTTACATTATAGTTGGTCCTCGACTTACAACAGTTCATTTAGCGACCATTCAAAGTGACAACGGCACTGAAAAAAAGGGACCGTTATGAGAGTTTTTCACACTTACAACTGTAGCAGGATCTCCATGGTCACATGATCAAAAAATCAGATACTTGTGTCCTGACCAAGGCTTCCTGAGTCCATAATTAAGCACACACAGTTAAAACAACTCATTTTATTTTCAATGCTGGTAATAAGTCCCAAGCAGTCCCTCGAGATAAGCACCCACCTTTCTTTCCTGTGAGGTGCTGCCAACAACAGAAATGCAAAATGAACTATAAAAAACCAACCAGTACAAAGTCCACACGGAGCTTCAAGGTTGAATCCGAACAGAGTGAACAACTTTGCTTCCTGCAAAGGTTTCTCTACCTTTGCCTGTTCTTTATACCTTCTGGGAGGGGCAATCACCTCCCAGCCTTACTCCCAAGTCGCCCCCTTTTGTCTCAGCTGCTCTTGCCTTCTAGCAGCTCTGCACATACGCACACTGAGCACAGGCTCCCCTTGCTCCTCTGCCTCGCTGCTGCCAGACTCCAGAGGCAGCACCCCACTCCCAGATGGTCCTGGCCCCATCTCTGCATCAGATGCAGGACCCTCGTCTGAGTCCTCGCCAGACTCTCTGACTGGTTCCCTTTCTCCCCACTGTCAGAGTCCGCTGCCGTCTGCACAGGCTGCCGGCAAACCACAACAGCTTGGCCACTGTAAGAGCGGTAAAGCATGTGAAAGCCGCCGTTTTATGACCTTTCCTGCCACAGTTAAGGCAATTGTGGCAGTTGTTCAATTAGTAACCCAGTGTCAGTCCTGGAGCCATTCCCCTTCCCCCTGGCACTTTCAGGGCTGCCACAGCAAAGTGCATCGAGATGTGGGAACAGGGCGGCGGGGGGGGGGGAGTAGATATACCGTGTTTTTTCGAAAACAAGACCCTGTCTTATTATTTTTGGCCACCAAAAAAGGCACCAGGTCTTATTTTCGGGGGATGCCCTCCACTGACTTACCTCACTTGCGCGCGTCGCCCCCGGCCCCCTTTTTGCTGTCAGAAGCCTTCAGGAACTACTTCTGCAGCCGGCAAGACTTTGCTGAAGGTCTCTGCAGGGGATAATGGAGCTCTGGATCGATCCAGAGCTTTGTTACCAGCTACAGAGGCCTTCAGGAAAGCCTTGCCGGCTGCAGAGGAAATGGGCCGACAAGGCAGGTGTCACAGTGTGCAAGGCCTGGCTGCAACTGTCCAAAGGTAAGTAGTAGGGCAGCTTCACCTCCCCCCAAGCTTAGAGTGGGCGGGATCTTAATTAGGGCTTATTTTGGAGGTAGGGCTTATATTGGGCGCACATGTAAAAAAAAATCAAGCTAGGATTTACTTTCAAGTAGGTCATATTTTTGGGGAAACAGGGTAGCAGGGTGATTGTAGCCAAAATAAAATTCTTCCCTCTGAGAACCAAGGACTTTCCCACCAGGTATAAGGAGGTGAGATATGAGACGAAGCGACCCTTGGACTGTGGCCTGACTGGACCGTGTGAACGACTACATGGGCAGGGGAAAGAAAATTCTAGAATTGGGTATCCCCAGATGTGCCAATGACATGCCTAATAAATCTATGCTTTGAGGAACGTGCCTTCCTTGGCGGTTTGATTCTGTTGGGTGTGTTACTTAAAACCCTGACACCTGGTTAAGGGAATCGCTGCAGTTCTTAAAGGTACTAACATGATTGTTAAGTGAATCCAGCATTGTTGCTTGTCAGAAGGTCGCAAAAGGGGATCAAATGACCCCAGGATGATGCCACCGTCGTAAATATGAGTCAGTTGCCAAGTGTCTGAATTTTGATCATGTGGCCCTGGGGGAGGCTGCAACGGTCGCAAGTGTGAAAAATAACACATCACTTTTTTCAGGGATGTTTTAACTTTGGTCGCTAAATGAACTGTTGTAAGTCGAGGTCTACCTGTATCCTACAAGTATGTCGATGAAGATTTTCAGTCACCCAGGTAGAATTGTCTTGGAAATTCGGGCATGACAACTGGATTTATTGTTACCAACACTCATAAAAATAAAAACTATGAGGAAAAAAAACCTGCTTACATTTGACTCTTAACTACTTAAATTTCAGGGGTTACCTTTATTTAAAAATGTTTTTTTTATTTTGAGGAAGGGAAATAATTTGCCATGAGTAAATAGTGCTATAGATCCCAACATTGACCTGTTAAGTCGTATATCCCCATTAACAAATGTGAGTCAGTCTAGTATCCAAATGTTGTTCGCGTCCTCAAACCTCTGTCCAGTCCCAACTCTTAAAAGCCAAAAGCCCCTGAACACGGGGAACAAACTTGTTTTTGCCACTCTCCCAGGGGTGGTATGCTACCGGTTTGGACTGGTTCAGCCGAACCGGTAGTAAAAAAGGAAAGCTAAGCTTCCAATCAGCTAAGTGGTGGAAAACAAGACTTAGGGACAGGATAAAAGACAGAAAAGCGCATGGAAGGAAGGGTCACTCCTAGCTTTCCCTTTCTTCATTCTCTCAGCTGATTGGCTTGTTAGGGGTGCGCATGCAATCACCCACCAAACCATAATTTTGTCGCTACGACTACGGTAGGATCCCACTACTGCAGTGGTCACCAACCAGTGGTCCGTGACAAAATTATTTGCATTTTTATATTGCACTAAATACTATTTATCTTTTTTAAAAAAAATCATATTAGTGGTCCGCGGGGTTTAAAATTATGTAGTGGTCCTTGAGGTCTGAAAGGTTGGTGACCCTGCACTACTGCACTCTCCCCAGTCTCTAGCTGAGAAGCCACCTAACTGCGCCCTATCTGCCAGGAAGACCCTTATTAACCTACAACATGGCTAGTGTATTTTTCATTTTATTTGCTTCTTCCTAAATAAATAAGACATGAAAAGGCGGATGCTCCAGTTCCCCCTGGCCTGATAACCCCAAATACTAAAGGCTCCCCACAAGGGCCATTCCCACAGTTGTTTGTCAACCTGCTGGGTTCCATTTAAAGAGTGTAGAAAGGAGGGTCTCTCATCCTTTCTCCAAAGCTCGGAGGAACTTCTGCTTCCTGGCTGGCAGAGCCTGCCATGTTATTAGCACCCCCCAAGCGAGTTTCCGCCAGGGGGAAATTCAGGAGAGGAAGGAGCTCGGCTTAGCCTCTTGGCACCGATCAAGGTTTCAGCTTCAGCCACGGGTGGAGGATGGTGAGGATGGAAAGGACGGAGGAGGTCAGGCCACAGAGCCCCACGAAACCAGAGCTGCTCCTGTACAGGCCCAGCTTGTCCAAGGGAATGAAAATGTCACAGGCGTTTTTCATCACGTCCAGAAGGAGGGGAGGGTTGTTCCGGAGCACTTGGGCCAGGAGAGCGAGCTGCAGCTTCACCTTCAGGGCCAGCTGCTGGAAGCCACGGTCGTCTCCCGGGCCAGATCTGCCGTTCCGGCAGCTTCCTTTCTGGGACTTTGCGTTGGTCTCGCGCTCCATCAGGAGCCGGATTTCGTAGGCGTCTCGGCTCAAGTTCATAATCAGCGCGAAGAGGTAGTATCTGAAAATGGTGCGAAGGGAAGATGGAAAAATCCCGAAATCTTAGCTTAGGGGTCTCCAAACTCAGCCACTTTAAGACTTGTGGACTTCAACTCCCAGAATTCTCCAGCCAGCATATGCTGGCTGGAGAATTCTGGGAGTTGAAGTCCACAAGTCTTAAAGTCGCCAAGTTTGGAGACCTCTGTCCTAGCTGGAGCATAAGAGAATATATCTTCAAACCTATGACCACAACTGAGCCCAAAATGTATCTTGCCAAGTGAGACATTGATTAAGTGAGTTTCGCCCGTTTTACAACTTTTCCTGCCACGTTTCCTAACTGAATCACTGCAGTTGTTAAATTAGTATGGTATAAGGAAATTAGTTTTTAAAGAGCATCTTGAAGTTCGTAGATCGATAACAGATTAACAGAGTTGGAAGGGACCTTGTAGGTCATCTAGTCCAACCCACCACCCAAGCAGGAGACCCTACACCATAGGTGGTATTCAGCAGGTTCTGACCAGTTCTGGAGAACCATTAGGGGAAATTTTGAGAAGTTCGGAGAACCGGCAAATACCACCTCTGACTGGAGATTTTAGAGTATCCTTCCCCTGCCACGCCCACAAAGCCACACCCACAAAGCCACGCCCACAGAATTGGTAGTAGAAAAATTTGAATCCCACCACTGCCCTACATCAGGTTCTGACAGATAGCAGTCTAGTTTCTTCTTGAAAGCTCCCACAACTTCTAAAGACAACTTCTGTTCCATGGGTTGATTGGTCTCTATCAGAAAATTCCTCCTTATTTCCAGGTTGAATCTCTCCTTGATCAGTTTCCACCCATTATTCCTTGTCTGGCCTTCAGGTGCCTTGGAGAATAGCTTGACCCCTTCCTCCTCTCTGGGGCAGCCCCTCAAATATCGGGAGGCTGCTCTCCTGTCTCCCCTGGCCCTTGTGTTCATTAAAGTCAGATTAACAGAGTTGGAAGGAACCTTGTAGGTCATCCAGTCCAAATCCCTGCCCTCAAATATTGGAAGACGGCTGTCCTGTCTCCCCTGGTCCTTCTCTTCACTAGACTAGCCAAGCCCAGTTTCTGCAACCGTTCATCGTATCCAGTCCCTTAATCATCTATAACCGCGATGGCGAACCTATGGCACACGTGCCACAGGTGGCCCGTTTGAGACAGTTTTCGCCCTCCTGGAGGCTCGAGGGAAGCCTTGGGAAGCCAAAAAAACAGGCCTTCTGAAAATACCAGAAGTGCCGAAACAGGCCCGCTTTTCGGCCTCCCGAGGCTGCAGAGGCTTCCCTCAAGCCTCTGGGAGGGAGAAAATGGCCTCAAACGGGCCAAAGAACAGTTGGGAGGCGTGTGCATGCACAGGTGCAGGTGAGAGAGCAGGGTGGGGGTGTTGCATGCGCATGCCCAGGGAGGGCCAGGGCACATTGCATTCTGGGTGCTGGAACACACGCGTGCTTTTGGCACACCACAACAAAAAGGATTCCCATCACTGATCTATAAGGTTTCCTTTGTGTTCTCAGGATCGGATTCGCCATTCCCTCCACAACCTGGAGCCCTCAAGCAGCAGACAAATCTCCCTGGGAGGGAGGGAGGGAGAGGGAAGGGAGGGAACTTCCATCTCACCTGAATGAACGCTGGCTCCACTTCTCCTGGTCCATGTGTGGAACAAGGCCTGATTTCCCGGCCCACAAGATGTTGTCGCAGGCAAAGTACATGGCTCGGTTTAAATGGCTCACTGTGATGCAGAAACGGAGGACGATGTCTGACAGGTGGATGGCTCTTTTGGCCGCCTCCAGAGCATCTGCAGAATTCCCCAGTCGGAATACTAGAAAGTAAGGCCAGAGTCATGGATGTGCACAATCCAGCCGGTCTTATTTCCACAGCTCACCAAGGGAGAGGCCTTGAAATATGCTGTGGGTGGATTGGCAAACAATTACTTTTTTATTTTTTATTATCAGTTTTCTTTTTAGTCATTTATAATATAAAATACAAAAGCAAATCATAGGAAAAATAGGGAAGGGAAAAGGGTAGAAAAAAAGGGGGGGGGAAGAAAAGGCATCGACTTCCTGAATCTTCCTGAATTTGGTGCAGTAGAATAAGATAATAACATCAAACCTCATTTTTTTACTTTTACATAATAATATAAACTTAGCCATTTCTAGAACAACAAATCTATCTGATCCGTAAAAGCCAAAATCAAAGTTTCATTTTTTTTCCACCTCAAGCAGGAAGTCCAGAAGCGGTTTCCAAGAAGAAACGAAAATAATTGTGTTTTTTTTTTCCTTTAATCAAAACAGTCAATTTAGCCAATCTCTGCTGATTCCATCAATTTCTGCAGCCCTTCATCCATTGTGGGTATCAAAAATGTCCATCCATTTTTGTGCATAAAGTAATCTCGATGCGGTCAACAAACTAGAATTCAGGAGAAACGTCCTAACAGTGAGAACAATTAACCAGTGGAACTGCTTGCCACCAGAAGTTGTGGGCGCTCCATCACTGGAGGCTTTTTAAGAAGAGACTGGACAGCCCTATGTCTGAAATCATATAGGGACTACTGCTTGAGCAGGAGGTTGGGCTAGAAGACCTCCAAGGTCCCTTCCAGCTCTATCCTGATTGATTGATTGAAATATAACATCGAAGTTCCAGATTCTTTTTTCCAATTCTTTATCCATTAAAGCCCAAAGAAGTTTCTGGTTTTAATCTTTATATTCGCTTTCAGAGTCTTCTGCATTAGGAGAATGGCAATTACTTGGATGGATCCTTAAGGCAGCTACTTTTGGTTGACTTGAGCGTTGTGGGTGAGGAAGGGGGGCAGAGAGAACAAAAACCCTCCAAAAGATTTCCTACCATCAGGTGAAAAAGTAAGCACATTCCACTGAATTATTCTACTTTTTTTACATAAGTGACACACTTACATTTTTGGAATAAATGCAAATTTTATACAGGGGAAAAAAAAGTAGACTTAACGACCACAATTGAGCCCAAAATTTATGTTGCTAAGGGAGACAATGGTGGGATTCAAAAAATTTTTTACTACCAGTTCTGTGGGCGTGGCTTTGGTGGGCGTGGCAGGGGAAGGATACAGCAAAATCCCCCTTCCCTCCCCACCCCGCTAACCTGCTTTCCAGCTCCGTTCTCCTATGCAGGGCAACCAAAGAAGACCCAGCCAATCAGCTGTGACTCGGGAGGTGGAGCATAGATGGGGCGGGGCCAGTCAGAGGCGGTATTGGCCAGTTCTCTGAACGACTCAAAATTTCTGCTACTCTCCAGAACTGGTCAGAACCAGCTGAATATCTCCTCTGACTTTGCCCCATTTTACAACCTTTCTTGCCACAGTTGTAAAGTGAATCACCAAAACTGTTAAGTTAGTCACACAGTTGCTCAGTGAATCCAGCTTCCCCACTGACTTTGCTTGTCAGGAGGTCGCAAAAGGGCATCACGTGACCCTGGGACACTGCGGCCGTCATAAATATGAACCAGTTGGCAAGCGCCTGAATTTTGATCGCATGATCGTGGGGATGCTGAATCCTTTCCTTTCCTTCCCTTCCCTTTTTCCTTTCCTTTTTCCTTTCCTTTCCTCTTTCCTTTCCTTTCCTTTTTCCTTTCCTTTCCTTTTTCCTTTCCCCTTTCCTTTCCTTCCCTTCCCTTTTTCCTTCCCTTCCCTTTTTCCTTTCCTCTTTCCTTTCCCCTTTCCCCTTTCCTTTCCCCTTTCCTCTGTCCTGTCCTGTCCTTCCTTCCTCCTTTCCTTTCCTTTCCTTCCCTTCCCCTTTTCCTTCCCTTCCCTTTCCTTTTTCCTTTCCTTTCTCTCCCCCTCCCCTTCCTCCTGCTGCCTCCCTCCTTGCTTTCATTTGATAGCTGTGCCTCCTGAGTCAGCTGCAAATTCCCCTTCAGAAAAGGAAGGGAAGCCCCGTCACTCTCTCTCCCCCCCACACCTTCCTGCCCTGCCAGTGCCCGAATGCCCGCTGGACCTCTGCCCTCCCGCCCCTGTCAATTCCTGTCACACTTACGCTTGCGTCCCAAGCTCAGATGAGCCTCCAGCTGCTTGATCCTTGCAAGGAAGTCAGGGCCAGCTCCATTCTTCTGCAAGGCATAGCTTAATAGGGTGCAGGCATATTGGGCAGCTCTAGGAAAAAACAATAAAGAGACCCAACTGAGATTTGTCAACTAAAGAACCTAAAATAATCTTCATGCAACAAACTGGAGTCTGTTAGTTTATAAGCTAAGCAAGACAAGTCAATAAAAAAAAGAGAAGAGAGGAGTTATAGGTCAAGTCATTATCCTACAATTTGGTATGGTCCAGATTTGTTCAACAGGTAGTCCTTGATTTACAACAGTTTGTTTAGTGAGTGTTCGAAGTCACAACAGCACTAAAACGGCTGTTTTTCACATTTATGATGCAGCATCCCTGGGGTCATATGATTAGAATTCAGATGCTGGGCAACTGACTCACACTTATGATGGTTGCAGTGTGTCATGCCCCTATTAGAATCTGACTCCGAGGGAGAGGAGGAACAGCCGACAGGGAGTGGGAGTGTGGCTCGGGAGGTTGTGGAGGAAACTGGGGAAGGGCACAGGCTGGCTGGGCAATCAGAGGGAGAAATGTGAATGGCATGGTCTACAGGGGAGGAAAGGGCCCTGATCCCCTTCATGGGCTGCAGCTGGGAGGACTGTTTAAAAGGACAAACTGCGCATGGCCCAGTGCTGGAAGCAAAGTGTGAAATAATTCTAGTCTATCAGTTCTTATCTGAGTTATCTTATCCTTCCCAGTGTGTGTATGTCGACATCTGTGGACGTCTTCAAGCCCTTATCCTGCCTTTTCTCATTAATTGCTTCAGTGTGGCTTGTTTTTTTTTTTTTTTTATAATTTATATGTATTCTGAGTTTGAACAGAATTTCTTCCTTTTCGCAACTGGTTCATGGGGGAGTTTTTTTCTCCAGTCAATGATAATTGGACCTTTGAAGCCAAGTTGAAGGAATTAAAGGGACTTCACCTGTTTTTTGTGACTTTGTTGCTTTTGTATCCCACCCTGGGTCATCCTACAGTGTCCTGGGATCACGTGATCCCCTTTTGTGACCTTCTGATGAGCAAAGTCAATGGGGGAAGCCCTGATTCGCTTAGCGGATGTTGGGACTAACTTAACACCTGCAGTGATTCCCTTAACAACCGAGGCAAGAAAAGTTGTAAAGTAGGGCAAAGCTCACTTAACAAATATCTCACTTAGCAACAGAAGTTTGGGGCTCAATTGTGGTCATAAATAGAGGACTACCTGTACTAAGGTTAGAATCCAGCTGGAAACCCATCCAGTCCAAGAGTTCTGATGACTTAAGCTGGAGGATTGCATTTATACATTTGTCACTTATTCCATAATTCAAGGAACTTTCCATTGGGTGGAATCTGCAATAGTAACTTTAACTCAACTATTTGGTAAGGATTTCTCTTGACTTTGGATAAAATTTTGCTTCCCTAATTTATGGCAGTGGTTATATAATTGCAACTCACACATGTCTTGACAAGCTCAATATGGACAGATAGTTTACTTGCATCAATGAAACCTGTGATCTTTCTCTTCTGCTAAAGTCCCATTTCTGAAACTGAATCAACATTGTATTTCCATCAAAAATTAAACAATACTTTGAAAACTGAAATCACTAACATTTATGTATGGAAACAAAAACTGGATATATCTGATAGTGGAACATCAATGATTGCAAATGTTAAAAGACTTGTAAATTGGTTTCATCATATTTAAAACTGAAAACTATTTAGCAAAAAAAAGTAATTTTGATTTTATTGGATGCCCCAAAGAATGTTGTTAAATGATGGATGTCAGATCTTCTTTGTGGCTATATAAAAAAATTGAGAGGTGTCCTTTTGGAACTATATAAATTGGAATAATATTTTAATAAATGTATAAGTAGATTCATAGGGAAATCTTTTACATTTTGACTTACATTCCAGAAATATAGAATCTGACTTTTGCCAAGAACTTAACATGTGCAATTGCTTAAAGAATTATTCTGAGAAAACAGACAAATATTATTCTAAATATTTAACAAAATCAGTCATGTGTAGTTTATCCATTTTTGAAAAAGCAATTAAAGCATAGTAAAGCAATGACATAATATATTTTCCTTTCACATACATGCCACAATTAGATTACTAGGTTTTAATAACCGAAGGAAAATTCAGCATATGGTTTGCTTAAATTCTATTATAAATTCTCTCATATTATCTTGTCCTATGTGATTACATACACATAAGTAAACCATAAGTTTCCCTGCAGAAAGAAAGAAATTAAAGATCCACTTTTAGGAATGAAACACAGCATTTTTGCTATCACCTATGAGGACAAGATTTGATGTCCTCATTACTGATCTTTATGCTGTCTTCATTGCCTCAGTTTCCAATACACACATACACATAAGAAAACCATAAGTAAACCATATATTTCCCTGCAGAAAGAAAAAAGTTCAGGATCCACTTTTAGGAACAAAACGCAGAATTTTTTCTATCACTTATGAGCACAAGATCTGATGTCCTCATTACTAATATTTATGCTGTCTTCATTGCCTCAGTTTCCAATTAACCACAGACACCCAAAGTTTTTCCAAAGTAGTTGCCAAAAGCTCTCTTTGAAGAAGCACTGGCGGAGTGCAAATGAGGCAAGAGGTAAATATTTGGATGACTTAAATAAGGGCACCGCCTTTTTCATCCGTGGGGGGAGGACGAGAGAAAAGCAACCTCAAGAAGAAAAGTAAGAATGTGTTGCCAGAGTTATGGCCGTGCCCTAGTTATGCACAAGCCCATGTTTGCAATGAAAAGCAACAGCCTTTTAAGTAGTTTGTTAAATGAAACTTCTGCAGGAAAACAATAATTCAAAGAGTACCAAGGACCCGAAAGTTCAGTCTTGGGCTACAGATATTCTCTTTTATTGATATCTAATGAGATTAATTCAACTTAAACCAAATGCTTCGCATGAATTTTAAAAATACAGATAGCCCTCGACTTACAACAGTTCATTTAGTGACCGTTTCAAAGTTACAACAGCACTAAAAAGGGGGCTTGGGACCGTTTTTCAGGCTTATGGCCATTGCAGCATCCCCTGTGGTCATGTGATCAGAATTCAGACGCTTGGCAACTGACTCACACTTATGATGGTCACCTTTTGTGACTTTCTGACAAACAAGGTCAATGGGGAAGCCGGGTTCACTTAACAACCAGGCTACTAACTTAACAACTGCAGTGATTCACTTAACAACTGTGGCAAGGAAGGTCTTAAAACGGGGCAAAGCCCAAAGTTCTCACTGAACAGAAATGTTGGGCTCAACTGTGGTCGTAAGTCGAGGACTACATGTAAAGTCCTCCCGGGTGGTCACCCACAGCCCTTCGCCCGTGCAAACCTGAAGACCCGCTCCTTGGCTTGGCTTTGGGCGCTGAAACGGACCCAGGAATCCATGGCGGAGACCGAGGGGCGGTAAAAGATTAACCAAACCGAGCAACCTCCACCTCAGCCCTCGCCCGTCTATCGGGCCCTCGGAGAGGTAAATACCTCCACTTCCGCCTCCGTTTACGGGAGCGCGTGAGGGTCAAATTTATCCGAGGCTTGCGATTGGCTCGCGCTGAACGTACTGGGATGAAAGTTATGACGTAAGCCCAAGAGCGTCCGCCTGCTTCTGTTCTCGATCCCCATTGGCTAAAGCCTCGCCGAGGAGCCTCCCAACTCCAACTCGGGCCGTCCGTCTCCTGGCTTTCGAGAGACTCACGACGACGATTGGGCAAGAGGGCCGAAAAGCCCGCCTCCTGTCGGAGAAGGCTTTCTACCATTGGTTGCTGGCCAGGGCTGAGTGACAGCTCCGCGTCTCTTCGCCTACGGTCGCCCGCAACGGAGGGGCGATGGAGTCGCTCCGCGTCCAGCGGCTGCAGCCGGGCGTCGGCGGGACGCTGCGCTCGCTGCGGCCCGGCGTGACGACGGGGGCGCTTCCCTCGGCCGCCTCAGCGCCGCCTCTCCCGCCGCCCCCACCGCCGCTCGGGCTGACGCTCACCTTGGGGCCGCCGCCGGCCCCTCCGCCGCTCCCCCCCTCCCTCTTGCCGGGAGTGACGGCCGGCGCCACCGCTGCCGCCAGCCCTCCGGGAGCCGCCGGGGGCCCTCCCGCCGTCCTGAGGGAGGCCGTGGAGGCCGTGGTGCGGAGCTTCGCTAAGCACACGCAGGGATACGGCCGCGGTGAGGAGCCGCGCCCTTCCTGCCGAAGGCCCGCGCCCCTCAGCTTTGCCTCCTGCCGGGGTTGCTGCGGGGCCGAACGAGGGGGGGGTGGGCAGCCTGGAGACCCGTCAGACATCGCTGGTCCTCGACTTATGACCGAGATAGGAGTGGGGGGGGGTTCCATTGCTGAGCAAGACGTTGTGAAGGGCATCTTGCCCCATTTTACGACCTTCCTTGCCGTCGTTGTTAAGTAAATCCCTGCAGTTGCTAAATTAGTCACCCGGTCGTTAATTGAGTCTGGCTTTCCCATGGACTTTGCTTGCCAAGAAGGTCGCAAGAGCGGATCAGGTGACCCTGTGGGGAACCCCCACAGCCATCCTAAATGTGAATTTATGACGAATGTGAATCGGTTGCCAAAGTGCAACTTTTAATCCTGTGATGCTGGCAACAATCGTAAGGGTGAAAAAGTGTGAAAAACGGTCATTTCTTCAGTGCTGCAAACTTGGAACGGTCACTAAGCGAATTGTCGCTAAGTGAACGGTCATTAAGTTGAGGAGTATCTGTCATTCCTTCTACTTTGCCTTTAGATAGTTCTTGACTTAACGATACATCAGCCGTCATATATACAAACCAGTTGCCAAGCATCTGAATTTGGATCGCGTGGCCGTGGGGAGTCTGCAATGGTCAGAAGTGTGGAAAAAGGGATTAGTCGCTTTTTTTCAAGGCTGTTGTAACTTTGGCCACTAAACGAGTGGTTGTAAAGCATGGATTACCTGTAATGGCTAAGTCTTAAGAGAAGTGTGAGCAGGGCGGAATGGGACAACTCGCTGCAGCACAATTCGACAATTTAATTATTTAAAATATGTTTAAAATATACTTTTTTGTCATTCGCACTTTATTTTGTTCTTCCACTGGCATCCTTTCTTTAATGATTCTGTTTGACTATTTCTTCAATATTAGCGTAAGTCAGAGGTCTCCAAACTTGGCAACTTTAAGACTTGTGGACTTCAACTCCCAGAATTCTCCAGCCAGCCATGCCTGCTTTTTTTTTCTCCCTTAATCTCCTAAAGTGGAGAGAGGTTGCACAGGAAGGGATTACAAGAGTCAGCTATGCTGGCTGGAGAATTCTGGGAGTTGAGGTCCACAAGTCTTAAAGTTGCCAAGTTTGGGGACCCCTGCTGTAAGTCTTTGTCCTGTGGTGAGTTGTTCCACGGTGAGTTGGCCATGAGGAGTTATTGTAGACCTGGAGCAGGGGTCGTTGGTTTATTTATGATGGCTGTGCCTCTGAACATAGTCAGAGTGCTTTTCTCCTTGGTGTGTTGCACTTCTGATCATGCAGGGAACATTTTTCTAAACATAGGGCTATCAAATGCAGAGACCATTCTCCAGAGATAGAGAATAGGGTGCACTTCATTGTTGATGATAAAAGCAACCGCGATAAGACTACAGCCATGATGGCGAACCTATGGCATGCGTGCCACAGGTGTCATGCAGAGCCATTTGTGCAGGCATGCGAGCCCCAACCAAACTTACCTGCACTGTGCATGCGCGCGCCTCCCAGCTGATTTTCAGCCCGTTTGAGGCCGTTTTCCCCCTCCCGGAGGCTTAAGGGAAGCCTCTGCAGTCTCGGGAGGCCGCAAAACGGGCCTTCTGGAAATACCGGAAGTGCCAAAACAGGGCCGTTTTTCGGCCTCCTGAGGCTGCAGAGGCTTCTCTCGAGCCTCCGGGAGGCTGAAAACGACCTCAAACGGACCGATAATCAGCTGGGAGGCATGTACATGCCCAGTGCAGGTAAGGGGGCGGGGCGGGGGTTTTGTGCATGCATGTGCAGGGGGGCGGGACACATTGCATTGTGGGTGCCAGCACGCACGTGCTTTCAGCACAGCACAACAAAAAGGTTCGCCATCACTGGACTAGAGCATAAAAGCGTGCATGGACTCAACTCCTGACAAGTTCATTTATAGATGAAGATGTGTCCAGGTGGTGAATCCTTCATCTTTGTAGTTTTTTTTTTAAAGAGGACTATCTCAAGGATGGTTTAGTTGTTTTTACTGAAGATTGCAGTAAATGGGACTCTATAATTATGGTGTCTCTTAATTCTACATTGTAATTCTAGGTTTCTTTTTTTGGCAGTCTGTGCTTCTGAGCAAAGGCTTCTGTTTCTGTCAGTCCGATGTGACATCTTGCTTTAATAATAGCACTTTCATGGAAGCCATGGCGAAGCAGATTGCATTGTTTACTTTGTGTAGTTTTTTTATTTTATTATGTTTTCATTACTATGATTAGCAAGGAAGAGACAATTTACTCAGTAGAAGTTTACTTGGCTAGAGGAATGCATGCAATCATAACATATTTAATGGAGAGGCTGTCTGTTGGACAGTCTTTCAAAGTAGATTGCTGGAAATCATCCTTTGGGATCAGGAGTCAAGCAGAAGCTATAAGTTTTTGTCTCAAGCATCAAAGTGCTGTTAACCATACCTTGAAAACTTGTATTTCCTGAAACATAGTGGGCAACCATAAGAGAACTGGTGAAGCATCCCAAGAATTTTCCCATTGGGTTAAAAAAAAAAAATCAGGTGTGTAATTTTTTGTTTGTTAGAAGAGGCTTGGAAACTGTTACGAATGAGGATCCTGAATCCAGGTATAGGAGTGGCAGAGATAAAAGAAGGAGCAGACTTTCCTTAGTTCCAGGTTGCTTCTCTCCTTGGTCAGTTTCCATCCATTGCTTCTTGTCCTGCCCTTCTGGTGCTTTGGAAATTGCTTGCTCCGCTCTTTTTTTGTGGCAGCCCCTCAGATCCTGGAAAACTGCTATCATGTCACCCCTAGTCCTTCTTCTCACTAGACTAAACTCAATTCCTGCAACCATTCTTCTTATATTTTAGCCTCCAGCCCCCTAATCATCTTTGTTGCTCTTCTCTGCACTCTTTCCAGAGTCTCAACATCTTTTCTATATTGTGTAGACCAAAACTGGATGCAGTACTCTAGGTGTGGCCTTACCAAGAAAACTTTACTGTAAAGTGATCTTGATTCTAATCCTCTGTTGATGCGGCCTAGAACTGCATTAGCTTTTTTGATGGCTGTAGCAGGCTGCTTGCTCATATTCAAGTAGTTGTCCACTAGGTCTTTTACATTCCTCTTGCAGTTACAGCTATTAATCCAGGTTCTACTTATTCTATACCTGTTTTTTTCTGGCCTATATGTAAAACTTTCCTTTTCTCACCATTGGATTCCATTTTATTAGACAGGGCTCAGTGCTTCTGTATCTTGAGCCTATCTTCTGGAGTACTGACTGTTCCTGCCAGCTTGGTGTCATCAGCAAATTTGGCGAGTTCCCCTTCACTCCTGCAAATTGTTATAAAGATACTGAAGAGTATTGGGCCTAAGATAGAACCTTTAGGTACCCCACAGATTACTTCAGTATCTCTGTGTAGTTCCATTAAGGACTCCATGTTGAGTGCAGTTGGTCAGCCAGTTACAAATCCATTTGGTGGTGATGCTGTCTATCTCACATTTTTTTAGCTTACCATGAAGTAGGTTGTGGTCTACTTTGTCAACTGCTTTACTGAAATCCAAGCATACTGTATCCATTACGTTTCGCTGTCCACTAATTTAGTCACTTTGTCAAATAATGAAATAAGGTTTGGCATGATCTGTTTTTGACAAACCCATGTTGGCTTCTGGTTATAACTTTTGCTTGCTTCTAGGTGTATCTTTTCCAGGATCTTCCCAGACATTGAGGTCAAGCTGATTGATCTGTAGTTTCCTGCATCCATTCCCCCCTCCTTTTTTTTTTGAAGATGGCAACCAGTTAAAGGAGTGGATAGTTTTAACTCCGCTATCAGCATAATTTATGAACATTTTTATTTTTATTTTCAACATCACAAAAAATTATACCAGCTAAAACATAATATTTGGAAGGGAATCTAATAATTTAACCTCTGGGACTTCATGCCTGAAACTTTTATGTATTTTTTAGTTGTCAAAAAGAGCAACATTCTCTATTAATAAAATCCTTTTCTCAAAGTGACCTTATTTTATGATTGCCTTCGTTTCTATTTATATTCAGCTGCAAGAAAGCTTATTCAAGTTTGGAACCTGTTTGGAGTGCAAAGTATTTGTTCTGGAATTCTGTAAAGTTCTCTCAATTTTTTTTCCTCAAAACTTATTGTTTTGAGTAAGAATAGAGAAAGATATATTAAAGTGTTTAATACAATTGTAAGGGGGAAAAACACTGTTTTCATATCGAGAACTACAGTTGTTTGTTTGGCTGTTGTGTAGCTGGAGAGGATCCAATGAATGCTATTTTGTACATTTTACACAGTAAATGCTTGGCAGGCAGCCTGTAGCTTAGCTGCTTTTCTGGCTCTGAAAGCCTGCAAGGACATATGAAATCATTTACTCTTTCTTCTTAAATACGCAAGTCAGATGTGTGTCATGCGCAAGGCAAGGACCAGAGTTTGGAGCCAGGAGAATAAACAGTGTTTATAAATAAAAACGTTTGACTTCTGACTGTAAACATTTGCACTTTGGTAGCAGGAAGTGTAGAAAAGAAATGCTTTTCTTCATGAGCATTTTTAGAGATTTCTTTCTTTGTATCAAAAGCTTTCCTGCTTCACATGGGGATTTTCTTATATGGAGGAGCTGAACTTTCCAACAGAAAGCTAGTGTTTCTTCCGTTGCTTAGGATTCATAAATATTTAGCATGCAGGTAATCCTCCGCTTACAACCACATTTGAGCCCAAAATTTGTCAGAAGGTCACAACGGCACTGAAAAAAATCACTTATGACCATTTTTCACACTTACAACCGTAGCAGCTTCCCCATGGTCACATAATCAAAATTCAGGTGCTTGGCAACTGGCTCCTATTTAGGTCGGTCCCGGGGTCACATGATCCACTTTTGCAACTTTCTGTCAAGCAAATTCAATGGGGAAGCCAGATTCACTTAACAACCTTGTTACTAATTTAACAACTGCAGTGATTCACCTACAAAAGTGGCAAGAAAAGTCATACAATGGGGGAAACTCACTTAACTAATATTTCATATGTCGTGGACTACCTGTATGCCCAGCATTTTCCAGTTGATTAGTAATCCTTCGTTTTGAGTTTGTTTCTGAAAGGCTGCGATAATATCTTCTAGTTACCATTTAAAAATTGTAGTGTCTATGTAGGAATTAATTATAGAAGCTGTGTGGACATCCTAGAGGAGTGTTCTACGCTATAAGCCAAGGGTCTTCAAATTTGGCAAGTTTAAGACTTGTGGACTTCAACTCCCAGAATTCCTGAGCTAACATGACTGGAGGAGGAATTCTGGAAGTTGAAGTCCACAAGTCTTAAAGCTGTCAAGTTTGAAGACCCCTGATTATCTATTTATCTATCTATCTATCACCTATCTCATCTGTCTCTGTAATCAATATATCTGTTAATCATCTATATATCCTCTGTCTCTAATTTATAACATCTATAGCTCTGTGTTTATCTTATATCTGTCTATCATCTATCTATCCTATCTGTCTCTAATCAATATCTATAGCTAACTGTTAATCATCTATATCAATGGTCTTCAAACTTGGCTAGTTTAAGACTTGTGGCCTTTAACTCCCAGAATTCCCGAGCTAACATGACTGGAGGAGGAATTCTGGGAGTTGAAGACCACAAATCTTAAAGCCGTCAAGTTTGAAGACCTCCTGTTCTATCACTATCCATTACCTCTCTCTCTCCCCGTACCTACCTATCTATTTACCTATCTATCAATCTATCATCTACATATCTATCTATGTATCATCTATCATCTATCGCAAGGGTCTTCAAAGTTGGCAAGTTTAAGACTTGTGGACTTCAACTCCCAGAATTCCCAAGCTAACATGATGGGAGGAGGAAGAATTCTGGGACTTGAAGTCCACAAGTCTTAAAGCTGTCAAGTTTGAAGACCCCTGCTATAAGTAGTCCTTGACTTATGGCCAATCGCTTAGCGACCATTCAAAGTTATAATGAACTTCCCTAGGGCTACTTGCAACCTGGTTCCGCGGTTACAATAGTGAATCCAATTGTGGGTCTAAGTTGAGGACTATCTGCAGTAGCTCTCTGGATTCTCCAATTGCAGCAATGATCGGGAAATCTTTACGCTGCAGATATGTGTGTAAATAATTGTTAATATTCTTACAGAGACTCCTTTTCTATTTTCAGTCAATGTTGTTGAAGCGCTTCAGGAATTCTGGCAGATGAAGCAATCCCGTGGTGCTGATCTGAAAAATGGCGCTCTGGTGGTTTACGAGATGGTCCCATCCAACAGCCCTCCTTACATTTGCTATGTTACGTTGCCAGGAGGGAGCTGCTTTGGCAGTTTTCAGGTTAGATGTGTCTTATTTATGGGATCTTAGACTTGAACTGTGAGGTCGTGTAGAGGTGCTCTCCTCCCACTCAGAAGGTTGAGAGTTCAATCCTAGGCAGCGGCAGATGTTTCCCTACCAGGGTGCAAAGGAAAAATATCTGCTGTGAACTCTGCATAGGCATCAGGAAGAGCATCAGGCCAGTAAACGCTCAGCTCCATTCAGTCGCCCCAAAGCAAGAGATTACAGGGTCATAAAAAGAAAAAAACAAATTACAGAATCCTAGTCAGGTGGAATTGATGAAAATATCTTTAGTTTTGAACAGCCTTTCTTTTCATAAAAAGACAAGCTATGAGACGTAATGTTCTGTACTGTAAATATGAAAAATACAAAGTGTGTGCTACCTTTAGCAGCATAATATCAGCAATAAGTTTCAGAAATACTGTATTCCCCAGCTATTCCAAATCCTGGGCTTAACAGAACCTAAGCAGCAGAGATCTTCAGGTAAATTATTCGGTTTTTGAGATTTGAATAGGCATCTGAAAGAAACAGGAATGTCTGAACCATAGCACTGGATCTTTAGAATCAAGTAGCTAGAGTTTGGTTTTAAACAGTAATTTTATTGACAAACTAGCTTGATACCTGTGGTTTTCTACGAAGCTACGTGATCAGGCTTAGTTTTGGGGGGGAAAAATAAGGGGGGAAATTCAGCCTCTGTCTACCAGAATCCATCAGTATTCATCTGGCTAGTGTCCTGTCAGTTGAGGGCTGTTTTGAAACTGAAAGAGTATTTGCTGTATGAACAAGGAGACAGCAAGGAGCCTGGGCATGGCTTAGCTCAACTGTCCTGTACTAAAGCTATTTGGTGCTGTGAAACTCAAACTGAAACTGAAACTCCTCTCCTCTGCTTGTGTTTTGCATTTGGAAGAGATTTCTTTCCAGGTGGGGAGGGGGAGTAGAACTCCTTAGCATCAGAGCGCATTAATAATAATAATATAGAAAATACTAATGCTCTGATGGTCATTTCAAAAAATCCTTTCTTAGTGAGCGCCTAGAAGCCAAGAGGAACATAAGGGCCAAATTTCAAGTTTGTAGGCTTTACGGTTCTGGAGATTTTGTGATGATGTGTGAGTGGTATTTTGCTTTTATATAGAGAGATATTATTGTGGCATTTTTTTCTTTAAATGTACGTGCTGACTTTCAGCATCCCATGAGTTTCTTTCTTGGATGTGAGCTTTCAAACCTTTCTGACGGTTGCAGCCTATCAAAGAATAACAATTTAATAGTGCCCTTTGCAGTATGATGAAAATTTAGGGATAACTTTGTTTATTTACCCAGATAGTTTCTTTCTTACATCTGCCTTGCATTCTTCTCCAACCCCATCTCAGTTTTGTCCAACGAAAGCTGAAGCCAGAAGAAGTGCTGCAAAAATTGCACTGATGAATTCAGTCTTCAATGAACATCCATCCCGTAGAATCACGGATGACTTTATTGAGAAAAGTGTCACGGAGGCCTTGGCATCTTTCAACGTAAGTGCTTTTGAAGGTCCTGTAATTAGTTGGGAAACAGTTGTAGGGAAAATTCAAAAATCTTTAGGAATCCTTCTGGAATAGCAATAGCACTTAGACTTATATTCCGCTTTATAGTGCTTTACAGCCCTCCCTAAGCGGTTTACAGAGTCAGCCTCTTGCCCCCAACAATCTGGGTCCTCATTTTACTGACCTTGGAAGGATGGAAGGCTGAGTCAACCTCGAGCCTTGGTGGGATTTGAACTGCCAAATTGTAGGCAGCTGGCTGCAGAAGTAGCTTGCAGTACTGCACTCTAACCACTGTGTCACAGAGGCTCCTAATCCTTTATTGGTGAGGCCTCTAAACAGCTCTCTGGGTGTGTAATGAAAATAAGTATCTTAACCATTGTTGTGTACTTCTCCCAGTTATAAGTGTGTGTACAATATTTACCTCGGGCCCTTTCAATATCTTTTTTTTGATGCCCAATTGTTCCTTTTGTATTAACAAGATTTTTAGAAGTGTTTTTCTCCTGCCTAGCTGTAATTGAGCCCACAAGTTCATTTGTATGTTGTGACGGTCATAAAGTGGCCATTCTATGACTGTGCTCAATTTTACAAAGTTGTTTCTGTTGGTCGCTAAACAAACATAGCAATAGCCCTTAGACTTATATGCCGCTTCACAGTGCTTTATGCCCTCTAAGCGGTTTACAGAGTCAGCCTCTTGCCCCCAACAATCTGTGTCCTCATTTTACTGACCTCAAAAGGATGGAAGGCTGAGTCAACCTCGAGCCGGTCAGGATTGAACTGGCAGTCGGCAGAATTAGCTTGCAATACTGCATTCTAACCACTGCGCCCCCATGGTAGTCATTAAGCAAATGCTGCGGTTGTTGTAGGAGATGACCAGGTGGGATCAAATACACCATCAGTTTGGAGTTTTTGTGTTCCTGTAAGAGACTTAAGTCCAGCCCCTTTCTCTCCCCCCCCCCCCCCCCCCCCCCGACCCTGAAGTCTGTTATCTGGTGCCAATTTGCTTTGACCATTAGTAGTTCAGATTCTTGTGTATCAAGAGCATGAAATCAATTTGTAGTATTTTGAATTCTGTCGTGGTTCCTGACTTCTTGCACCTGACAATTGTTAAGTGAACCCATAAAGTTCATTGTAAGTGAACTTCATACCCAGATTGCAAGTCCCTTTTGGAGGGGGTGGGGGGGTCAGTTGTAACTTTGGGCAGTTGCTAAGCAACCAGTCATAAGTTAAGCGCTACCTCTGCCACAGCCCTACGGAATATTCATATATTGTAAAACTAACTTCCAAAAACTGCAGCTCTGTGAAAACTCTTCTTAAAGTAAGAATCCTTCTTGCATAAAAATGTGATCTTTTTACCGTAATCCAAGGGTCTTCAAACTTGGCAAGTTTAAGACTCATGGACTTCAACTCCCAGAATTCCTGAGCTAACATGACTGGAGGAGGAATTATGGGAGTTGAAGTCCACAAGTCTTCAAGCTGTTGAGTTTGAAGACTCCTGCTCTAATCCAATCTAACCTACAATGTTTGTCTTTCCAACAGGGTAACAGAGAGGAAGCAGATAATCCAAGTACAGGAATTGGTGCATTCCGCTTCATGTTGGAGTCCAACAAAGGGAAATCCATGTTAGAATTCCAGGTATTCTTAATTGGATTATGCGATTCAGACTTTTGCTGCTAAAACCTGACCTATTTGCCTTAATTTCAAGTAGCTGTTTGTGAAGAGGAAATGCAAAATATGCAGGAGAGGTGGAATTGGCATGGAAATGTAGTATTGTTATTGTTCTCCACAATGTGTTGACCGGCTCTGAAATATCATCAGATATCCTAAAATAAAAGCCTCTTGCAATGCCTTTAATGCAATTGCTTAAGGAATTAACGGTGGGTTCATTTGATGGTAAACTGAGAATCTCTTTCTGACATTATCAGAATTAGATTTTAAGAAAAAGTTTGGAAACCTCTGGGCATTGTTGAAAGATGAATCACTCAGCAGTTTTTATGTTAACAACCTGGAGGCAAATTATCATGTGCAATATTCAGAAATGCAGTGCTCAAGGGGAGAGGGAATGGCTTTGGGCACATCCAGTCATGCCTCCAGAAGCTGTAAATGCTCCCAACACTGGGAGTTTTTAAAAAGATGTTGGATAACCATTTGTCTGAAGTGGTGTAGGGTTTCTTGCCTTAGGGGGTGGACTAGAAGACCTCCAAAGTCCCTTCAAACTCTGTTATTCTATTCTAGTTCATGCCTTTTTTCTGCTGATAACAATGCTCAGAATTGGCCTGCTTTCTTTTGGCAGGAACTGATGACAGTTTTCCAGCTGCTACACTGGAACGGTAGCCTTAAAGCCATGCGAGAGAGGCAGTGCTCACGGCAGGTAGGTTTGTTCAAAGGATCTGCAGCTTTTTATGCCTGTAGCTGGTGGTGGACAGAAGCCGAGGTGCATCTGGTATTGCTGAACATCTTTGCTGTGAGCTTCCTGAAGCTGCTGGAACTCAGTACCACCTGGAGAGCTGCAGGTTCTCCTCCCTCTATTTTAAAACAGCACCAGTTTTGGTCTCTGTGGAAAACAAAGCAACATATGAGAGATTCTTGCAGCTTAAGAGAAGTGTGTGAAATCGAGAAATTGCACTTTTACTCCCTTTCTTTAAGCCAGAAGAATCTGAGCTTGGGCTAGTTCCACTTGTCAATCCTTGATTGAAATAAAAGATTGAGAATAGGCTCTAGCAACAAGGTACAGGTAGTCTTTGACTTACAACAGTTTGTTAATAGACTGTTCAGAGTTCCAACGGCACCAAAAAAAGGGACTTATGACCATTTTTCAGAGTTACGATCGTCACAGCATCCCCTTTATCACATGATCAAAAATTCAGACGCTTTGCAACCGGTTCATATTTATGACTGTTGCAGTGTCCCGATGTCATGTGATCCCCTTTTTGCGACCTTTCGACAGGCAAAGTCAATGGGAAAGCCAGATTCACTTAACAGCTGCATTACTAGCTTATCAACTGCAGTGCTTCACTTAACGACTGTGCCAAGAAAGGTCATAAAATGGGGCAAAATTCACTTTAAAATGTCTCAATATAAATTTTGGGCTCAGTTGCGGTTGTAAGTTGAGGACTATCTGTACTTTACTGACAATAAAGCAGTTAGAGATTAGAGCAGGCAGAATCTGTTGTCTAGGCACGAAAACATTGCAGTTAATTTTCCTTTTCCCGGGGCCACCCCTTCTGCAATCAGTTACTGTCCAATTCAAAATCCTGGGTTGCTTTGGAAATGGACCCAGTGTTCTTACCCTTCCCCTCAGCACATTCCTTTTGTTGGCCTTGTGCTTGTGCTCCTCAGCTCAGGGCCGGCTCTGCTTCAATCCCAATCCCGCCCCCCCTCCCCCCCCCACATTCCAATCTCTTCCCCCCACCTCCCACCTTTGCTATGCCAGGCTGGTAAAAGACAAAGCGAAGCAACAGCAGCAGAGTGGCAGCCATAACGGTCACTTGCTGTTCCATGTTTTTGTACGAGTTTTTTGAAGGATGGTTTACGGCATGAAGCCGCCTGCCTGACTGGAGAGAGAAAAACCTCTTGGCTGGCTCTGTTATCTGGAAGACCTCCTTTCTCCCATTCATTTGTGTCCTCTTTCCTCCTTCACCAGGAGGTGCTGGCACACTACTCCCATCGTGCTCTGGATGATGATATACGGAACCAGATGGCAACGGATTGGGTCAACCGAGAGCAGAACATCCCAGGGGCCCTTTCCAGGGAGCTGGCCTCGACCGAGCGTGAACTGGACGAAGCTCGGCTAGCTGGAAAGGAGCTGAGATTTCACAAGGAGAAGAAAGACATCCTGATGTTGGCTGCTGGCCAGCTGGGGAACCTGCATTCTTCCAACTGCTAGGACTCTCGTAGCTCTTTCACTCCCTTCTTAACTACTCTCTCTTCCCACAATAGTTTGCTGAAGAAGTCAGAAGGAATGTTACAAATATGAAGAAGCCCATGTTCAGCCCGATTTTTTCCTAATTTTATCGTGCAATGTGATGTTTGTGTTTGGGAGACTTTAGTGCAGAATTTGAAAATAACCTTAATTGCCTTAATTTTTAGTTCTAAGTGTCAGGTGTCCTCCCATTAGAGAAGGAAACTGAGGGTAACCTTTTTTGGGGTGGGTGGGTGGGGAAACTGTCGAGTTGGTTCAGAACTCGGCTTCAATTCTAATCACCTGAAAGGTGTCATTGAACAGCCTCCAACGCTTTGCTTTCCAAGGACAGAGGACCAATTGCACACTTTTTTAAAAAAAAGATTGTTGAAAATTCTGTATAGATTTTATACTTGGACCTCCGGTTATCTTTTCGTTCTGCTGAAGAACTTTTTGTAGAACATACTAATAATGTAACTTTTTTGGGAGAAATAGACCTTTGTTCAAATCTTGATTCTATCCAGGTTGTCAGTATTAAGTAGAAAAGGAACACTGCCACAGAAGAATGGCAGTGTTTGTTATTAGGGGTATAATGGATTGATATATGCTACGCAGATGTGTACCTACAGCTAAAAGTAGTTTGATATACACCATCTTATAAGTAGAGCACTTAAAACACCCTGTTTCCGTTATTGTCCAATCTCCAGTAGGATTCTATTTTAACTGGACTGATTGTCACTTTTTTCAGTGCCATAAACTTTGAACAGTCCCTACACTACTGTTGTAAATCAAGGACTACCTATATTGACCATGACTTAATTTTATATTGTTGCTGTGTTCAAGATTTACTTTCAAAATCTTAGGACACATTAAGGAATGTTGGTCTCCGGCATGCCAGGTTAGTTTGGTTCTTTGCTGGTTTTTTTCTCATGTGTAAACAAGCCCTGATCCAGTACAAAAACTTGGTGTACGATATCTCTTGATCAAAAATTTCAGGCCCTCTTAAGGTAAATGAAGCAACTTGCAAAAGTTTGGTGGTCTGTTCTGGTTGATTATTATAGTAAAAATTTGACCGATGGGGGAAATATTAGCTGGTGATCAATGGGCTCAAGGTATTTTTTTGGTCTTCATGTCTTCAATATCTTGCCATTTGTATACATGAAATAAAACAATATCCTCTTTTTATATATATATATATATATATACATATACATATTTATATTTATATATTTTATACATAGGTATTGTTTACACAATATTAATGTTTAAAGCATTTATAAAGTTAGCTTGCAACTAAATTCTTTGAAGAAGAATACTAGTTCAGACTAGTCTGGCTGACTGGTAAGACCCATATTTGGGTTATGTCTCTTACCTGAATCTATCCAGAGACAGTCTGAATAGGTCTCAGTTTTCACATGACCCAAATGTGAAATACTGTACTTCCTTCTGGTGCTGATGTTTTTTCCCTGACCATGCAGCAGCTTCCCCCCCCCCTCTGTTTTCTGTAACTATTGGTAATCTCCATATTATCTGTGCAGTATTACCTACAATACTCCCCTAGGCTGCTTGACTCTTTCATGATTTGTGTGTTCACAACTTTGTAATGCATAGTTTTTGTGTAATAAACAGGATTTGGGAAAAGCCCTTCCTCTTGTTCATTCCATTGCTTAGAAGCGAAGCCATCACCCACCATTTTATATTTCCTATTTCTGTGCTCTTCTTGGGGAAAATCCAGACATCTTGCACCTTGTTACTCAAGGGAGGCCTGCAGCTTCTTCCTCTATTGCTGTTGCTCAGTGTACAGGTAGTCCTCGGATTACAACCAGAACTGAGCCCAAAATCTCTGGTGCGGAGTGAAGCATTTGTTAAGTTAATTTTGCCCCATTTTACGACCTTTTTGTGCCGCCATTTGGTGAATCACTGCAGGGGTTAAGTCAGTAACACAATTGTTTAAGCGAATCTGGCTTCCCCATTTACTTTTGCTTGCCAGGTCGCAAAAGGGGATCACATGTCCCTGGGACATCAGTTATCATACAAACAGGTAGTCCTCAACTTCATGACTACAAGTGAGCCCAAAATTTATGTTGCCAAGCGAAAAATCTGTTAAGTGAATTTGTTCCATTTTAGGACTTTTCTTGCCACATTCGTTAAGTGAATCCCTGCAATTGTTAAATTAGTAACCCAATTGTTAAGTGAATTCTGTCTTCCCCATTGACTTTGCTAGTCAAAAGGTTGCAAAAGGGGATCACGTGACCCTGGCACACTGCGACCGTCATAAATATGAGTCAAGCATCCGAAGGTAAATCACATTGAGCGTGGGGAGGCTTGCAATGGCCATATGTGTGAAAAACGATCATAAGTCACTTTTTTTCAGGGCCACTGTAACTTCGAGCAGTCACTAAACGAACCGTTACCTGTATATATGCGAGTTGCCAGTTGCTGAGTCAAATTCAAGCGGCCATTTGGAATCTGGGGCTGCAATGACCCGTGCCCGGCGCAAGGGGGCAGTGCGCTATGTCTCTATCATTCTGATTACAAACCGGCGGCACCAGGAGCCACGCCCCCAAGAGTGCCGCGCAGACTCAGTTGCCAACTTGTAGGGGCGACCTACCTCTTTTTTTTTTTTCCAGCAGCCACGCTTCCGAAGGAGCTGCGCAGACTCAGTTGCAGTCTTGTAGGTCGACCTTCTCTAAATGGCTGCCGGGACCGTCCCTTTCTTTTCTTCCCAGGAGGCGGTTGCGCTTCCTTTCCCGGCCGGAAGCTATCCCGTCCTCCCTTGCGAACTGGTAGGCAAGTGATTTCGACGGCGGCCTTGGAGGGTTTCGCTTAGTGGACCAACATGGCTGATGTGCTGGACCTTCACGAGGCGGGGGGCGAGGACTTCGCCATGGATGAGGACGGCGACGGTATGAGTCTCACGCCCATTCCCCTTTAGCCCGACCACGTCGCCAACCACCCTGCGAGGTGGGCCGGTGAAGACCGGCTGGGGCCGTGGAGGCTGACCAGCTGCGCATGCGCGCTGTTTAAGACTGCCATAGAACTCATTTTACTGGTTATTTACTGAAATTTCCCCAACAATTAACCCGAGGAACTGCTTGCCACCAGAAGTTGTGGGTGTTCCATCACTGGAGGTTCTTAAGAGGAGATTGAACAGCCATTTGTCTGAAATGCTATAGGGTTTCCTGCTTGAGCAGAGGGTTGGACTAAAAGACATCCTAGGTCCCTTCCAACCCTGTTATTCTACTGCAGGGGTCCCGAAACTTAGCAACTTTAAGACTTGTGGACTTGAACTCCCTGGGAGTTGAAGTCCACAAGTCTTAAAGTTGCCAAGTTTGGAGACCCCTGTTCTACTGCATTCTGATTATATTGTACACCACCCAGGGCCCCTTGGAGGAAGGTGGATGGTTGAGAACTATGAAGTATTAATAGGAAACAAAGGAAATGTAAAGCCAAACTTTAAAATCATTAAATGTTTTATATATTGATGTTAAAATTATAGTTAAAAAGCTGTTCTCCCTGCTGTTCTGTTGAATGGGCTTATTTTCTTTGTGTGTGGATTCTGGGTTCTTGTCTTTGCTTTTATTGCATTTAACAGTTAAGGGGCTTATCCTGAATTTTGTTACTTTCCACCGAAGTAGGGAGCATTCTGTCAGGTCATCTAGGAATCCTGTGATTGTAGATCTTTTTCTTAGCTCATTGCTTCTATTCTTAACATTAAGAATTTTATCACAAAGTATTTACTTATAATCTGTTTCTTATTACAGGTAGTCCTTGATTTACAACCACAATTGAGCTCAAAATTTATGTTGTAACAAATATTTGCCCCGTTTTACAACTTTTCTTGCCACAATTGATAAGGTGAATCACCGTAGTTGTTTAGTTAGTAACATGGTTGTTAAATGAATCGGGTTTCCCCATTGACTTTGCTTGTCAGAAGGTCGCAAAAGGGGATTACAGGACCCCAGGACAATGCAACCGTCATAAATATGAACCAGTTGTCAAGCATCTGAACGTAAACCACATGACCATGGGGACTTTGAACAGTCACTAAATGAATGGTTGTAAGTCGAGACTATATTGTGAATTGGGTTTTCAGAGTGACTTTGCAATCATTAAAAGCTAAGCGCTTTCCATTCTTGGTTGTTGTTAATCAATCCAACTATATTTGGTTTCTCTTCAGAAAGCATCCACAAATTGAAGGAAAAGGCAAAGAAAAGAAAAGGAAGAGGTTTTGGGTCAGGTAAGTTCTTTCAGTTTAGCTGCAGTTGTTCGTGAGGGTTAGAAACCAGGTGTGTTCCTGTCCCACCTTAGGCAGGAAAAGCAATTGGGGTGACTTTGGGCCAGTTACCCTCTCTTAGCCTAATTTACCCCCACATGGTGGTTGCTTTGGGTAAAATGCAGGAAAGAGTATTAGGTAGGTTTGCCACCTTGAATCACTTAAAGAATAATAAAGGCATTTTATTTATAAAAATGGTAAATGTGGGATGTAAATAAATATAAATAAGTGGTATTGCCTGTGACAGGTTCCTTCCCAGCCTACATGAGATACAGGCACAGTTTGGGATGGAGAGAGCAAAAAATTGTGCTTGACCGACACTAAAACAGAATAAAGTCTTGTTTGTGTCATCATTGTGAGTTTTTTAAATGCACATTCCTCCTGTTTATAGTGCCAAGCTGCCCCTAGAGCCATGATGGCACAGTGGTTAGAATGCAGTATTGCAGGCTAATTCTGCCCACAGCCAGCAGTTCAATCCTGACTGGCTCAAGGTTGACTCAGATTTCTGTCCTTCCAAGGTCGGTAAAGTCAGGATCCAGATTGTTGGGGGCAAATAGGCTGACTCTGTAAACCACTTAGAGAGGGCTGTAAAAGCACTGTGAAGCGGTATATAAGTCTGAATGCTATTGCTATCTCATCTTCATTGTCTGGGAGGGGAACTGTGCGACGCAGGTTTCTCATTTGCTATTCTCTGAAACTGAGAGCCACCTTACAATACCTCCAGGGACACATACAGTTGTTACTTGTATTTAATTACATACGATATGTGTGTGCGACTTTTTTTCCCCTCTTTTAATCTAAAACCTGTTTTCTCTTTTGCTTATGGGCGTCCCTGAACAGAGGAGGGTTCCAGAGCCCGAGTCCGTGAGGACTACGACAGTGTGGAGCAAGATGGTGATGAACCGGGGCCTCAGAGATGTGAGATGATGCCCTTATTTTTTTTCTTTCTTTCGGCATGTCAAAGTTTTCATTTATATATTCAAATGGACCTCACTTTTGGCTCCTTGTGTTGCTGCAGCGGTGGAAGGTTGGATCCTCTTTGTCACGGGGGTGCACGAGGAGGCTACAGAGGAGGACATTCACGACAAGTTTGCCGAGTTTGGGGAGATCAAGAACCTCCACTTGAATCTTGACCGGCGGACAGGCTACCTGAAGGTACGCAAAGATCCAATCTGGGTCAGTCAACCAGGACCAGAGGTTTTGGACTCTTGCTGGAACCTGTCTTTAAGGAACTTCTCTCTAGGAGACCTTGTGCTGTTCTGTGTGTGGTATTTAGAGTGTCTGTTGTAAGTGGCCTTTTGGATGTTGCTTGGGGTGTGTTGGTGACCGGCTTTTAAGATGTTGGCTGACGTTTCCTTGTGCTGCCAGCCCTCAACTTCTAAGTACTTGAAAAGCTGGTGGTAAATCACCACTCCTGTTGACTGACGAGGTGCCCGTTTCCCACGCTTCAATCATTTCCCTGGCTGTTTTTGCCCCTGCTCGGCCAACAATCTTAGTGTGTGGGGGTTTTATTTTATCCCAGTTCAGTCTAAATGACCATTAGGTGATCGCTCTATACCAGGAGTGTCAAACTCACGGCCCATGGGCCAGATGTGTCACATGCTGGCCACGCCCATGCCCAGTTTAACAAAGGGTGAAAAGTCACGTCACATGATGACACGAGTTTGACCCTCTGCTGTACACACTTAGACATATCTGAAAGTATGTATGCATGTGGGCTGTTTGTGGGGCCTTTTTCTTTCCAAAGAAAGTCATAGAACAGTCACCTAATGGTCATTTAGACTCAGCTGGGATGTGGGGAAAAACATTTGTTTTGATGGAGGTCCTTGGAGTGGTAGTTATTCCAGATTGTCTGGTTTCTTGACATGGGTTGAGTTTACAAACTACAGGTAGTCCTCAAGTTACGACCACAATGGAGCCCAAAATTTCTCTAGTTAAGTGAGACATTTGCCCCATTTTACCACCTTTCTTGACCCTTCTTGTTAAGTGAGTCACAGCAGCTGATTGTTAAGTAAATTTGATTCCCCCCATTGACTTTGCTTGGCAGAAGGTCACAAAAGGGGAATCGCATAACCCTGGGACACTGCAATGGTCAGATGTATGAACCAGTTGCCCAGCATCTGAATTTTATTCACGTGATCATGGATGGGGATGCTGGAAAGATTATAAACTCTGAAAAATGGTCCTAAGTCACTTTTTTCAGTGCCATTGTAACTTGGGTCACTAAACAAGTTGTTGTAAGTTGACTGCCTGTACTAAGCCAACACTTAGTTTGCTTGCTTGTGGCATAGTCTGTGATTTATTCTCTTAAACTATGGCTAAGGAAGCCAAAGATAATCCTAGATTTTGCCAGTATTGAGTGCCATCAAGAGTAAGCTATGCTTTGGGCCGACTGAGGAAAGCGTATTTGTGAGCGCTCA
>NW_020769491.1:363958-383012 GCF_900518735.1 Pseudonaja textilis | reverse complement strand
GGACTGAACGGCCAGGATCTGATGGGGCAGCCCATCAGCGTGGATTGGTGCTTTGTCAGAGGGCCTCCGAAAGGAAAACGAAGGTGAGTTGTTGCTTTTGGAAGCCCAAAAACAAACTTTCCCAAATGGCAAGAGACCACGCTCCATTTAACGTTCTCTTGGTCTGTTTCTGCCTAGGAGTGGCCGTAGAAGAAGCCGAAGTCCAGACCGGAGACGGCGTTGAAGGGGCTTCCATTTTGCAACTCCCGCGCTGTGGGTACCTCAGACTTCGCCTTCCTAACTCACAGGCTGAATTCAGGAGGGATGGGGGACGCAATTGGGAAAGGCTACTATAGCATGTAGTCTTGGCGAAGGGAAAAGGGGTTCCCACTTATTTGCCCTAATTGCCACCTGTTTAATTTTGTACTTGCCTAATTGTTTTTAATTTTTTCCCCCTTAACTTTTTGACTGTGGTTATCAAATGACTTCTCATTTGCGGGGTGTCCTTTGGATTCTGCTCTCTTTTCTGTGTTTGTAAACATACTTCTGGTTTTAAGCCTGTAAAGAATCTCTGGAGCAGCATTCAGAATAAAAGACTATGTTTTTTTTAAAAAAAATACTGTGTTAAGCCTTTTTATTCCAGGCATCTTCAACCTTGACAGACTCATGGACTTCAGCTCCCAGACTTCCTCCTCCTCCAGTCATGTTAGCTCAGGAATTCTGGGAGTTGAAGTCCACAAGTGTTAAAACTTGCCAAGTTTGAAGGCTTTATTATAAAGCCTCAAATGGCACAAACATGACTTACACTTGCAACTCCTTATTCATGAGTCCATTGAATAGTACCTGCCCTTTCAAAATTCTAGTCACTTGAGACCCTTGAACCCGGGAGAGTGCTTATGTCCATATTCGAGTACAGGGTGAAGTTTTCTTTGGGGTTGCAACTAGACTTTCCCCAACATGGAGAGCCCTTTAAGGCTGAAGACTTCAACTCCCAGCATTCCTAAGCCAACATGCTAAGAATGCTGGGAGTCCCCATCCTAACATCTGGAATCTCAAAGGAGAGGCAGCTTTACTCCAGAAACTTGCCACGGCTCAGCTCTGATAACTTTGCAAATTGTTTAATAATTTTTCAGTCTTTGCCCGATCTCTACAACACACCAGGTAGGAAGATCTATCCTGCAAGGCCCAGGTTCCAATTTGTTTCAGCTCTTCAGGTACATTTTTCCAGAGTGCGTTTGATTCCAACGTGCAATTTTGCTTGCTATTTTTTGGACAGCAGCGAGTTACCAACACAATTGCTGGCTGATCCAGATAACAGATAATCAAGAGTTGGAAGGGACCTTGTAGGTCATTTAGTGCAGCAACCCACCCCCCCACAAGCAGGAGACCCTACACCATTTCTGACAAATGGCAGTCTAATCTCTTCTTGAAAGCCTCCAGTGATGAAGCTCCCACAACTTCTGAGGGTAAGCTGTTCCACGGGTTAATCGTTCTCACTGGCAGAAAATTCCTCCTTAGTTCCAGGTTAAATCTCTCCTTGTTCAGTTTCCATCCATTATTCCTTGTCCGGCCTTCAGGTATCTTGGAATATAGCTTGGCTCTCTGTGGCAGCCCCTCAAATATTGGAAGACTGCTCTCCTGTCTCCCCTGGTCCTTCTCTTCCTTAGACTAGCCAGGCCCAGTTCCTGCAACCGTTCTTCATGTTTGTCTCCAGGCTCCTGCTCATCCTGGTTGCTCTTCTCTGCACTTTTTCTAGAGTCTCAACATCTCTACCTCACTATTTTCTTAACAGCTGCAACTGCTTCCTCCAAGCTTCCCTATCATTTTTGCAAATGCTGACCTTTTTGCAGAATCCATAGCAGGAACTTTCTCTAAAGTTGAGGAAAGCTATAGAAAAACACACCATCCTGATGAACTTACTATGGGTCTGTAAACCCAAATGTGTTTGAGAATTGTGCTCCACGTATTGTGAGGGGTGTTGCTGATTGTGGAAAGAGACCCTTGGAGAGCTGGTCAACTCCCAACCAGTAAACCAGTTAAGTCATGTCCCATTCCTGCTCAACCCAAGAGCAGGTCCCTGTGTTGTTGTCACCCCAGAAATCCACAAAATCCTTGTCAACACAAGCAGAAGCCCCGGAGAACACGTCCCTCTTCAGAAACCCTGATTTTTTTGAGATGAATTCTTCCTCCTTTAGAGGAAAACAATAAATAAGCCATATGGGGAAGCTGACATGGGCACTTTTGCAATAATTGCAATTACATATAATTGTTTAACTTAGACATTCAGGTAGTCCTCAACTTATGACCACAATGGAGCCCAAAATTTATGCCACTTAGTGAGACAGTTGTTGTTTTGCACGACTTATCGTATTTGCAGCTGTTATGTTAGTAGCCCACTTGTTAAAGCTTCCCCATTGACTTTGCTTGTCAAATTGCAAAAGGGGATCATATAATCTTCAAACACCGTAACCGTCATAAATATGAAATTCATTTAGTGACCATTTAAAGTCATAACAGCACTGAAAAAAAGGACTTAGGGATGTTTTTCACACTTTACAACTGTTGCCACATCCCCTTGGTCACATGATCAAAATTCAGACACTTGGGCAACTGGTTCATATTTACGACCGTTGCAGTCTTGGGGGGGGGGCGTCAGGCGATCCCCTTTTATGACCTGACAAGCAAAATCAAAGGGGAAAAGATCCGCTTAACAACCACATTCCTAACTTATCAATGGCAGTAATTCCCTTAACGACTGGGCAAGAAAGGTCGTTCAAACGGGACAAAACTCACTTAAGCATATTATCTTAACAAAATGATATCTTGGGGGGGGCTCCATCGTGGTCGTACATCGAGGACTACACAACCCTACCCGCTGCCCGCTGACGCGCGTCTCTCTAAACGTGGGAAGGCACCAAGGGGAGGCGAGGCGGCGCCACGGCCTCCCTCCCTCCCTCCCTGCTTGTGGCCGCGGTGGCTCCTCCTCCTCGTGTCTGGGCGAGCGAACGTGGCAGCCGGCGGAGGCGGCCCCGGCCGAGCCCGCCCCTCCATTTTGCACCGGGAGCCGAGCGGGAGGCTGAGGTGAGGCCGCACGGAGGGCTTTCCTTTCACGGGGGGTGGGGGGGAAGGGGAGGGGTCGTCGCTGAGTGGGGAGGACACAGTATGAGTGATTATTGTGGTTGAGGGCTTTTAACTTTGGGGGGCGGGAGGGAGGCAGGCGCGCGGCCGCTCCCCCTCACACACAGTCCCCTCACGGAGGCTTATCGCCGCACGCCCCCCCTCGTGCCCGCGCCTGGCACAGGAGCGCGCGCCGGGGCCTCAGCGCCGTGGTGGTGGGGGGGGTGGCGGGTGGCTCGGAGTGGGTGGGGGAGGGGGAGGCACGTACACGCCGGGCGGCGTCGGCGGCGCAACGGAGCGAATCGCCAAGACGTGGCAATGCCGGGCGGCGCGTGCGCAAACGGTGGCAAATGCCTCCCAGGCCAGCCAGCCTGCCAGCCAGCGACCCCCCCCAACCTCTCTTCCCGCCCCCCGGTGGCATGTCGGGAGTCGTAGTTCTCTTGGACGGCCTTGTATCTTTCTATGGTAGGGGTCTTCAAACTTGACTGCTTTAAGACTTGCGGACTTTTAACTCCCAGAATTCCAACTCCAGTCATGTTAGCTCAGGAATTCTGGGAGTTGAAATCCATGAGTCTTGCCAAGTTGGAAGGCCCTTGTTCTTTGGCTTCTCTTGTTTTGTTTGTTTTCCTCTCTTTTGCTTTCCTTTCTTTGGGACTGATTCCTCCCAACGTTTGCTTTTTCTTTCTCTTTTTTTTTCACCGGGTTCTCCCCCCTCTTTGGGCCTGATTCACTCATTCACACACAAACACACACAAAATCAGGTTATAATAGAGTTAAAACAGAACACCAGAGCTGGAAGGGACCTTGGAGGTCATCTATTCCAACCCCCTTCTCAAGCAAGAGACCCTATATCATTCGGGACAATTGGCTGTCCAGTCTCCTCTTCGTAACTTCCAGTGATGGAGCACCCACAACTTCTGGTGGCAAACAGTTCCACGGGTTAACTGTTGGGGAAATTTCAGTAAATAATCAGTAAATGTGTTCCATAGTCGTCTCAAGCTCTCGCTAAACGGGAAATAGGTACTGAAATGAATAAAAGCAGCGCGCATATGCAGCTGGTCAGCCTCCACGGCCCCAGCTGGTCTTCACTGGCCCACCTCACAGGGCTGTTGGCGATGCTGACAGGCTAAAGGGGAATGGGTGAAATAATTTCACTATTTGCCAGAAGTTCAGGAATTATTTAACAGATAACATAATCAGAGTTGGAAGGGACCTTGTAGGTCATCTAGTCCAACCCCCCGCCCAAGCGAGAGATCCTACACCATTTCTGACAGAGGGCAGTCCAATCTCTTGAAAGTCTCAAGTGATGGCGCTCCCACAGCTTCCGAGGGCAATTGACTTCAATAGAGTTGGAAGAGACCTTGGAGATCATCTAGTCCAACCCCCCTCCACCCAAGCAGGAGACCCTACACCATTTCAGACACATGGCAGTTCGGTCTCTTCTTGAAGCTCCCACAACTTCCGAAGGCAACTTCTGTTCCATTGGTTGATTGTTCTCACTGTCAGAAAGTTTCTTCTTATTTCCAGGTTAAATCTCTCCTTGTTCAGTTTCCATCCATTATTCCTTGTCTGGCCTTCAGGTGCCTTGGAAAATAGCTTGACTCTCTCCTCCTCTCTGGGGCAGTCTCTCAAACATTGGAAGACCGCTATCATGTCTCCCCTGGTCCTTCTGTTCCCTAGACTAGCCAATCCCAGTTGTATGTTTTAGCCTCCAGTCCCCTAATCATACTGGTTGCTCTTCTCTGAATTTTTTCTAGAGTCTCAACCTCTTTTTTATAATGTGCTGAGCAAAACTGGATGCAGTACTCTAGGTGTGGTCTTACTCAGGCTTTATAGAGTGGTATTAGTACTTCCCTTGATCTTGATTGTATCCCTCTGTTAATACAACTTAGGATTGCATTAGCTTTTTTGGCTGCTGCTGCACACGGCTGGCTCCTATTTAGCTGGTTGTCCACTAAGACCCCTCTCCCAGTTAGTGTTATTGGGCCTGGTTTCACCCAGTCTATGTGTGTCCGTTTGGTTTTTCTTGCCTAAGTGTAGGACTTTACTTTTCTCTACATTGAATTTCATTTTGTTAGATAGGGCCCAGTGTTCTAGTCTATCATGAGCCTATCTTCTTGGGTGTTAGCTCTTCCTGCCAGCTTAGTATCATCTGCAAATTTGGTAAGTTCCCCTTCTATTTCCTCACTTGTCGTTAATGAAGATATTGAAGAGTCCTGGGCCTAAGATGGAACCTTGTGGCACCCCACTGCTTACTTCCCTCCATATAGACTTAGACCCATTAAGGACTACTTGTTGAGTACAGTTTGCCAGCCAGTTGCGAGTCCATCTAGTGGTGGTGCTATCTATTCCACGTTTTTTCTAGCTTACTAAGAAGTAGGTTGTGGTCTACTTTGTCGAATGCTTTGCTGAAATCTAAATATATTACGTCCACAGTATTTTGCTGGTCTATTAATTTAGTCATTGTGTTGAAGAATGAAGTAAGATTTGGGGCATCCAGTGAGGATGGTGGGGGTTGTTTTAGTTGTCCCACCATCAGGTCTAGTGGTTAAAGCATCAGCAAGCTAAAAACTGGGAGACTTGAGTTCTAGTCCTGCTTCAGGCTACAGTTACAAGCCAAAAACATGAGTTTGGTTCAGTCACTCTCTCTGGGCTCACCTCACCAGGGAAAATAGAAGAAGGAAAGATTATTGGGTATATTTGCTGCCTTGAACAATTTATTAAAAATAATAAACATGGGATTAAAATTTAATCAAGAAGTTCCAATCGTAGTACAGCAATAGCAATAGCACCTAGACTTATATACCACTTCACAGTGCTTTACAGCCTTCTCTAAGCATTTTACAGAGACAGCATCTTGCTCTCAACAGTCTGGGTCCTCATTTTACTGACCTCGGAAGGACGGAAGGCTGAGTCGATCTTCAGCCGGTTAGGATCAAACTCCTGGCAGTGGGCAGAGTTAGCCTGCAATGTTGCAGTCTAACCACAAGGAAGGAAGGAACACTTAGATTTATATCCTGCTTCACAGTGTCTCTAAGCGGTGTACAGAGTTAGCCTCTGGACCCCAACAATCTGGGTCCTCATTTTACCGACCTCGGAAGGACAGAAGCCTGAGTCAATCTTCAGCCGGTTAGGATCGAACTCCTGGCAGTGGGCAGAGTTAGCCTGCAATGTTGCAGTCTAACCACAAGGAAGGAAGGAAGGAAGGAACACTTAGATTTATATCCTGCTTCACAGTGTCTCTAAGCGGTGTACAGAGTCAGCCTCTTTCCCCCAACAATCTGGGTCCTCATTTTACCGACCTCGGAAGGACGGAAGGCTGAGTCAACCTTGGGCCGGTCAGGATAAAACGGCTGGCAGTGGGCAGAGTTAGCCTGCAATACAGGCAGTTCTCAACATACAACCACAATTTTGAGCTCAATTTTTTTCTGGTTGAGTGAGCCATTTGATAAATCAGTTTTGCCCCATTTTACGACCATTTTTCTTGCCACAGTTGTTAAGTGAATCGCTGTCATTGTGAAGATTGTGAAGTGAATTTGGCTTCCTCATTGACTTTGCTTGGCAGAAAGTCGCAAAAGAGGATCATGTGACCCATGGGACACGTAAAATGGTCATAAATACGAGTCAGTTGTCATGTATTTGAATGTAAATCACGTCTCAATGGGGATGCTGCAATGGTTGTGAAAAACGGTCATAAGTCCCTTTTTTCAGTGCTGTTATAACTTTGGTCACTAAACGAACTATTGTAAGTTAAGAACTGCCTGTACTGTCCCAGGGCTCCTTAGGTACAGGTGATTAGCAATCATTTAGTGACCATTTAAAGCTTCAATGGCACTGAAAAGATTCACTTATGACCGTTTTTCACATTTACAACTGTTGCAGCGTCCCCATGATTAACGTGATTAAAATTTGGGTCCTTGGCAACTGGCATGGACTTTTAATTCTTGCAGCATCCCAAAATTACGTGATCACCATTCGTAGCCTTCTCCAGCAGTTTCCAAGAAGCAAAGTCCACACAAAACCAGATTCAATCTTTCTGACCAAGGCTTCCTGAGACCATAATTAAGCACATGCTTAGGTAAAACAACTCTTGTTTTATTTCAGTACTGGGAATTATGTTCATTCCCAGCCAGTAATGGGTACCAAACAGTCTCTCGAGATAAGCACCCACCTTTCTCTCCTTTGAATTGTTGCCAACAACTAAAGCACCAAATTAACTGTAAAAAAACCCACACAGAGCTTCAAGGATTAATCCGAACAGAGCAAACGACTTTGCTTCCTGCAAAGGTTTCTCTACCTTTGCCTGTCCTTTATTCCTTATGGGAGGGCAATCACCTCCCAGCCTTATTTCTGAGTTGCCCCTTTTGTCTCAGCTGCTCTCGCCTTCTAGCAGCTCTGCGCACACATACTGGGTACAGGCTCCCCTTGCTCCTCTGCCTCGCTGCTGCCAGACTCCAGAGGCAGCCCCCCACTCCCAGATGGTCCTGGCCCCATCTCTGCATCAGACACAGGACTCTTGTCCAAGGCCTCCCCAGACTCCCAGACTGGTCCCCATTCTTCCCCACTGTCGGATTCCACTGCCATCTGCACAGGCTGCCAATGAACCCACAGCATGATCAACAACGTGATTCACTTAACAGTAAGTGGAAATGTTGGTCTCAATTGTGGTTGTAATTCGAGGACTGTAACTGCATTCCACAGGTCCTTCTCAGCTTGGCTGATCTTCACCTCAGTTAGTTTTGGGGGGGTGGTTTTCCTTGGGATCTCAAACTAACTAATTTTATTTTAATTTTCATCTGTCTTGTGCAAACCCAGAACATTATTCCTGAGCTGTTCACGTTGTGTAAATCCAGCCTCTCTCCTGTTGTTCCTTTCTTCTTCTTTGCATTACTGTCCTTCTCTTTGAGTGGTGCAGTGGCCTAGAGGTAGAGCTTCCGCTTCACAATCAGGCGGCTTATTTGATCCCAGGTAGAGGCAGATATTTCTCTCTCTCTGGACACATTAAGAATGTATCTGCTGAACAAAACTCCGCATTGGCAACAGGAAGGGCATCCGGCCAGTAAACACTCAGCTCCTCCATTCAGTTGCCCAGACTCCACCCCGCAAGGGATAAGGGCCATGATGGCAAACCTATAGCATGTGTGCCACAGGTGGCACGCAGAGCCATCTGTGCCGGCACGCAAGCTGCAGGCAAACTTACTTCGCTGTGCATGTGCATGTCTGACAGCTGATTTTCGGCCAATTTGAGGCCTTTTTCGGCCTCCCCAGAGGCTTCAGGAAGGCTTTGCAGGCCGAAAACTAGCCCTGTTTTGTCACTTCCGGTATTTTCGGAAAAACAGGAAGTGACAAAACAGGGCTAGTTTTCGGCCTACAAAGAAAAGAAGCCTTCCTCAAGCCTTTGGGAGGCCGAGAAAGGCCTCAAACCGGCTGAAATCAGGTGTGAAGTGCAGTGCAGGTAAGGGGGCGGCAGGGATGGATGGGGTTGGGATTCGCCCGCATGTGTAGGGGGCGTGGGGTGTGTGTGCATTGCCTTCTGGGTGGCATGCAAGCGCGCCACCACTGGATTATGGGGTCGTTAAAAGAGGATAATTGCTGTCCCACTTTTCCTCTCTTTCAGGACAAATTTTAAAGCACAATGGAAGGTGTCCTGTGAGCAGGAGAACCAGCAGCAGGGCAGGTGCGTTGTCCTTTCGCTTACGTCCAGGTAGCCCTTTGTGATCCTTGTTGGATTCCAGGTTTCCTCTTATCCTGACTATGGTTTTCCTTGCCTCCCCACCGCAGGATTGTGTCGCTGAAAGAAAAAAAGAATGATGGAAGAGAGTGGGATAGAGACAACGCCCCCCACGACCCCCCCACCCACTGCCACCTGGGCTGCCTCTCCTCCTGCACCCCCAGTCTCACGAGGTATCCCTTCTCCGACCGTGTCCCGTCTTCTTCATGGTTGCACCCAGAAGCTTCCCGGTTTCCCTGCAAAGCCAAAGCGTGTGGAGTGGGGCGGTGGTTGAACAATTGTGGGCGGTCCCGTTCCCACCCTAGATAGGATCTTTTCTTTCAGCAAGGCCGTTAATTTCACCATCATGGCCAGTCCCATCCGGCTTGCCCTCAGAAGTGGTGGGAGCTTCATCCCTGGAGGCTTTCAAGAAGAGTCTGGACTGCCATCGGTCAGAAATGGTGCGGGGTTTCCTGCTTGGGAGGGGGGGGGTCCCTTCCAACTCTGTTAATCTGTAAAGATCAGAAGTTCCAAGAAGAGACTGGGGATCCAGTTGTCCTGAATGGTATAGGATCTCCTGCTTGAGCAGGGGGTTGGGCTAGATGACCTCTAAGATCCCTTCCAAGTCTTGTTATTCTGTTCTGACAAGCAAAGTCAATGGGGAAGCCAGGTTCACTTTAACAATCAGGCTACTAACTTAACAACTGCAGTGATGCACTTAATAACTGTGGCAAGAAAGGTTGTAAAGGGGGGGCAAAACTCACTTAACGAATGTGTCACTTAGCAACATAAATGGTGGTTGTAACCCAAGGATTAACTTCTATTTCACATTTCTATACTCCTTCAAAGAAGGGTCTCCAGGGACCGATTTTAATACCCTTTCTTCGTTGTTGTTTTTTTCCCTCTTCCCCTGCCGGCAGCCCCTCTCCTCCTTCCAAAGGACCCCACTACTTCCTCTTTTCCTTCTCCCGCCTTCTCCCCCACTGCACCCCCCCTGGTCTCCCCCCTTCCTCCTGCACCCCCCGCTTCTCTTTTGCCTCCTGCAGCCATTTGCACAAGCCCCCCTCCTGGGACCACCAGCCTGCCCTCCGTCGCTGCTCCGATGACCTCCACTTTTGGTAACCCCATGACTCAGTTTCCCGCAGTTGTGCCACCACCGCGAGTTGCTCCCGGGCCCCAGGAGTTTTCCGTGCCTCCCACCGGGCCTCCAATCTCGGGCTTTTCCATGACTTCCAGCTATGACATCACGAAAGGCCACGCGGGACGAGCACCCCAGACCCCTCTGATGCCCTCCTACACGGCCCTTCCCGTCACAGGTATGCCGATTGAGCTTCTGGGTTCTAAACACCTGTCTCAAACCATTGGATGTCATGACCCAAAGGTGCTTTTTTCAGGAGGCCACTGGACTTTCTTGGTTTTTTGTTTGAAGAGGTTTCCCTTCTCATCCGAGAAGCGTCTTCAGCTCTGACTGGATGGTGGGGAATGGAAGGATTTATATTCTTTGCAGACAAAGCTGGTCATTTGCATCCTTTTTAGAGGGTCGCTGAGGCCACTTGGAGGTTTATCTGCATCCTCAGATAAACATCTTTTGA
Source organism: Pseudonaja textilis (assembly GCF_900518735.1). Next base: position 372,614 of record NW_020769491.1, on the reverse strand, counting down.
AGACATTTTGCTTCTCATCCAAGAAGCTTCTTCAGCTCTGAATGGATGATGGAGAATAGAAGGATTTATACTCCTTGCAGGCAAAGCTGGTCATTTGCATCCTTTTAGAGACCTGCTGAGGCCACTTGGAGGTTTGTCTTGCATCCTCAAGGTCACCTGAGTGGTGCTCCTGGTTTCTGTAGTCTGCATTTTTTTCCTCTGGAAATCCATTCCTACTCCCACACCATTCAAAGGGTGTCCATCCCAAATTGTATAGTTAAAAATCTATAGAGATTCTCCATCACTCAGGTGATGGTTGTCCCCAAGGGGCTTTTTCAGGAGGCAACTGGACTTTGTTTGTTTGTTCTTTGAAGATGTTTCTCTTCTCATCCCAGAAGCTTCTTCAGCTCTGATTGGATGGAGGGGAAGGGAAGGATTTACCCTCCTTGCAGACTGCTGGTCATTTGCATCCTTTTTAGATGGTCGTTGAGGTCACTTGGAGGTTTTGTCTGTGTCTTCAGAGTCACCTGAGTGGTGCAAATGGATGTGGAGCCTTCTTGGAACTGTTGGAAGGATTTTATCTGTTATTTATTATTTTATTCTAGGACAGGGGTGTCAAACCTGTCCCAAAGAGAGGAGAAGCAAAACGTCTTCTAAGAAAAACCCCCCACAAAGTCCAGTGGCCTCCTGAAAAAGCACCTTTGGGACAACCTGGATGACGGAGAATCTCTGCAGACGATGGATGTCATGGCTGCAGCCCTTATATGCACGTATTCTGATTTTTCAGGTGCCTTGGCAAGCCCTCTGTCGCAGCCGGTCCCTCTGCCTGCCTCCCCCTCAGCAAGTGGCTCTTCCATCACTTTCCCAGAGGATCATGGAGACCCCCAAAGCATTGGGGTGTACAATGAGGCATCTGCGGGAGGACTCTGGGGCTTCATAAAAGTAAGCTGTACTTTTCTAGCGACCACGTAATGTAGCAGTCCCCGGCCATTGCGGCTTGGCAGCCCGGCTGGAGGGGAGGGGAATCGGGCTGCATGAGGACATTTACCTTTGTAGCATCCTCCCATGGTCACATGATCAAAACTCAAACACCTGGCCACTGTTTTTATTACAGGACAATAATAAAAACAAAGACAAATAGGCTGAAAAACAGCTTCTATCCCAGGGCAGTCATTCTATTGAATTCTACTGTCTAGTGCAATATGAATGCAATATCTGTTCTGACCAAGGCTTCCTGTGACCATAATTAAGCACACCCTTAGTTAAAACAACTCTTTTATTTCAGTGCTAGGAATTATGTTCATTCCCATCCAGTAATGAGTCCCAAACAGTTCCTTGAGATAAGCACCCACCTTTCTCTCCTTTGAGTTGCAGCCAACAACTAAAGTGCCAAATGAACTGTAAAAAACCAAAGTCCACACAGAGCTTCAAGGTTGAATCCGAACAGAGTGAACGACTTTGCTTCCTGCAAAGGTTTCTCTACCTTTGCCTGTTCTTTATACCATATGGGAGGGGCAATCACCTCCCAGCCTTACTTCCAAGTCGCCCCTTTTTTCTCACCTGATCTTGCCTTCTGGCAGCTCTGCACACAGATGCACTGGGAACAGGCTCCCCCGGTTCCTCTACTTCGCTGCTGCCAGACTCTGGAGGCAGCACCCCACTCCCAGATGCTCCTGGCTCCATCCCTACATCGGGTGGAGGACCCTCGTTCGAGTCCTCCTCAGACTCCCAGACTGGTCCCCGTTCTTCCCCACAACAATATCAGCGGTTTTCAATTCAATGTATAGAATGCGAAGGTGTTGTGTTTGTGTTTATTTTCATAGTCATAATGTACACTGAAGATGGTATTTAACTTCGTTGTACGAGGCGCAACGACAATAAAATAAAATAAACTAGTTCATTTTTTACGACGGTCATGTGATCCCCTTTTGCGACCTTCTGCCAAGCAAAGTCAGTGGGGAAGCCAGATTCACTTAACAACGGGGTTACTAACTTATCCACTGCAGGGACTGGCTTAACAACAGAGGCAAGAAAGGTCGCAAAATAGGGCAAAACTCATTGTTTCACTTAACAACAGAAATGTTGGCCTCCATTGTGATCAAGTCGAGGACTACCTGTACTGGGGGTTGGAATTTTCAGGATTGCACAGTGCTTAAGTTGGCAGGATTGGGAAACACTGGCCTAACCGATCTGTCCTGATGCTACTGATTTCAGGAGATGCTGAATATCCGATTTCTTCCCCAAAGTAACCATCTAGAAAGCTAGCAAAGGAGAAATGCAGCCACTGTTGGGGCCTTTTGTTAGCCTGACAGGCAAGCTAAGTTTGATGACTTCCACCTTTGTTCCCCCAGGGCGTGGCTGGCAATCCTATGGTGAAGTCAGTGCTGGATAAAACCAAACACTCGGTGGAGACAATGATTACAACGCTGGATCCTGGCATGGCCCCCTATATCAGTAAGGGAAGCTGCAACTTATTGTGTTATTCTGAACCAGGACTTTGCCTGCTCTTAACTGTCAGTGCTGCCCCAATCAAGTCACTTAGGAAAGAAAGACCTTCGACTACATTTAGGTCAGTGGCTTCCAATGTTTTGGGCAACAGGGACCGGTTCCATGGAGAGGGGTTTTTGCGTGGATCGGAGGGGCGTGGTTTCACATGCTGCCTGCATCCCATGGATGGGGCTTCGCTTGTTGTATGGACCAGTTTCTGGTATATCGCAGACCGGTGCTGGTCCATGGACCGGGGTTGGGACCCCAGATTTAGGTGAAGTGATAGGTTCTTCTACTAAAGGTTGCTGGTTGCAGCCAACAACTTAAGACTTCTGGACTTTAACTCCCAGAATTCCCCAGCCAGCAAGCCTGGCTGTCAACTAAAAAAAATATTTTTTTGGTCTTTTTAGTTGCCAGCAGAAAGGCAGTGGGGAAAGTAGTGCATTCCTTAAATGCTTCAGATAATTGCTAGGCAGCCGAAGCTGTTGGCATGCAAGATTATTACTGGAGAGCACAATTGAGGACTCTTGCCAATGGATGTGTCCCGTTGGAAAATATACATCCAGTGGGTAGGGAGAAGACCGGGGTCAAGGGGGAAATGAATGATGTGTCTTAGAGTCGGCTGCACCCCGGTAACGCTGACATGGTCACTCCTAATAAATCATTTCTTTTTACTCTGAGAGATGTGGCTAGAGACTTCTGATTCGAATGGGGGTGGATTGTTAGAGCCCTGACACAGGCAACTTTGAAACTTCTGGATTCAACTCCCAGAATTCCCCAGACAGAAAACTTGGTTACTTTAAGACTTGTGGATTTCAACTCCCAGAATTCTCCAGCCAGCATGGCTGGGTGAGAAATTCTGGGAGTTGAAGTCCATAAATCTTAAAGTAGCCAAGGTTGGAGACCCTTGGTTTAAGGTCTTCTCCAGCAGCACAATTCAGAAGCATCAATTTTTGGCACTCAGCCTTCTTTCTGGTCCAACACCCAAAGCCATCCATTATTCCTGGGAAAACCATAGCTTTGACTCTACGGACCTTTGTTGGCAAGAGTTTCAAGTGTGTTTTGTGATAAAAGCTTTCGTCTTAAGTTACGGTGTGGCCAGCTTGTTTTGGCTTCATCTTCGGCACAAAGGTAATTTTGGGTGTTTCTGCTTTCTAGAATCAGGAGGAGAGTTGGACATCGTGGTCACCTCACTGAAAGAGATCAAGGTCGCTGCAGTGAGACAAGCTTTCCAGGATGTTTTTGGTATGGCTACCGTAACGGGGGAGGACGGCCACTCCAACATAGCCCCCCAGCCTGTTGGCTACGCAGCTGGATTGAAAGTGAGTGATTTGGGAAAGTGTTGAATTTCCAAAGATTTGCAGAATAGAGCAGAGTAGAATAGAAATAAGAATAGAATAGAAATAAGAATAGAAATTAAAATAGAATAGAATAGAATAGAACAGAACAGAATAGAATATTCTTTATTGGCCAAATGTGATTGGACTTCAAGGCATAAGCTTTCAGTGTATATAAAGGATATAAATGAAAATCATAGTCATCATAAAATATGTTCATCATAACTCATAAGCATCATAATTCATAAGCATGTTGGCACTTAAAGAACAAGGTATACACAACATGCTGAATTCTCAACCCGGTTTAGGAAAAGGCAGATGTCATTTTTTTACTGAATATCCAGAGAGCCAACAAATAAACCAGATAAGGTCTTAGTGGGAAGGAGTGGTTCACATATTAAGCCAAGACAAAGCTACTTTGATTCCCACGGATGCTGAATCAAATTTTGAGCCTAGCTGAACGTATTGTGGAAACCCAGCCAGAGAATCATTTGAGTTCTGTTGGGAAAAAATATCAAATAACCCATAGGGTTGATTTGCACGTGGTATTAAGCCATGAGGTTTTACTGTGGCTTACTGAATTGGTCACAAATAGCTTATTCGCTGCCCTTAGCCATAAATCTTGGTTTATAAATCACAGCCACTAGGTTTATCTAGTGGAAATATAATTATCACTAATAATAAAAAGGTTTACTGTATAACATCATAGAATTATAATCGGTGCACATATATCACACCCTTAACTTTTAGATTCTGAGGTTCTTGAAAAGAATTTGATGCCAATGAAGGCCAACACTAGTTAATGAACCAGTTCACATTGTTGTGAACAGATGATAATATTGCTTCTTCCAGGTCCCTGGGAAGGACTCGATAGGTGGATGAAAATGCCAATTTCAATCCTGAACATCTGATTTTCATTGACACTCTGCAAGATTTTGCTACCAACTGAATTATGGAAGGTTCAGCATTTGAAAAACAACAAAATCAGATAAAAATTGTCTGTTTGTCCTAGGCTTTGGATAAAGGAGAAGTAAAATAGACAGTTTAGATATACAATTCCATTCTGGCTATCCCAAATGTGCTTTTTTCAAGAGGCAACTGGGCTTTATTGTTTTTCTTTGAAGAAAAAAACATGAAAGGATTTATACTCCTTGCGGGCAGCTGGTCATTTGCATTCTTTTAGTGAGTCACTGAGGCCACTTGGAGGTTCATCTGTGTCCTCAGAGTCACCTGAGTAGTGCAAATGGGCGTGGAAGGACCCATTTATTTGAGGACACAGATTTATTTGAGGATACAACTAAACCTCCAAGTGGCCTCAACAACTCTAAAAGGATGCAAATGACCAGCTGTCTGCAAGGATTATAAATCCTTCCATTCTTCACCATCCAGTCAGAGCTGAAGAAGCTTCTTGGATGAGGAGCAAAATGTCTTCAAAAGAAAAAGTTGCCTCTTCAAAAAGCACCTTTTGGACAACCATGACCTGGATGACTAAGAATCTCTACATCCATTCTGGCTGATCTTTGAGTGCCCCACCAGTCTTCCCTAAAGCTTAAATTGTACAAAATACTCAAATGGAAATAAACCCAGTGGTCAGCAGGGCGGTTTTGCTCTTGGGGGTGGCATGCAGGGCTGTGATTCGATTTGGTGTCTTTTATTTGTTTTCCTAGTATGTTTTATTTTATTTATTTTATTAGTATTATTTTATTTGATTCAATTTGGTATCTTTTGTTTTCCTGGAATGTTTTGATTGCGTATTAGTAAGCTATGTATGATTTGATTGCTTATAGTAACCTATTACTATTACTAATACTGTTGTATCTTACGATTCTTCGTGAATATATTTTATTTTTTCTTTATGTACACTGAGAGCGTATGCACCAAAAACAAATTCCTTGTGTGTCCAATCACACTTGGCCAATAAAAGAGTTATATTTTATTCTATTCTATTCCTTCCAATATTTATTCTATTCTATTCTATTCTGTTCTGTTCTGTTCTATCCTATTCTATCCTATTCTACTCTACTCTACTCTACCCTACCCTACCCTACCCTATCCTATCCTATCCTACCCTACCCTACCCTACCCTATCCTATCCTATCCTATCCTATTCTATTCCTTCCAATATTTATTCTATTCTATTCCAATTCTGGGCCTTGTTTTGGTTTAGTGGATGTGGTTGGTCCAAAATAAGTGGCCAGCCCTGTGTTGTTTCATGCTTTTGGTACTTTCCTTGATTTTTAGGGGGGTCAAGAGAGGCTGGACAGCCTACGCAGGACTGGGGTCATCCACCAGAAGCAACCAGCCGTGTCCGTGGAGAGTTTCATCGCAGAATTGCTCCCCGACAAGTAAGACAAAGTACTTCAAACGCAGATGGGAATTTGCAGTTAGATAAAGAATTGCCATCCCCCCCTCTTCTCCTGCCCCCCTCCCTCCTCTTATAAAGGTAGTCCTGACTTACGACCGCAATAGAGAGCCCAAAGTGCCTGTTGCTAAATGAGACATTGGTTGAGTTTTGCCTCAGTTTATGACCTTTCTTACCACAGTTGTTAAACAGCTCACTTAGCAACTCCGTTAACTTAGTCACACTGTCGTTAAATGAATCTGGCTTTCCCATTGACTTTGCTCATCAGAAGTCACAAAAGGGGATCAACATGGCCTGGGACATTGCCACCATCATAAATAGGAACTAGTTGCCCTGAGTTTTGATCACGTGACCATGGGGGTGCTGCAATGCTTGTGAGTGTGAAAAATGCTCATAAATCACTTTTTTCAGTAGCCCATCTTCCCTCCAGGGAAGAAAAAAGCAACCTTCCTGTTTCCCTTTCCCCTTCTTCTTGTTTATTTATTTATTTTCTCTCTCTCTCTTTATCTATCTATCTATCTATCATCTATCTATCTATCTATCTATCTATCTATCTATCTATCTATCTATCTATCTATCTAACTATCTCTAAGTGCTATTGCTATTGCTATCCATCCACTCATCTAATCAGCTATCTCTATCTATCTATCTATCTATCTATCTATCTATCTATCTAGTTTTACAATCAAGGTAAAAACTTAACAGAAACAAAAGGTGAGAAAAGAAAAAGGAAGAAAAAAAACTCAAAGCACAGAAAGAAGACAAGCTTTCAATTTCTTTGGGGCAAACAATTATAATTGTACAATTATAAAATTCTCTCAATAGCAAAAGAAAGCTCACTCTTTTCTATTATGAAGTCTTTTTTTCTAATTAACAAAACAAAACCTCGATTAATCATAAGCATTTTCCCCCATTCTATGCAAAAAATCTATAAGGGCTTTCCAATCAGCCATAAATATAGCTTTTGTTCCCTTCTGAGGAATGCTAAGGCAGTTTTGCCCCATTTTACGATGTTCCTTGTGCCAGTTACTAAGTGAATCACTGCCATTAAGTTAGTAACACGGTCATTAAGCCTCCCTCGTTGACTTTGCTTGTCAGAAGGTCGCAAAAGGGGATCGCATAACTCCGGGACACTGCAGCCGTCATAAATAGAAACCAGATGCCAAGCGTCCAAATTTTGACCATATGACCACAGGGATGCTGCAACGGTCATAAGTGTGAAAAATGGTCGTTTTTTCCGCAATGTCGTTGTAATTTCATCATCACTAAATGGATTGTTTTAAATCAAGGACTACCTGTATGAAGAGGCAGAGACCCGAACTGGGGGAAATTGGGAAGATCTGGTCTAATTAGCCTCCGGGTGGACATCAGTATGATGGAATGTCTGAAACCATGTAGGGTTTCCTGCTTGAGCAGCGGGTTGGACTAGAAGACCTCCAAGGTCCCTTCCAACTCTATTCTGATTGATTGATGGAATAAAAGCTAAAATGTACCCCCCCCCCCCAAAAAAAAAATCTTTACAGGTGGTTTGATATTAGCTGCCTTATCCTGGAGGATCCAGTCCACGGGATTCACCTGGAAAGCTTTACTCAAGCCACACCGATACCTCTGGAATACATACAACAGGTGAGTCTTTATGGCCCCCTAAGGTGAGATCATCCATCCCCCAGGCAGGGATGACAAATTTCAAAACTGTGTGTGTGTGTGTGTGTGTGTGTATCTATATCTATATAAATTGTGTGTATATGTGTGTGTGTATGTATATATATGTATATATATTGTTCGGAAAATACCCGAACAAAGCTGAATACCATACATATAAATACCCGCGAAAACTTAAGAAAACATATGTATGTGTGTATATACTGTATGTATGTGTGCATATGTATGTATATATGTATGTGTGTATATATGTGTGTGTCTGTGTGTGTGTATTTTTTTGAAGCAGGAAATTTAGAAAAGCGACTGTTTTTCTAAAGAGGCTTAATTCGGTCTTTTTCAGAATGGGGGTGGGGGAATGCATCCGTGGGAATAAAATCAAGGAGAGAAAAAAAAACCCAGACTCCTATAATATGTGACTTTGCTCTTCTGGTTTGTGTTCTTTTTAGTGAATAAAATGTTAAAGCAGGCAGGTCTGCCCACATTATCAAATCTGGTTTAGTCTCTCACCATCACCTATGATTTAATATTATGAGAGACCCAGCCAGTTGTGGCTTGTTCAATTGTGGCTTGAAACAGTTATTGTTTCCTAGTATGGTTTGATGGCTTATTGTACTCTATGACTATCATTAAGTGTTGTACCTGATGATTCTTGACTCTTGACAAATGTATCTTTTCTTCTATGTACACTGAGTGCATTTGCACCGAGACAAATTCCTTGTGTGTCCAATCACACTTGGCCAATAAAGAATTCGATTCGATTCGATTCTCTATTCTATTCTATTCTATTCTATTCTATTCTATTCTATTCTATTCTATTCTATTCTATTCT
>NW_020769491.1:286232-363948 GCF_900518735.1 Pseudonaja textilis | reverse complement strand
CTATTCTATTCTATTCTATTCTATTCTATTCTATTCTATTCTATTCTGTATTCAACAAAGAACAGCCATGTTTCATGCCCTCCTCTCAGACAACCCTTGCATAAGAATAACAGGGTTAGAGGGGACCTCTAGAGGTCTTCTAGCCCAACTGCCTCTCAAGGAAGAAACCCTATACCAGCGGTCGCCAACTGGTGGACTGTGAGAAAATGTTGGTGGGCCGCAGAGAAATCTCACCCCCAGAGCACCCACCCAAAGCAATTAATCCAGGCTGCACAGAAACACAAGGCTGTGCAGCCCACATGGCCCGCGGGGACCCTTCCCGCCCACTCACTTCTTACCCAGCAAACCTGCCTGCTAAATTGCTATTTTTCCTTTTTCCGACCATCATCTGTTCTGCTCTGCCGGGAGATTTAGATTAGCTAGGAAGCAGGAAATGGTTGGATTTCTTGCTTTCTAGCTATGCTTTAGATCTTCGGCTCTGCTTTTAAACACAGCCGAACCTCCCTTAAGACTGAAGGTTCTATTATTCCGTGCAGACTCATGGCAAGCAAATTTGAGAGACCGAGCTAGCCGATGGCAGATAGATAGATCACTGAATGATTCTGTGAGCAACTCAATCTGCCTGCTTTGCCTGATTTGGGGTAAAAGTTGCTTTTTTTAAAATAAAAAATGCAATATTTATATATTTATAATATTTACATACAAGCCATGCCCAGCCAGTCACATGACCACCCAACCACACCCACAGAACCAGTTAGTGGTCCCTGGGATTTAAAATTATGAGTTTGGTGGTCCCTGGGGTCCAAAAGGTTGGCGACCCCTGCCCTAGCCCATTCCAGACTACCGGCTATCTTTTTAAAATCCATTGTGCACTGATGGAGCAGCCACAGCTTCTGATGGCCAGCTATTCCACTGGTTATTTGTCCTCACTGTTAGGAAGTTTCTCCTTCATTCTAGGTTGCTTCTTTCCTTGGTTAGTTTCCATCCATTGCTTCATTCCCGGGCTCACGCAAATACCGCCGCAGAGTAAAAGGCACACAGAAACCAAGCCTGTGGCCCTCACCTTCTCTGCTTCTCTGCTCACCCGTCTCCCTTCGTTTTGCAGGCGCAGAGTTTGACTCCTGCGGACTACAACCTCCGGTGGTCGGGTTTGTTGGTGACGGTGGGCGAGGTGGTTGCCAGGAATGTGCCGCATGTCAGCTGCCCTGACTGGCACGCAGCGTTCACGGGCATGTCCCACCAACAGATGATCTACAGCGCAGCCAAAGCGATCGCAGGGATGTATAAGCAGCGTTTACCCCAAAGGACCATTTGAAAGGAAAATCGAAAATCTCTTCCCGAGCCCGAGAAGAATCCATGGAAGCAACGAGCATTTTTACTGCAGGGTTGGGGAGGGAGGGGAAAACACTGTTTACTCACAGCTTCTCATCCTGGTGCTGTCCCCTAGTACGTTGGGCTGGAACCTCCTGGGTTGCAAATCAGCGTTTTTGGAAAGGCACCAGGTTGCATTAATTTAAATACCTTCAGAGCGGCGCACATTTCAAGTTAAAACAGTAAAGCTGCTGATTAATATTAGTCTGTCATTAGAGCTAGAGAAGTTCCCTTTGGAATAATTGAAAATCCAAAGTCAGAAAAACCCATTTCTTGGTGTTTTGAATGTTTGTAAGAATGGATGATGGGGATGAATACTTAAAGGCCTGGTGAAATCACCCCTTTTTAAGTTTTTTATCTGTCTTGTCTTCATCCTAGGGAGTTGAGAGAGGCAGAGGCAACCAAAATGGGATTTTAAAACAGAGGGAAAAAAATATCCCAGATTTGTCTATTATCTTGCAAAAGTTTAACCCAGATCCAGTGACAACTCATTCTTGGGCTCTTTTGCAGAAATCTTCCAAAATAGGGCATTATGGAACAGTTGTAATTCAGGGTTCTTTTCCATATATTTTTTTTCAAGGTGAGTTTTGTACGAGACCCTAGTTTAAATCGTTCATTTTACGTGAAAGGCTTTCTCTGCCTTTGAAACTGATCAGCTCAGACATACAGTTCAAGTTATGGAATTTAATTATGGAAATTAAAACGCTGGTTTGAAACAATTGAACTGTTCAGTCGAGTTTAATCCAGAGATTTTATTGGTTTTTTAAAAAACATTTTTCAGCATTTTCTTCCAACAAATTTATTCAGGGGAATTGCCTTCCCATCACATTTCAGAATCAAAATTTGCGTAGCCATCTTAGCAGAGGTTTAATAGAAGTCATTACGTGATATTGTCCGTTGAGTCTCAAGCCATATTGCATGTAGCAAGGATGGTGCCGGGCCGCCATTAACACAAGCAAATAAATTGCATTTTGTTTAGCAGTTAAATGTAACCGCTACTTTCACAAATGCAAATTCTTATCCCTCTTCTGCCTCTTATTCTCTTATCTCCTATTCTGTACTTGGATGCTGTCAATTCATATTTATAAACTTCTAAGGAAGAGAATATTTTGATAACATTTAGTATAAGCTTCTCAATTTATATTGCTTAACATTTCTCTTTTTCTAGAAGCTTTCAAAATACAATTTTATATAGAATACCTGGTTAGCCAGTTTCTTAATATTTTCCCAAGAATGTTAATTTGTTTTGATGTAAATCAGAATTAAATCAATACTGCTCCAGTAAAACTGTTGTTTTTCTCTTTAAAGCATTTAAGCATCTTCAGCAGATCCTAAAACCTGGCAATCATATCCACCTACCATAGAATTTGTAGAACGTTCTTTTTCAACTGATCGATCAGGATAAAAGCTAGAAGGGACCTTAGGGGTCTTCTAGTCCAACCCCCTGCCTATACAATTTCAGACCAGTGGCTGCCTAGTCTCTTCTTAAAAAACCTCCAGTGATGAAGCACCCACAACTTCTGGTGGCAAGTTGTTTTACTGGTTAATTGTCCCGTCAGGAAATTTTGTAATTTCTTCTTAAATTAGGTTATTTCTCTTGCTTAGTTTTCATCCATTGTTTGTCTTGCCTTTTGGTGCTTTGGAGATTTGACCCCCTCCAGCCCCCCCCCCCCCCTTTGTGGCAGCCCCTCAAATACTGGAAGACCGCTATCATGTCACCCCTAGTCCAATCTTGCAACCTTTATTCACCCTTTTTCCAAAGTCTCAACATCTGTTTTTTTTGTAATGTGAGGACCAAAACTGAATGCAGCCTTCCAGGAGTGGCCTTACCAGGGCTTTATAAAGCGGTGCTAATACTTCATGTGATCTTGATTCTAGGCCTGTTTATGCAACCAAGGATTGTTATTAGCTTTTTTGGCTGTTGCCGCACACTGTTGGCTCATGTTTAAGTGATCGTCCACAAATTTTTTTGAAACTTGATTTTTCTTGCCACTTTTGTTAAGTTGAATCACTGCAGTTGTTAAACCTTGTGACACGGTTAAGTGACTCTGACTTCCCCATTGACTTTGCTTGTGTCACATGACCCTGAGGACACAAGATAAACCTCCAAGTGGCCTCAAGGACTCTTTAAAAGGATGCAAATGACCTACTCTCCAAAGCACCAGAAGGTAAGACGAGAAACAAGGGATGGAAACTCACCAAGGAGACAAGCAACCTGAAGCGAAGGAGAAACTTCCTAACAATGAGGACAATTAACTAGTGGAACTGCTTGCCACCAGAAGTTGTGGGTGCTACTCCATCACTTTTAAGAAGAGGCTGGACAGCCATTTGAATAACATGGTATAGGGTCTCCTGCTTGAGCAGGGGGTTCGACTAGAAGACCTCCAAGGTCCCTTCCAACTCTATTCTGATTGATTGACCGGGGACACTGCAACCATCATTAACAGGAGCCACTTGTCAGGCATCCACATGTAGAACCCGTGAGCTTGGGGATCATAAGGGTGGATAATGGGTCCAAAGTCACTTCTTTCAATACCATTGTAACTTCAGTCACTAAACGAACTGTTGTAAGTCAAGGACTATCTGTTTGGCTTCATTAATCATAAACAAGCACTGGACCAGAGAAACTTTGTGTTTTGAGACTTGTTAAGTCTTGGGTTTAGACAACACACTTAACCTTATTAAAGGAGCCCATCTCTGGCACACTCCCAAATTATTCAATCTTGCACTGAAAAATTCAATCCACGTTAAGAGTTAACACCAAGTTTAATAAAAGCATGTGAACACAGCCACTGACTTTCATTGACCAAAGGATTAGAAACACACAGTGGTGCCTATCTGAAAACACCAGGTTATTTTTATAATTTTTAACATACCTTTAAAATTCAATATAGTAGCCAAAACCTTATGACCACAAGCAAGCCCAACATTTATGTTGCAAAGTGAGAAATTTGTTAAGTGAGTTTTGCTCCATTTTACGTCTCCACGTTTCACCGCCGTTCTTAAATTGGGTTAGCTGGTGAATCTGGCTTCCCTGATTTGTGACCACATGACCTTGGGACACTACAACCATCATAAATAGGAGTCAGCTGTCAAGCATCCAAATGGAAGTCATGTGATTGTGGGGAAGCTACAATAGTCATAGGTGTGAAAAATGGTCCTCACTTTTTTTCCAGTGCTGCTGTTAACTGAGCAATCACTAAATGAACTGTTAAATCCAGGACTACCTGTATGTCTTTTGTCTAATACATATACTTTTGAGGGTGCATGTGGGCTTCGGTTCAGGATCGTCACTCAAATAAATCCAAGTATTTTTTGATCCCTGAGATTTTCTTCCTTTACAAACATCCTGTGCCACGGATTGGATGGCACCTTTATAGTGGGATCCTTGCACTTTTTGAGGTGGAAAAATTTCAGTCTCGAGACCTCGATAGGCGTCTTCGGCCATTCTGAGTGACTGAAAGGTGGGTTTTCTTGCCTCCTGCCAAGACCCACCAAAACCAAAATTTTCATGGGGCAACATTGCTTCATCTAAAGTCCACCTGCAGCAATATTTCTGAACACAAGTATTATTGCAAGCCTTCTGAAATTACGTGGGGAAGGATCCTGATCCTTTCCCAAACTGTTAGAAAATTATGGTGTTAAAACGTTAACACCCTTGCAATCCAGCTTTCCTAGTATCAAACCTGTTGCAGGGAACCCTAGAGCTGGAAGGGACCTTAGAGGTCTTCTAGTCCAACCCAAGGCAAAAGACCATGTATCATTCCGACAAATAGTTTTCCCTATCTTTACTTGATGGAGCATCCACAACTTTGTGGATTTTCTGCAGTTTCGTTATTTTATGTCACTTAGTGACTGCTCAAAGTTACAACAGGGACTGAAAAAAGCAACTGATGCATGTTCTCATTTACGACCATTGCAGCATCGCCATGGTTACGTGGTCAAAATTCAGACGCTCAGCACTGACTCGCATTTATGACGATTGCAATGTCCTGGGGGAGGGGTCACAATTCCCTTTTGCGACCTGACAAGCAAAGTCAAGAAGGAACCCAAATTCACTTAACAACCAGGTTACTAATTTAACAACTGCAGTGATTCACTTAACAGATGTGGCAAGAAAAGTTGCAAAATGGGGCAAAACTCCAGATTTCTCACTTAGCAACATAAATTTTGGGCTCAATTGCTATGGTAAGTTGAGGCTACTACCTGTATCTCCTTCTATCCACCTCATAATAAATAGTTGGCATTAAAACAAAAGGATAGCTAAGCAAAGCAAAGTTTTAAAGTCCAGTTTCGATTTCTTCCCTTTCCAACTGATTAATAAAACACATTAACACAGCAGCATTCGATTTCTCTGCATATGGACCGGCATTATTGGACCAAGCATGAGGCTATGTCCACGGGGCAAAATTCAAGTGCTTCCAAAGTTCTGCAGCCAAGCCACACCCTTCCCCCCCCCCCCAAAAATCTCAGGCCACGAGGCTCTTATGGCAAACTTTGTCAAATCTCCTCCTCCCGGGCTTGAATTAGACAGGCCAATCCCATTCCAACAACAGGTCTTTCTTTTGCTGGGGTCAAGTTGCAACTGGAAACTCCGGTGTTAAGGCTTCTAGCTTTTTCCTGTTCATGAAAATGAAAAGCCCAGGTGAGCAGAACTGAAGTGAGCCTCGTACTTCACATCCCCCCCACCAAAAAAAGTGTACACAGTACCCCAATCTCTTCTTAGCTCCGCAGCCAGAAAACGGCAAAAAAACAAACAAAACAAAACCAAGAAACACCTGGCTGCATCTGGGTTAAATGAAAGCAAGGGCATCGCAGGGACTTGAACCCCATCCTGGAATCCAGGAGTGCCAACGACCAATGCCTTTTGCTTTTTTTTTGGTTTGGGCAATGCAGCAAGGTGAAAAGCAAAACCTGAGAAAACACAACTTTGTTCTCTCAGGAAAAGAAAAACCTTTGTGTTTTTTTTTCTGCTTCCACTTCTGACCACGTGCCACGACCTGAAAGAGTCTTAGCAGAATTGCAAACACCCTCCCTCCCCACAGCCACCTACACTGCCTAGCGCTAGGTCGGCCAAGAGGCTCCCCACCCACATTATGTCCCTCAAAAGACAGCAAATACCGTTGCATTTCGTTGTTACTTGTTTGTTGCTAACACACTTTGTAAGAGATTTTACTGGATTTGTGCCAGGCACACGAACATTGTTAAGAAAACTAAAAAAATTTTTTTTTACCTTCCTTGAACTGGGCTGTTGGCTTCCAACTTTAGATGTTATAGGCAACATTTGCTCTGATGTTTTCAAATATTTTATAACAGATTACCTTGTGAACAGCAGCCCTGGGCAGGATCCAAGTTTAAGCATGAAGTCAACTGTTGTGTTTTGAGCTACATGTTGAACAACTTGTTCCTGGAAAATTCTTAGCAAAAAAAAAACCTGGTTGCAGCACAACCCCCTACCCTCCTCCTCCTTCACCCTCTGAGACGCTGCTCAATGGGTCCAACTGGCAATTACTACCATGTTAGGCATTTGGGCAATCCAATGACAACCACCTGTTGCATTTACTGCAAGGAGGCTGGTGATTATCTCAAACAAGCCGGTCTCATTACCTTTTTGTCATTTTAAAACATCTGCCTCCGCTTTAATATTGTTACAGGTCCATTTTAAAGAGTACCTGTTGATGAGGATACCCGAGACATTCAGTACACCAGGTCTCAACTCATTCCTCAACTCCCAAAGGAGGATTCTTACAGAACCAGCCTAAAATGCCCTCACAGTCAGATCAGCATGAAGCTGGGTTAACCTAGAGGCAGAAGGGAGATCAGTTAACACCTCCAGTTCCCTATCTTTGCAACAGCATGGAAAAGAAAAAATATGTTCACCTGTTTATTTTTGTCCACTGCAGTGTGAAAGTCATGTCTGGAGGAGGTTCCTTCTACTGATCTGTGAAAAGCAATCTAGACCCAAGGGTGCCCCCCAGCTCCTCCCAGCAATCCCATCACATGAGAGAAAAAAGGGGGTGCTTAAGAAGGCTATTCTTACTGGAGTGGTTTCTGTGCTGCCTCAGGAGATGGCTTTTTGAATGTTGTGTGTTCTTGAATCGAACTGTTAAGAAAATAGAATAGGAAGAACCCCCGCACACACAAAAAGCATTCTACTGCTGTCAGGAATTGGGTAGAAATGTGAAGTTGACTTGCCAGTTAAGCTTCCTGGGAGCTGTGATCTCTTGTGTCAAAGAGCCTAAGATGCACCTGGAAAAAAACTAAAGGCTTCAGTACCCCCAAGCCCTCCCCCATAAGCTTAAGAGGAACGGAAAGTTGCACAGGTACCGTCAATTGCACTTGTCTCTCAGCCAAACAAGAACTGGCTACACTGCAGGATTGTATGGGATGGTCAGATTCTCTCCTTTCAAACCACAAGCATTTTTTTTCTGTCACTCCTCAACTGGACTCCTCTTTCAACTAGCATTATCACTGAGCCCAAGACAAGCCGGTTCATATGCTCTACACAAGCAGATCAAGCACACTGCATCACATTACTTGCCAACTTAACAGGCGTGGCTTCAGATAGGGTTCTCTTGGTGGATTCTGAAAAAAAAGAACTGGAAGAAACAGTGAGCCCCTCCCACCCACACACACACCACCAAGCTGCCACCAAAAAATGTGCCATTATTACATTGTGCCATTATTACACGAGTAACTCACTGCCAAGGCCTTCACAGGAAGCACTGCAAACAGGGTGGGAACAAGAGATGAGTATGTAAATCACCCTGGAGAACTTCGCAAATAGCTTATCCTCTAGGCAGTACGAAGCCTCTGAAACATAACACCAAACAAGTGGTTGCCCACCCCAAATCCCTTCCATGGGTGGCATTGGAACAGATATCACTAGTGCTACCAGAGATGGATGCAAGCAGATTTAAGTGGCATGCAGATTTCTAAATATAGAAGCTTAGGTGTGTTATTCATACTGTTAATGCACATACTTGATCCTTATGAATTTAGGGGTTACCCAGTTTAGCTGAGCAAAGGATAAAACTCTAGGTAGAAGGGAACTTCCTAAACTAGCATATGTCAAGGAATATTGTTACTTACCCCAAAACCTCTAAGTATTTTTTCCCCAACTTGTCTAGTTTTAAGTATTTTAGAAATCGTCCCACAAGAAGAGCATTCTTAGTTAGAAGATCACTATATAGTATTGCCAAGCGCCTGGATTTTATATATATATATATATATTTTCTCAATGATGGAGAGAAGAGGAAAACATTGTGCAAAGGAAATCTCCTGCCTGATTTAGAGTCTTCACCTCTATTTTTCTGTTCTTGTCCAATAGAGATCAGATGGTGCTCGTGGAGAGAGATTCTGAAAGATCAAGAAGAAAACCCCACACCCACCCACACCAAAGGCCACAGAGCTATTCACAAACAATTAAAAATGAACCCAGAAACAGCATGTTTTATTTGAACCATGACAAAAGATACAACTTCCTATCCCTTTGGCAAATACTGAGCATTTATTACTGTACAAAAATATTGGTATGTGCAAGACTTTATACAGGTACTCAAGGGCTACACCAAGGCACTCCTTCGCTGTCATCAATTAACTGCCACTTGAAGTGGCCTCTATAGCACAAGGAGGCGGCAAGGCAGGCAGTCGAGGCCTGGGAACAGGGGGAAGAGCCTTTATCAACTGAGCAAGGGCTCATTTAGAAGGTGTCTGGGGGCCACAGGCAGCCCAGCAAGCGCCTTAAAACCGGAAAGGGGCTATAATGCATTATGAAATTCCAGGATTTCATTCCTAAAGCCCTGGAAACGAACATTTAACTCGCTTTTCCCCTAACATGCAATTCTTTTAGAAATGGTCAAACTTATCTGTTACCAGTTCAGCTCCCAGATGGCATGAAGCAAACCTTTGCTGAGGCAAAACCACCAACACAAATCGCCTGCTCTCCAGTCCCAAAGACGAGTGATCCAATTCTACCATGCTTTTCTCTCTCTCATTATTCTCTCTTCAATTCCATCTTAAGATTTAGGAAATCATTCACACATCAAATATTTTGAAGCCAGCTGGGTAGAGAAAGCACCTTTGCCAGGTTTCCCCTGAAGATTCTCTTAATTGGTTAATATTGCCATTTGTAGACACAGGCCTTCGTGCACTGCTTCTTAAGGTGTGCTCCTCATTTCCATAAGAGGGTTAGGAAATTTCCCATTTGATTTCATACACTTCAAATTTGCCTGCTTCACTGCTTATAGCTTTGTGGATCTTTTTTCCCCCGTTGGCAGAGATTCTGGCTTTTTCACCTGTTAAACATCTGGGACCTTTTCTTTCCATCAAGCAAGAGGCCATCTAGAGCATTTCTGCCTTTATCTTTGGCACAAGGGTGTTGCTCCCTCTGCTTTTTATGATGCCAAGGCTTTTCAAGGTGGTTAATGTTGAGAGGACGGATCTGAAAAAGGTCTAGACAAGAGTTGTTCCACAGGCCACCCTCCCCCACCCCCTCAACACAAGACAAGATACATCATGAGCTATGAGCAGTCAATGGAGATTATGATTACTGTTGTAATAATAATTAGGTAAAGTCTGCAATCACTAATGTTTAATTTTTTTCAGGCTTACAGAATCAATGCAACTCATTCTTAAAACCAACGATTTGAATTACTAAAAGGGAAACAATCAAAAGCAGAATCTTACTTGCAAAAATTATACCAACTACCCCCGGACCGAATACACACACAGGATCATTCAGTTCCTTCTCTTTTCTCCCTGAAGTCTCTTAAGAGAGATTAAGTACCTGCAAAAGAGGCCAAAAGAGAACCACAAACTCCTATATCTACAGATTATGATTTCCTCTTTCACTTGCCAGTTTCCCACCTGGGCATTGCAGCCCCAGAATTTTAAATTTCCAAGCCTTCCTTTCAGAAAAATCCACATCAGTATATTCTCAGGGGCTTCCTTCTCCTCCCCTTAATAGGAAATGGGAGAGTTGCATCTATTTTTACAGATCAGTCATCCTACACAGCTTTTTAGCTGGAAATCACTTCTGTATAAGCATTTGCCATTAAAGGCCGGTTTCTTCCAATTGTCTCCATTTCTACTTCAGAAAATTACTTGCCAGACTAGCTTATTTTTCCAGACCTAAAAGTTATGGATATCCTGGAGAAATAATCTAAAAAAAACACAGATAATTATTCTCCCTCCGCCCTCCCATAATACTGGTTAATTAAAAGCTCCCCTCCAACTTCATATCGAACACTAGTATTTTTTTCCCTTAAGAACTTAGCTTTTTTAAACTTCCCAGCTCTCTTCCGCACATGCTGCGTAAATGGATCCCAATTCCACAACAACTTCCAATTCTAGGCACTGTCCTTTCTTCCCGGGAAAGTGAGCTCCAGCCTCCGAGGGAGGGTGGTCTTTGCCATTAAGGACAGCCACTTCTAAGCCAAGCCACCAGAGGATGCTATAGAGTACCTGCAGAGAAGCTAGAGAGAAGCTGGCATTTATCCTCCCCATCCCCACCCCACCCCAAAAACACACTCCCCAAATCAATCAGTTTGCTGTCTAAATCTCTGTATACTTAGCCCTCTCGCAGGGAGAAAAAAAAAAGGGTGGTTACACCAGAGGTTGGACTTATGGTCCTGCGCAGTTCCTCCCCCACTACAGACGCCAAGAAGCCACTTCTCCTCCTACGGGTTTTAAGTTTTCATTGCCTGGTTTCATTATGTTCCTTCCTTTGCTTGTTTACACTGGAGTTATTTCAAGTCATCCTCAAGTCACTTCCTTGGCACTTTTTTTTCCTTATGAAACACAGGGGACTTTTGTAGATTCCTCTGGCTCTACATACACCTGAAGGGACAAAATCTCAACAACATTGCAATGCCCTCCCCCCTCCGCCCAAAACAGCTCTCCGCCCACAAATGGCTAAAAATCAAATACAATTCTCAAACCCTCTTTTTATGCACTCTACCTGCAATGCTGTCGTCCCCACCAAGAGTTCGACTCACCCACACAGCCTCAAGGATCCTAGCTACTATTTTGGAGGGAGGGAGGGGGGGGGGGGGGAGGAAGAGGGAGCACGCAGAAACAATGGCTACTTTCTAAGCACAGGAAACTGCTGGCTTGGTTGGCTTGCGAAGACTGCCCCATAGGTTCCCAGCAAACAGCCGACTAAGTACACCTGTAAAGAGAGAGACCAACATCCCCGCCCCAGACAAACCCCAATATTTATGAACAGCGCAGCCCCTAAATAAAAAAGACGGGTGCCACAAGATGAGGCGGTTACCAACTACGATACACACAGGACTTTTTTTTTTTTTTACGGTCTTCTTTCCCTCTCTTCATGGTTCCCCAACACCAGATTCTTGGGTTGTTCTAGAATCATCTAAGGCATCTTCCCTTGACCTCTCTTCTACTTGCTTTTCCTTCCCTGCTTCACAAACAGCTTGGCTTCCTTGCGGGGTGGGGTGAATCTACCGACTTCCTAGTTTTCCTTGTTCACACCAGTTGAGATAACAGCTTTTTTTTAAAAAAAAGTCTTTTTTTGGCATCTTATCTCCAAACTTGCTTTTTTAAACAGCGTCCTGACCAATATATACCTCCTCAATGAGGTTGCAAAACAAGTCCTTGGGGAGATTAAAGCCAATGCCCTCTTAAAATGGCTTTTGGTTCACCATCGCCACAGCCTTAGCTAAAACGTTAAAACTAGCACTGGGCAAGTAGAGGGTTGTTTATGTTTTAAGTCCTTTTTTTGCCTTCCTCTTCGCTAAGTTTTCTACTTCTTTAGCCGAGATCTTTGACTTCTTTTTTTTTCCCCACCTGTCTTTCCTTCTCTCTTCATCTTCTGCGAGATCTTTGGCTTCTTTTTTTCCCCACCTGTCTTTCCTTCTCTCTTCATCTTCTAAGATGCCTTCCACCCTTCTCTAAGTCTTGCCTCTGTTGAAGTCTTCTGTCTTGTTTTTCCTACTTCAGCAACAAGGCTCACAGGTTTTCTTTAAATAGAGTGCGTCTTGTTGCCCCTTCTTTTGAAAAATAAAACCCTTTTCTTTTTTTCTTCATCACTCTGCTTCAAGCAGACTCTGTACTCAAGCTATTTTTTACCCCGAACCTATTTTTTCGTCTAAAGCTGAAAATTCCAGCATTTTTAAAAAAAATTCTACCATCTTCCATTATTATATCTTGTTTTCTATCTTCCATTTTCTTGATCTTTCTTCAAAGCCTTGAGAATATTTTTCTTATCCTTAGTTTTTCTGTCTTGATCTCAGATTCCAGGGCATATTTTTTTTTTTAAATAAAGCCCTTTGACAGTAATTTATCACTATATTTTAAAGATATTCTTCTCCAATCTTATTTTCTGGTTTAATTTAAAATTTGCCTAGGTTGCCTATACTTTTTAAGCATTAAGTAGCTGTTAACTAAGCACTTCAATTGAATAAAAGCCTCATTTGTTTTTAAAAAAATCCTTAACTATCCCTTTTTAAGAATTTTAGTCTTTTATTTTCCTTTTTAAAGTCTAGTTATCTCTTCAATAAAAATAGCCCCCCTATCTGTCCTAACCTCCCTACAGCTCTGACAACAGAAAAGCTCGAGCCACTATTTATAGGTGGACATCTCACACTCTGGAATCTGCAGCTCCTTCCACCACCTACCTCAGAAAAAATAGTGCCTTTGCATACACAGGCCTGTAGGGGGAGAGGACTTGTTGATTAGTTGTATAATTAGTATTTTCTCCCAAACTAATACATGATTCTCAAAACATTGTTAAAATGTTGAGTCGTTATGCCCCCCTGAGCCTTTTTAAGCAGAAACCAATTTAGGAAACATTATGCAAGATTGATCCTTGTATTCTGCCCCAAGTAATTTATAATGTAACTTATAAACCAGAAATAACAGTTCATTTAGTGACCATTCAAAGTTACAACAGCACTGAAAAAAGTGACTTATCACCATTTTTCACACTTATGACCATTGCAACAACTGACTCATGAGGGTTGCAATGTCCAGGGGTCATGTGATCCCCTTTTGGAAACTTCTAACAGGCAAAGTCAATAGGGAAGCCAGATTCACCTAACAATCATATTGCTAACTTGACTGCAGTGATTCGCTTAAGAGTTGTGGCAAGGTCATAAAATGAGGCAAAACTCACTTAACACATTTTTCACTGAGCAACATAAATTTTGGGCTCAATTGTGGTCATAGTTCAAGGATTACTTGCATCTATACACTCTGAGACTAAACTGCAAACTTCATATTTGGTTTCTAAGCTAGAACACAAGGATTGCTGTATAACCTTGTTACAGAAAATGCCCCAATGTTAAGTTACAAAGTACTGCTTTTCCCCAAATGCCACTACTTAGGTTTTAAGTCAGCTTCTATTTTGATTTTAAAAAGGGGTTTATACCGCCTTGTTCTTTTGAGGTGCAATATGTAGCGCAAGTCTCCAGATCATCCCTGCAAGGTAGACCAGCCAGGGAATCGTCAAACACCTCCATGGCTTACCAGGATTTGATTCCTGAGAGTTTGCACCCCCCCAATACACATTAAATCATATGGGTTTGAAACTGCACGTCCTTAATTCTTTTAGTTGCTTTGTCCTCCAATGCCTCCAATGAGTCCAGATTATACCCAGCGTTTAACTTCATGCAATATTAGCATGGAAATCCGACCCGGGAATGGAAACCCAACCAAAAAGGGGTTGTAAAAAGTCCGCTCCTCCCTCCCAGCAGTTGGACAAGGGAGCTCGGCGGCCATTTTGTGTTCGCTCTCGGCGCAGACACCATCTTAACGTTGAGAGGAAAGGGGGGCGGGGCTCACGAGGCGCGGAGGGATACCGTGAGCGAAGGACGGGGAGGGTGGAGAGGCGATTATGTCGCAGCAGCGTCCGCTCCGCCAGGCGAAGGGAGGGGGAGCAGGAGCGGCTGGTTCTAACCGGCTCAAACCAGTCCTAGGCAGCCGGGAAGGTTCCGGATGCCGCAGGGCCGCAGCGCGCACGCGCAACTCTGCTACGCCGTTTGCTCCCCCATCCCTCCTGCTTCCGGCCTTTTCTGAGGGGATTTTTTTTTGACAGTTTTACTTTATTCACAATATGTGAAGAAATAATGTTTGTTACGTGTTTCAAGCAGGGCTGGTATATCTCCGTTTGCCTCGGGTGACAGAACTGACTGTTAGGCCTGAGTTTCCATTATTGTGTAAACATGACATAGGGAACCTGGGGACTGAATTCACCGCCCATTTTGTTGCGTTCATTTGTTAGCCTTCGCACTTGGGTGACCGAAAGCTCTTTAATTGACCTGGAGAAGCGTAAGGGATTAAAAAAAAACGGGCAAAGGGCTGGAAGAGATTTAAGAAGAGTCTGGACAGCCATTTGTCCAGAATGGGATATGTTGGAATGGACCTTGGAGGTCATCTAGTCCGACCCCCTGCTCAAACTTTTCTAGGTCTCTCCAAGGCAATATTCTTATGGGTCATTGCACCTCAGTTCTCACAAGCACCTTTACTGTATTTGGTTGCAACAGCATTCTCTTAACTCCCATAGGGTCTCCTGCTTTGGGGAGGTGGACTAGATGACCTTCAAGCTCCCTTCCAACTCTGTTATGCTTATTATTCCTCCCTTAATATTCCTCAACCACAGAAACAAGAATAATTTACGTCACTAGGAGAATGATTTGCTTGAATCATTCTAGTGATGTAAATTATTCTTGTTTCTGTGGTTGAGGTCTCTGATGTTTCATGGTAGGCCTTTTGGAAGGATCTATAGAGCATGGCCCTGAGGAAATATTAACTGGGCATTATGAGGCTTGATGTCTTTGTCCACTTTAGCTGTTGCGTTTCCCAGTTTTTGTTGTACTTCCAATTCCTTCCTTCTGCAAAGAAGATGGAAGACCTTCACTGGGATCTAGAACAGGTGGCGGAGGAGTCCAGAATAGTTTTTGACACTATACACCAAGATTTACTTGTGATTCTCACATGACAGTTGGAGATTAGGCACACTGTCTTGGTGCAGGTCTGTTACAGATTAACAGAGTTGGAAAGGACCTTGTAGGTCATCGAGTCCAACCTTCCACTCAAGCAGACCCTACGACACCATTTCTGACAAATGGGTAGTCCAGTTTCTTCTTGAAGGCATCCAGTGATGAAGCTCCCAGAACTTCTGAAGGCATCTTCTATCCCATTGGTTTGCTGTTCTCACTGTCCTTGGGTTGGGGTGGGGAAGGTGAGAAGAGATTGCCCTGGTAGGAGCTCATTTTGGGAGGCTCCTGCAAGATTCAGTGCCCTCACCCCTACTTTAACAGGATAATTGTTGCTTTGAAGACAGTTGCCATCAATATCAATCTCTATGGAGATTCTCAGTCATCCAGGTCCCAAAGGTGCTTTTTCAGGAGGCAAGAAAGTCCACTTGCCTTCCTTAAAAATCAACTTTGGGACATCAATATCAATATTTGCATTTGGATGGGGGCCAGATATGTTATAGAAATCAGATATGGTGTCTTGACATCTTGGTGGGATGAAAACAGGCTGGAAGGCAAATATTAACCAGATGCACGTTTTGTTTAGGGACTACCTGTGTGCTCCAGTCTTAACTTTGGATGGGGTGTCACTGTCAGCAAGTCCTCAAAATGGGGATCCTGCTGGAAACACAGTGGAGGCCATGGCTGTTGTCCTTTGCCCAGCTCTGGCTGGTGCAGCAGTTGCAGCTTTATTTAGAGCTGGACCTTATGACCCACCTGATCAGATCGCCACCATGTGCCACTGAAGATTACACAGAAACTTGACTACTTGAAATGCTGTTTCAGATACCCATGTTGTGGGTGCTCCATTTGACTGCTGGTAGGTTTCTGGCTTCAATTCAAAATGCTATTTTGATCTTTAGGGACTCTCATGGATTGGGCTTCTTAAATATTTACAGACCACTGTTTGCAAATACTGGTTTCTGCACTGGTCATAGTTGGAGATGCTTTTAGTCTACTTCATTTTGGAGGTTAAGAGGGGTACACTTTTCTGAGGTGGCCTCCATTGTGTGGAATGGCCTCCCTTAGAAATCTCACTTAATTTCCTTCCTAGATGCTTATGAGATTGATTAGACTGGGTTGGTGCCAATGGTTTTTGTCACCGTGACAATTTTACTCCTATATGTTCAGTTTTATAATTTGTTATTTTATCCAGTTTTATTTTTGTGCCGATTGCAGCGCAGAGATGGCGGTAATTAGCTGCCGCAGAAAATAGTGATTCATTGCTTGTGATTTTCCACTTTCATGGAAGGCTCTGCCTTTTTAGCTGTCTGAGTCCTAAGAAGGATATGGCAGCCATGTCAGGTGGGAATTCCTGGAGATGACTGAATTTACAGAAGATTAAGGAGGCTGGTGTTAGGGTGATGAAGTTGCCAACAATTCAGAGTCTGCACAAAACTTCACCACACCTCCCTTTATAAATTATACTACAATCAGCCAGGAACCCCAGCTTCCAAAATACCAAACCAAAACCATAGTGGAGCATACAGGGTATCTAAATCCCGATACTGAATCAAACTTTGAATTAAGCTGTGAAGTGTTTTTATCCTTGTCCATTAAATAAATAGTAAAGCTATGTTCCAGTTAGCCCCAAATTGTGGTTTACAAATCAATATCCCTGCACAAATGTGTATTTGTGCCATTGTGCACAAACATAAGGTACAGACTGGGTTAAAGGCCATGCTTAGCTGATGTGGGGCCTGCAGTTTCTGTGACTGAGGTGGGGGGGGGGGGAACCTGTTGTACCAGGCATCTGGAAGACTGAGTCAAGTAAGGATTAAAAAGAAAGACAGTCAATATTTTGTTCTTTGTTTATCTGGAAGGCTTTAGAAATCCAGCCTCTCGCCCTTCGTTCCAGACTCGCTGCATTCTATACATCCAGAGGAAAAAAAAACTTGCATGCTCACGTGTTGCTTTTCCAAACAGAATATTTCGCCTGCTCTGACAACAGCAACTGCAGAATTATATAAATGTGCAAACTCACCCTAAGGGTGGCTCCCCCCCCCCCTTTTGATTGCATTCTGTACTATGCGGCTATTTGTGGTAGCTTGGAGGGGGAGGATCTGTAAGATGGTGAATCAACAGCCGGATCTTGTTTTACTTCCTCTTCCACCCCCAGCCTCCTCCCCCCACCCCCCCATCAACACCACCTTCCTGGAGCGGCATGGAATTTTCCTCCATCCAGGCTTGTGCGTGTGATGAATGTGTGGATGCATGAGTTCAGTTCCAGGATTTCTGGAGGGCACCGAAAGGAAAGAAGGTATCCAGAGCTTTCTCTGTGTACCTGCCTTCTATGAGGTGAGATTAACAGGCACAGGGGGTTGGCTAGTGGGGACACCCTTTTTAGGAGTGCCTGGATGTGTGGGACTGCCCTAACTAGCTTGCAAGAATCCAGACAGCCACTAAGTGGCCAGCAAACAGAATACAGAAAGCCCTGTATCCTTGTTCAGTGATCTGGACTTTGCACCCAAGTGTGGCTTCCTTTCCCTTTTACCTTTTTTTCTATTTGATGTGGTTGTCCAGTGTTGTGTTAATTTATTGTTGATTGAGAGTCTAGCAATGATACTGTCAGTAACACATCTCAAAAGCTCTTTGATGGTCCAATGAGCAATACGAAAGAACCCACTCAGCCCCGAGGATCACAAAGCAGAAAAGAAGCCAAGATGGAGGGAATGTGATAGAGATCAAAAGAAAGAGGGTTGAAGGCGTGGAACATTTTTTAAGAGAGGCAGTGCATATTGTGCTTTACTGAATATTTTTATCTAAGTAGTTATGAGTACTGTTGTTTTTCCCTGTAAAAAAGCAGACAATAAATCCTAATAAAGATGATCACGTGCAGGTATATTCATTTGGAAAAGAGGCATTTGGCCAAGAAAGGTCCGGGGTTTAACTAAATGTTTTTCTCCATGACTACACGTGCAGTGCAGCATCTGGAGGATGAGGTGGCTTGGTTCTGGTCTACTGTTTCGGGGCAGAGAATCTTAAGTTAGTTTCCAGCCAGATCCCAGAGTTAGGTAGTGCTAAGATTAAGATGTGTTTATTGAAAAAGTTCCATATGCCTTAATGAGGGATACCAAGTAGGTGATTCAATAAATAGGATATAAAATATATGGCCCTATGCACTTGCTAGTACAGCAAGGAGGAAGCTCACAGAAGTACCAAGCTGATCAGAATGTGTTAAAGTGAGCGAATTTGTGCTGGAAAATGTAACTTTTTGAGGGGGACACACTCATTCAAACAAAAAAATATTTGCTTCTCTGTTTTTTTTCCTGCCTCGTAGATGTATCAGTAACTAAAATCTCAGTGTCATTATGTCTGGAATTCACTTTTTGCCTCAGAATAAAAGATGATGACATTTGGGGAGGAGGGGGGTGTACAGCAGAAATAGCAGGAGAAAGTATGTATTTGCAGCTCCTTTTTTGGTGCAGAATCCACTCTTATCTCTATAAAACCAAGATATTTGGGATAGTTATCAGGGACGCTTTATTCAGCATTTTCTGGGCCTGACCCAGCCTTCCCTAATTTCAATCCCAAACAGCTGGGATTGGGAAGATTTTTCTCACAAGGAAACCCTTTCCCTCCTCTAATGCTTTACAGATTGAGGAGCAAGTTAGGATGTCTTGGGAACACAAAACCGGACCATTTAGCAACATTTGTGTCATCTGACTAGTCTGGCATCAGTTTATTCCCAGGAACCCTGGTTACCAGTCATAGGAAATGCTGTGCTGAAATGGGTCAAGGCAGTATTGGTTGTTCATGTGGCCTTGGGAGTGGGTCTCTTCCTCCCTTGCCCCCTCTATTCCCATGTATTTCTTAGTAATTAGTAACGCAATAATCCTTAATAGACCCTCTTTCTTTAATGTATTTGTTTTCACATTTTGTGGCAATGACTTCCACAAAATGTGAAAGTTAATGATGTGCTGTCTGGAGAATCTCCTTGTGCACTTTTCTGAGTTACACACATTATTTTGGTCTTTTTTTCTGAGATATGGAAACCCAAATATTGTAGGGAAGACATTTGAGCCTCCTTTTGGTTTGTTTAATGTGTCACTTATCACTCAACTTTGTTTTCTTTATGCAGAAGTTGGCACGAGTCTGGGATGAATGCATGCTTGTTATCTGAGAAAGGCCTTGAATGCAGTCCCTTATGTTCTCACACTACTACAATCTCTTTTAAAAGGCAACCCAAAACTGTGGCTATACAATCATACTCCCTACAGAAGTGAATTAATTTTCCTTGAACTAATAATGTATGACACTGTCTTGCTTTATAGAACATGGTTGAATCTAAACCAGGATAACATAACTGTATGTATGTTATGTTTATGTATAATACAATGTTAAGACAATAGTTGTATTCCTACAATATGCTTGACAGAAAATACCCAACAGTATTTAGGCTCAACCTCTATAGATACTAAAGAGATCCATTCACCAAAAAGTGTAGAAGGCCAGAAACACTTCCTCTTAATAGAGAATCTTATCTATTCCCCTAGATATGTGAATACTTTGTTGCCGTTTGTACCTATTTAGGTGACAGTAAGAACAACAAAAAGACATTTCTTCAAAATTGAAACTGATCAGAATAAGCTGAGGGTTACAATGTCTCAAGAATGACTTTCTGGACATTGAATATCAAAAATTGAGACAGCTGCTAGACTTAACCTTAAATAAGTGGCATCCTTCAGCCTATACCACTTTTGGTAAGCAAAATAATTTATTTCTAATTATAAACATAATAAATGTGTGTAGAATAAATATTTAATATGAAATAGAATATATCGATTGAATATATTGATATTTAGAGTTTATTTACCTTTCCTGTGTTCTTGTATTTTATTGCTTGCAGTGTTCCCAGGCTCAGTTTGTAAGCCACACTGAAGATACAAAATGCCTAAACGAAAATGCGTCTTTACTGACAAACTGAAGCAGAAATATCCTCATTTTCGTAAAGGTAGAGATGACTATGAAGCAGAATGCTTGGTCTGCAAAGCTGGCACATTTGTGTCAGTGGCACATAAAGGTGCCAGTGACCTGGAGTATCACATGTCCTCTGAAAAGCACAAGAAAGCCCTTGGAGGAGACAGTTGGTCTGCAAAGCTGACTGAATTTTTGGGGACTCCAGGCACGAAAGCCGAGGATGCTCTTGCTGCAGCAGACAGCACACTACCCTTGCACACCATCCCAAGTTGCAACAGCTACAAATCAGCAGGCCGCACCTCTGAGTTGTTCAGAAAAATATTTCCTGACGCAGAGATAGTGCAAAAATTTTCCAACACCCGGAGCAGGACAGAAGCTCTTGAGAGCTCAGTGCTTGCCCAGCATGCAGTGAGCATTGACCTGGAAGAACACGGCATCCCTTTCTGCGGGGTGGCCATAGATGACAGCAGCCATAGGGCCATGAAAATGGTCCCGGTACTCATCCAGTATTACGACTACAGGAACGGCGGCTTGAAGACCAAACTCCTGGACCTTCAGGAAACGGCCACTGAGACGGATGTTTCAGATTCTCTTGTCAAAGCTCTTAAGAAACACAGATTGCTTCAGAAGTGCGTGGCGTTCGCGGGGGACAACTGCAACACCATGTTTGGTGAACTTCGGCAAGACGAAGAGGCGAGGACTGTGTTTGCCCAGCTGAAGAAATCCCTCCAGAGGGAGACATTGATCGGGGTGTACTGCCCTGCCCACATTTTGCACAACTGCATCCACCACGGAGCAGACGCCCTCGAGGTGGACGTTGAGAACATCATCCTAAAGATCTACCAGTACTTTCACATCTACACGGTGCGGACGGAATCCCTGCAAGAATACTGCGAGTTTGTGGAGGTGGAGTACAAGCGGCTGCTCTCCCACAGCAAGACTCGATGGCTGTCCTTGTTCCCCGGCATCACGAAGTTGCTCCAGATGCACTCGGCCCTGAAGTCCTTCTTCTTGGGCCAGAGCAACCCGCCCGCCGTGCTCAAGA
The DNA here is from genome assembly GCF_900518735.1 of Pseudonaja textilis. Next base: position 342,615 of record NW_020769491.1, on the reverse strand, counting down.
GCTTCTTTGAGCACGAGTTCAGCGAGCTCTACCTTTGGCACATGCACTCGCTGATGAATGCCTTCCATTTGCACATCGAAGAGATGGAGCGGGAAAATAACTCCCTCGTGGAGGTGATGAAGACGCTGGACTCTGTGCACACCATCCTGCTGGACCGAAGAGCCCAGAACTTCATGTCCCTGACGGTGAAGGGGATGCTTGCAGACAAGCGCAAGGAGGGGCTGGAGGAAGGATGTGACGCCTTCTCCGATGCGGTGCGTCGCCTCTACAGTCATTGCATAGATTACCTGGAGATGTGGATGTCATCTCTGCAAGAGTTTTCTTGCTTCGCGTGGATGGCCCTGAGTGACACACCCAGCTGGAGTGACGTGGAAGCATGTATCACTTATTTGATTGAGAAAGGCGTAGAGATTGATGACATCAGGTGTTTTGACCAGTTCAACAACCTGAAAAAATTTGTGGAAGCTTCCAGTGATGAAGAAGAGTTCCAGCATCTGCTTTCACATCAAAAGTGGACTAAATACTTCCTGAAGGCCAAAGCCATTGAATGCTATTCAGAACTGTTAAAAATTGCGCAGTTCTTCTTCGCAATTCCCTCCCACAGTGTAAATATGGAATGGAGCGCTTCTTTTCATTGACACAACGGAAAGGATATGCTTGAATGGCCTTTCATTTAATTTTAAAAATAACCGTTGGAAACATTTTTGTGCGTGCTTTGTTCTGAAGAGAAATGCACATGCACACCACAGGAAATAACAGGAAAAGGCTATGTGTCTTTTGGGGCGTACCATCTATACACAGAAGAGTTTTAGGGCAGTGGCCCCCATCCTTTTGGGCACTAGGAACTGGTTTTGTGGAGAATGGTTTTACCATGGAACGGAGGGGGCGTGATTCCACGTGCAGCCTGCCACCCCATGGATGGGGCTTCACTTGTTTGCACAGACCAGTTTCTGGCATGCCGCAGCCCAGTGTAGGTCCAGAGACCAGGGATTGGGGATCTCTGCTATAGAGTGTCATCTATAATTAGAAGTATCAGTGATGGTTGTTCTGTTTTTGTCATTAGTTGTGGCCTTTAACCCCTCGTTACTGATTCAGAAATCTTTTCATTGAACCAGGTTTGGGATTGACAGCAAGTTATTTTTACTTTTGAAGGCAGTTTTGCGATGTCATGAAGTTGGCAGACTCACAGTGTAGCACAGAGCAAGATGTCCTGCAATCTAGGATCTTCTACCTGAGCTCTGCTATAAAGGTTTAATAACATCTGAAAAGCAGCACTCTTTTAGGAGTTGAGATTTCAATCCATTTCCAAGCTTAATAGCCAACCCTCTTTCACTGCTTAATAGCTGGACTGATGGATAAAAAAGCCATTTTTAAAAAGTTATTTTACCAGTTAGTGCTTCTTTGAAAAAAATACTTTGAAGGGGCTTTAAAGGCAAAAAACCCCTAATATTCCCCCCCCCTCTTTTTGCCCATGGAGAAATCTGGCAAAAGCAACAGCTACATCTGGTTTAGAAAGTCAGCTTCTGGTTGAAGAGCTAAATAATGTGCCAGAAGTTATAGAAGACTTCTCATTCAAAGAACATTTGAGCAACTAAGCTGAGAAGACAAAATAGAAGCAATGGATGAACCACCAAGGCACTGATCTCTTTAGAAATCCATAAAACCCAGAGAGAAGATTCCCAGTGCTGTATGATGGACCCTGCATTATTAATGAAGAATCTAATAAAATTCAACTATGGTACTCAACCATAGTATCAGGCCTGGGCTCAAGCAGTTCTGCGGTGCAGGAACAATTTTGCTGCTTGGAAGCTAGCAGAGGTCATTTAAACAGTAGTCAAATCCTCAAAATCAATCAGAAAAATGGTAAGAAATTTCCAAACTTTCCAAAAAGGAAAAAAGTAGGCTTTTTTTTTTTAATGGCCCTTTATTCACCAAATTAGTGTAAATACAGGTAATCCTCGACTTACGACAATGAAGCCCAAAATTTCTGTTGTTAAGCCAGGCTTCATTAAGTGAGTTTTGCCCCATTTTACAACCTTTCTTACTACCATTGTTAAGAGAATCACTATGATTGTTAAGTTAGTTACAAGTTTGTTAAATTTATCATTGACTTTGCTTATCAAAAGGTTGCAAAAGGGGATCACATGACCCTGGGACATTGCAACGGTCATAAACAAGAACCAGTTGCCAAGTGTCCGAATTTTGATCATACGATCATGGAGATGCTGCAAAGGTTGTAACTGAAAAATGGTCATGTCACTTTTTTCAGTGCGGTTGTAACTTTGAACAGTTACTAAATGAACTGCTGTAAGTTGAGGACTACCTGTATAGATTTAAATAAATAAGCACATTAACAAAATAATTTGCAATTAAATGTTTGAATTTGAGGTGTTCAAGTCCCCATTTCTTGCTTCTCTACAGATATTCATAAATACTAAAATCTGTGAAATGTAGAGATGTAGGTTTCTAACTTAAAATTGCAAAATTGAAATTAATGCCTTGATTTCAATCATCCAAAGGTTTAGAATGATTTCACACAAACCCTTCATGAGAGAAAATTAATATTCGGAAACCTAGAAGAAAGAAAGGAAAAAGTGGCTTTGGTGGAAGGTGGGAAAAATTAAGAGGCAAATATATTTTAAAAATGAAATTATAACAATGGTCATCAACAGTTAATTGAAGCTATATTACATGCTTGGAGAAAATCACAAATGGAATGTTTGCTGATTACAGTATTTCATTTATTATGAACTTTATAGCAAAACAAAATTGCTTCATATATTGTGTATTGGACTACAAAACCCATTAACCACAACCAGCAGGCTATGGCTAGCTGTACATGATAAGAATTGAATTCAGCATATTTTGAAGTCACCAAACTCCAAAAGTCCATCAGTGAAAAGTTAATTTCAGGTGATAACTATAATCCATCTTGACAAAATATTTACTACTTACTTAATAATACAGAAAAATGTGAGGTAGACAGATGTAGCTGTATCTGGCTGCCAAACCCCATTATCATCTAGTCCTCAACAGAGCTACACCTTTATGGAGAGAAGTAGTATTCTTCAACGTCTTGATAACAATTTAGAATGATAGAAAGGCAACTCATCAAATTTTCAGATGACACCAAGCTGTTAGGAATTGTCAGCACTTTAGAAGATAGGCTCAAGATTCAGAGAGAAGTTGAAAGACTTGAACACTGGCCCCTAGCTAACAAAATGCAATCCAGTGGCAAGAAAAATAAGGGTTTACACCAACGCAAGAAAAAAAACAAACACACAGGTATAGATCAGGCAATACCTGACTAAGCAGTAGAAGCTGCGAGAGGGATCTTGGAGTCCTAGTGGACAAACACTAATATGAGCCAGCTGCCAAAAAAGCCAACGCAGTCCTAGGCTGCATCAACAGAGGGACAGTTCCAAGATCACAGGATCTGCTAGTACTGCTTTGTGCTGCTCTGGTCAAACCACACTTGAAATATTGCCTCCAGTTCAGGTCGCCATGATATAAAAGAGATGTTGAGGCTCTAGAAAGAGTGCAGAAAAGCACTACAAAGATGATAAGGCATCGGGACTAAAACATGATGAAGAGCTGCAGGAACTGGGTATGTTTAGCCTATTGAAAAGAAGGACTAGGGGTGACATGATAGCAGCCTTCCAATATCTGAGGCGCTGTTACAAAGAAGAGGGAGTCAACCTATTCTCCTAAAACACCTGAAGGCAGGAGAAATAACAGATGGACATTTGTCAAGAAGAGATCCAACTTTGAACTAAGGAGGAATTTCCTGACAGAACAATTAACCAGTGGAACAGAAGTTGCCTTCAGAAGCTGTGGGGGCTCCATCACTGGAGGTTTCCAAGAAGAGATTGGACAGCCATTTGTTTGTCTGGAATTTGTGTAGGTCTCTAGAAGTCCTCCAAAATGCCTTCCGATTCAGTTATTCTGTATTCTATTCTGGCCATGGGAATTATACATTTGGAAGGCAGCGGGCCTGTTACAGATTATTAATTTGTTAAGAGGCTGATTAAGAAGCTTTTAAACACATCACTGTGTTTTAAACAGCCAGTAATGTAAAGGGTGGTTATTGTAGTTTCTTATATGTTGTGTATATACAATCTTCCTAACTCAATTATTGACTAAACCTATTTATATGACTTTATATAAAAGAAACAGCAAACTATAAAAAGAGCTCTCAAGAGGAACACGAATCATATTTAACTTGTGAATGCAGCTCCCCACATAATCTGATTAGGTTAAATGTACAAGCAGGGAACAAATATCTATACCAAGTTTTATGGATGTTTATGACCACAAGATAGCTGATTAAGCTGGTTTGAGCCCTCACAATAAATACATTTGATCCTTTCTGTTTAAGATGGACTTTTCTTTGTATGACCCGCAAGTCAAAAGAAGGAGAGGAAGGAGAGAAGAGAAGGAAGAGCAACCTGAAAAACCAAAATGTTAAAATCCTTTACAGCAGATGTGTTTCCACATCAAAAGGATGCAGCCGGTGTGGAAAAAAAACAACGCACATTTGTTTCCCTGAGCTGGAAGCTGCTTCAAGGCTGAACCAGAGGATGAATCACAGGCCTCTGTGATGAGACCAGACCTGCTTCTGATGCTGTTTGGGACTCAGATCCCGCCTGCCTGTGACACAGTCCAACAGGAAGTGGTATGTGATGAATGGAGACAATAAACTCTGTTCAACCCGACTGGTTTCTCCTGCTTGGCTTCAGGTAATGGTTGGATTCATACAATATCCTAACTTCCAAACCCAGTTTGCTGAAATGCAGTGGTTCTGTCCCCAGAACATGTCACGCCCCAGCTAAATAACATACTGGCTTAAAGACAGGTAGTCCTCGACTTACAACAGTTCCCTTAGAGACCTTTCCCAGTTAAAACAGCACTGGACAAAAGTGACATGACCAATTTTCACATGACCATTGCAGCATCCCTTGGTCACGTGATCAAAATTCAGAGGCTTGCCATCTGACTCATGTTTATGACAGTTGCAGCGTCCCAGGGTCATGTGATCCCCTCTTGTAACCTGACAAAGACAATGGGGAAGCCAGATAAATTTAACAACCATGTTACTAACAACTGCAGTGGTTCACTTAAGAAACATGGCAAGAAAAGTCATAAAATGGGATAAAACTTAACAAATTTCTTGGTAACATAAATGTGGCCTTAATTGAGGTCATAAGTTGAGGACTACCTGTCCTGGGAACTTGTTCCTACAAGTTCCCAGGACAGGTAGGTTCAATATACTGAACAATATACAGTACAGTATATTCAGTACAATATACTGAACCAAAAATGCTATCTTATTTTAAAGAGAACTACAGGAGAAAGAGTTGGAAGAGACCATCTGTGCTATCTAGTCAGTGAGACCACACTAGGAATACCGAACCCAGTTCTGGTCACCACAGTACAAAACAGTTGTATCATGTCTCTAGGCAATGTGCAGAGAAGAGATTATAAGAAGCCTGGTATGTTTAGCCTAATGAAGGGGTGAAGGGCTCAGGGGTGACATGTTAGCCATCTTCCGATACTTGGAGGCTTTTCACAGGAAAGGGGGGATGATTTATTTTCCAAAGCATCTGGCAAATGAGTTACACAAGCCCTTCTCTTACAATATTGTACAACATTCATGATTCATGGGTGGTTCCTATAACACATCCAACCTGGTTCCTGTTACATAGTTTTCTGGGTTTGCCTTATACAAACTGGGCTGAGCTGGTTGCACCTTTGCAAAATCATACACTCAACCCTAACCCTGGTTAAAACTGGGGAGGATTAGCCTGATCTGTGAATGCAGTTTTTTAGTTCTTGGACTAACCTAGTGAGCAAACCAGTAACTTGGTTTGAAGGGGAAATCCTGCTTCCATTAACATTTGGACAGCCTTCTCCAACATCCCACCCGCTCCAGCTCTCTGTCACATCCCAATCGTCTTTATCATCAGAGAGACATGCAAACAGAGAGATGTACAAACTGGGAGGTGAATTATGGTTCGTGTCACCATCAGCAGAGATCAGGAATGCTGCCCCGTGCTCTGCACCCTCTGGGTGAGTCACCACGAGGTGATCTGCAGAAGTGATGACTGGCATCCCTCAAGCCATACCTCAGCTATTGGCTTCAGCCAGGCTTCACATTCCAAAATGGAGAGGAAGAGCAGCAGGAAGAAGACAATTATCTTTGCCACGTCTGTATCCCTTCCCTAAACAGAGTCTCACAAACTACACATCCCAAAGGTGCTTTTTCAAGAGGCAACTGGAATTTCTGGTTTTTCTTTGAAGACTTTTCACTTCTCTTGCAAGAAGTTTTTTCAGCTCTGACTTTTCATGCCAAAGGTTAATTGGAATAAAGAGGGAAGGGACCTTGGAGGTCTTCTAGTCCAGCCCCCTACTCAAGCAGGAGACCCTATACCCGTGATGGCGAACCTTTGGCACAGGAGCCACAGGTGGCACGCAGAGCCATTTGTGCCGACACGCAAGCCGCAGGCAAACTTACCTCTCTGCACATGCGTGCGCTTCACAGTTGATTTTCAGCTGGTTTGAGGCCTTTTTCGGCCTCCCAGAGGCTTGAAAAAAGCCTCTGCAGGCCGAATAATAGGCCCGTTTCTTCACTTCCTGTAATACCGGAGTGATAAAATGGGCCTATTATTCATCGTGCAGAGGCTTTTTTCAAAAAAGGTGCAGGTAAGGGGGCAGTGTGGGGAGGATTGCGCACATATACGGAGGGGGTGTGATGGGGAGGCACATCGCTTTCTGGGTGTTGGCATGTGAGCACGCGTGGGCCAGCACGCACACAATTTTTGGCACAGGAGCCCAAAAAGGTTAGCCACCACTGCCCTATACCATTCAAGTGGCTGTCCAATCTCTTCTTAAAAAACTTCCAGTGATAAGAGCACGCTCAGCTTCTGGTGGCAAGCTGTTCCACTGGTTAATTGTTCTTTCAGGAAGTTTCTTCTTAATTCCAGTTTGCCTCTCTCCTGCATTAGTTCCCATCCATCGTTTCTTCTCCTGCCTTCAGGTGCTTTGCAGAATAAATTGACCCCCCCCTCTTCTTTGTGACAGCCCCTCAAATACTGGAAGACTGCCACCGTGTCACTCCTGGTCCTTCTTTTCTCTAGACTCTGCATATCCAGTTCCTACAGCCGTTCCTCATAGATTTTTGTCTCTTGGCCCTTAATCGTCTTAGTTGCTCTTCTTTGCACTTTCCCCAAAGTCTCATTATCTTGCTTTTACTAAGTTCACAGGTTATATGCAGATTTTCCAAAGCAACACTAGACTTTTTCACACTTGTCTTAAGCATTAAACCAGAAGGCATAGATTTTTTTTATGTGTGAAGGCTTGGAAACTTTGAGAACTGCAAACTCAAGAGTTTTGTGGCATTTTAGCAGAGAGCCAAGTCTAGAAATTTGTAGCAGCTGCTGACCCCCTCTGGCGGATCAGATTGGGAACAGCAACAAGGATCCTCAAGATAAAGTGTTTGTAAACAGTTGGACTTCACTTTGGAGCATGCCCAGTAATGTCAATCACAGCTGCCCTGTAGTGGCATGATTCCTTGTCCTTTCCAAAATGGGTGTCAGACCTGCCGCAGCCGGGTCCCTAGGAAAGAAAGACCCTCGACTCCATTTGGTTGAAGTGATATGTACTTTTACTAAGAGTTATTGGTTGCAGCAGAAGCAGGCTAGAGCTAAAGTTCCCACGCGAAAGGATAATCAGAATAGAGCTGGAAGGGACCTTGGAGGTCTTCTAGTCCAACCCCCCCCTCCACCCTCCGCTCAAGCAGGAGACCCTATACCATTTCAGACAGGTGGCTGTCCAGTCTTAAAAACCTCCAGTGACGAAGCACCTACATTTTCTGAAGGAAAGCTGTTCCAATGAATTGTCCCCTCAACCCATTGACTTTGCTTGTCAGAAGGTCGCAAAAGGGTATCACATGACCCCGTGACACTGCAGCCCTCATAAAAGTCAGCTGTCCATCATCCAAATGTAAATCATGTGACCCTGAGGATGCTACAATGGCCATAACTGAAAAACCTTCATAAATCACTTTTTTCAGTACCATTGTTAACTTTGAACAGTCACTAAATGAACTGTTGTAAGTGGAGGACTACCTGTACATGGTTCATATATGCTGAACATTGTGGAAAACCAAAGTCTAGGTTTAGTATGTTAAGCATGTTATAGAAACCCAGCCATTTTGTGAAACACTTCATTGATTGTAGAAATTTTGCCCATTATTTATCATTCTAATTTTGGATGGGGTAGCGATATAACACACACATACACACATTGGCTGGTGGTGTTTCCCCCCCAGTTGTAACTTACTGCATGTGCAAATACAGCCATCCTATTTTGTTAATATAGACCTATCCGGTTCCTGTGAATACAGTAGAAGGTCACATCCCACAATTAGCCTTAAAACACCTTTTGTTAATCTGAGCAGCCAACATTAATTGTGGCTTAGCCAAACATAAATTTAATCAGGGCAGACAGAAATGTGCCAGCACGTGGGAAACTAATAAATTCAAAGGAATAGAAACACAGGTGCCTTTTTTAATTCTTGTTTTTATTGCAACAACCCCCCTAGATAAAAGTCAACAGGTGGGCAAACAGAGTCTGAAAATGGAAGTCAGTTTGTTTTAAACAGGAAAAAAAGCACTTTTTTCCAAACAGAAATTCAGAGGGGATAGAAACCAGCGATCAGCCAGATGCATTTCTCTTGACGTTGGACAAAAGAGGAGCAAGTACCCCCCCAAACAGAACACAAATTTCAAGATCCAGGGGAAACAGAATGAAAAGACCCACCACCCCCTCCTCAAATATACAGTAAGTTGCATTCTGCCTGACAGAACACCTTGGGCACCTTCCTTCCCTCAAACTGAGCCTTGTTCCAAAGGTTTGAGCTACAAACACTGTAATTCTCAGACCAGACTGAGGATTGTGAGATAATTTCTTTCTTTTTCCCCCCCTCACACGGAATCACACGGAAGCAGGAAGAAATCAACAATTGGGGATTAAAACTCATGGCCAAACGAGTCTGGGGGAAAAAATGTAACCATGGCACTATGTAAGCAGGGAGAATGGATCTCTTACGGCAACTCTGCGGCATGCCAGGAACAAACTCAACATCTGGATATAAAGTAGCTTGGTACATTCTGACACCCCAACCTCTGTAAGACTAAACCCAGGAATGAAATCTGACACTAAGGAAATATACACAGGGAGTTGGAGATAGAGGTAGACAGCAAGTAACCCCTGAAGGCAGAATCAAGGATGCTGGCCTTTTAGTCACCTTGCCCCAAAGTGGTCTGGTCCCCTTTCTACCCCGGAACAAAATGGGGATCAGCCCTGTTCCAAGTTCTCAGCTGCCCGTACTGCTGAGTAGGAGGTAGGGGCATTCGACAGCTGACGGCCGAAGAAGGATGTCGTACGTCGAGGTTTCACCCTCTTGATCTCTTTCCCTGGAGCAAGGAAGAAGCACACACACACACACACACATATAAGTAGAGATACAGCAATAGCACATGGCCCCTAACTACCTGGGTCCTCATTTTACTGACCTCAGAAGGACGGAAGACTGAGTCAATCTTGAGCCGGTCAAAATCGAACTGCTGGCAGTGAGCAGAGTCAGCCTGCAATACTGCCTTCTAACCACTGCGCCATCATGGCATAAATAGCATAGCATAGCAATAAGCAATAGCACTTAAGACCTATATACCACTTCACGATGCTTTACAGCCCTATCTAACTGGTTTACAGAGTCAGGGGAGGAAGGGAGGGCAATAGCAATAGCACTTAGACTTATATACAGCTTCACAGTGCTTTCCAGCCCTCTCTAAGCCGTTTACAGAATCAGCCTCTTGCCCGCAGTCAGTGTCTGGGTTTACACATCACAGCCTAACCAGGGTTTGTTGAACATGTATCAGTTGATGCGCAAAACTGGCAACTATAATTTACAGATCCTATTGGCAGATATCACACAATCTCCAAATAAAATTTTTAGCCTTGTGAGCACATTGGGATTTTTGACAGCCTATTACAAATTTGGTTTCCATTTTTTTTTTATTCTTACAGACAAAAAAAAAATATTGCTAATCAATTTCCTCCAGCATCATCTTCTTGGACACAGATATTATGAATCTTTTACTGTTTTGCTATGCAATAGCATGGCTGGCTCAGGAATTCTGGGAGTTGAGCTCCATAAGTCATAAAAGGGCCAAAGTTCCCCACCTTTGCTCTATGTCTTTCAGCTTTCTGACACCACACCTCACTTGCATTATGTTTTTTTAATGAATAGCCAGCACTTTCAACGAAGCCTTGAACATTTCATTTTTATTTTTCACGAATGCCTTCAGGTTCCATGACTAATGTAGGAAATTCTGACTATGCTTAAAACTAGAATGTTGCTTTTCAGCACCTCAGTCTTCTATTCCCAGTCACCAGACTAGATACGAACAAGTAGATAGCTGCACCGTTTCTCACGAACAGGAAAGAGCAATTCTCTACGCTTCTTGTGTCCCATATTAGGTAACTGGGTGTAATGTGTCCTAAAGAAAATTCTATCTGAGCCGATTTGATTAATGCATTTTGCTAAGAAGAATGCTGTTGGATGAATGAAGAACAGATGCAACTGAGTATCATGTTTCTTAGAAAGCACCATTTCTCACAAACAGGAAAGATTCAGATTTAAGAGAATTGGAAGGGATCTTGTAGGTCATCTAGTCCAACCCCCCGCCCAAGCAGGAGACCCTACACCATTCCTGACAGAGGGCAGTCCAGTCTCTTCTTGAAAGCTTCCAGGGATGAAGCTCCCACAACTTCCAAAGGCAACATCCGTTCCACCGGTTAATTGTTCTCACTGTCAGAAAGTTTCTCCTTATTTCCAGTCTGAATCTCTCCTTGTTCAGTTTCCATCTATGCTTCCTTGTCTGGCCTTGGAAAATAGCTTGACCCCTTCCTCCTCTCTGTGGCAGCCCCTCAAATATTGGAAGACTGCAATTCTCTTTGTTTCTTATCTCCCACACAGTTAGGTTTTTTTTAGTTTACTTTATTGTCACAGCATCTCGTTACAACAAAATCAAACACCATCTTCAGTGCACATCATAACCATGAAACACACATCCTTCACCCTCCACACATTGAACCGAAAACCCCCGACAATGCACCAACACTGCACAAGACAGCAGAATTCAACAGAGCTCCTGCCCTGGGATAGAAGCTGTTTTTCAGCCTATTTGTCCTTGTTTTTATTATTCTGTACCATCTTCCAGATGGTAATAGCTAAAAAAAAAAGGGTTCCCAGAATGAGATGGATCTTTGAGGATGTTTTGAACTTTCTTAAGGCAGTGGGAATCTGTCATCTGCACCTCTATAACTGTCTGGTTTGGTTCAGCAACCCAACAGGACAGACACAGACTCCAGAGGGTAATTAGGACTGCAGAAAAAACAATTACTACCAACCTGCCTTCCATGGAGGACTTGTACCCTGCACGAGTCAAAAAGAGGGCTGTGAAAATATCTACAGACCCCTCACATCCCGGACATAAATTGTTTCAACTCCTTCCCTCAAAACGACGCTGTAGGGCTCTGCACACCAGAACAACTAGACACAAGGAGAGTTTTTTCCCGAACGCCATCCCTCTGCGAAACCAATCATTCCCTCAACCCTGTTCAACTATTACAAAGTCTGCACTACTATTACTGTTAATCTTCTCATCGCTCTTTATCACCCATCCCCTCCCACTTGTATGACTGTGACTTTGTTGCTTGTATCCTTATGATTTTTATTGACTGTTTCCTAGTATGATTTGATTGCTTATTGCACCCTATGACCCTAAGTGTTGTACCTCATGATTCTTGACCCTGGACAAATGTCTCTTTTCTTTTTATGGACACTGAGAACATTTGCACCAAGACAAATTCCTTGTGTGTCCAGTCACATTTGGCCAATAGAGAATTCTATGCTATTCTGAAAAAAAAAAAAAAGCTCTTCCAAGGAGAGGAGAGGGCAACCAACGATCCTCTGGGCAATGACGTTCACCCTCTGGAGTGCCATCCTATCTGCCACTGTGCAATTGGCAAACCATACAGAGGTGCAGTATTTAATAACTGGTTGTAAGGTGTCCTAGTAAAGAAAAATTCTAGCATGCAGACCCAACTGACGAATGCATCTTGCTAAGAAGAATGCTGCTGGGTGAATTAAGGCAATGGAGTATCGTGTTTCTTAGAAAGGAAACCTGCTCAGAAGCAAATGTTTTGGCTGGATATTTGCAGAGGCAAAGTTTTGGGAAAGGCAACAAACACCCTGCTCCAACCTCTCTCTCTCTTTTCACCAGCTTACCTTCCTCGACGTAGTCTATGGTGGCTAAACGTTGGATCCGGCTACAGAGCACGCTGCTCTGTCGCTGAATTTTGGCTAGCTGCTGATCAGACGTGGGCACTGCGGCCGTGGTGGGCTCCGAATCCAGCGCCCTGGTAGACGCGTTTAGCTCAATACAGTATTCGATTAGACTACTCATCAGTTCGGCCTGAAAAGAGAGACGCAGGTCCAGTTAATGCAGGCAGTCCTCAACTTACGACCACAACTGAGCCCAAAATTTATGCTGCTAAACAAGACATCGGTTAAGCGGGTTTTGCCCCATTTTACGACTTTTCTCACCAGAAGTTGTTAATCGAGTCACTGCAGATCTTAAATTAGTAACTGTCATAAAAATGAGTCAGTTGTTAAGCCCCTAAATGTTGATCAGGTGGCCCTGGGGATGCTGCAATGGTCATAAGTCTGAAAAACGGTCCCAAGTCACTGTAACTGTGAAGAAAGGTCACCACATTTTTCCAGTGTCTCTGTAACTTTAAACGGTCACTAAACAAATTGTTGTAAGTTGAGGACTGCCTCTTTATTTTAGCACTATGTGGGAGAACAGGGAAGAAAAGTGGAATGCCAGAAAGGAAAAAAAAAAAGGATACAGGCAGTCCTCGAATTACAACCACAACGGAGCCCAGAAAATAGGTTTAATTGTAACGTAAATTGTTATGTGACACCCATTAAAGTTTAACTCTCTCACCCAGCAGACACATACTTGCTTAGAGTAAACCTTGAGCAACTTGTTCACTTGTCGGCCTTCAGTTTCCCCATCGAATTCCAACCACAGGATATGTTCCTCCTCGCTTGGGAACGTGTGGTCCCAGGATAACTCCTGGAAGCGCAGGCCCAGCAAAACATCCTGCAAGGAAGGCAGAAAAGGTTTATCCGGGAGGCGAAACAACAGAAGGGCCTTCTGTCAACTTTGTCCCATCCAGGATCTGGGCCTTTATAGCCTTCCGAATTTAAAAGAAACCCCTTAGAGGTAGTCCTCGACTTACGACCACAAGTGAGCCCAAAATTTCAATTCTTAAGCAAGACATTTGTTCAGGGGTTGCTCTCTTCCCTCTTTGGAAGAGCTTTATAGCTCCCGCTGCCTTAAGAAAGTTCAAAACATTCTCAAAGATCCATCTCATCCTGGGAATCCTTTTTTTGAATTATTACCATCTGGCAGATGGTACAGGATATTAAAAACAAGCACAAATCGGCTGAAAAACAGTTTCTATCCCTAAGCAATAACTTATATTGAATTCTACTGTCTAGTGCAATATGAATGCAATATCAGGGGTTTTCAATTCAACTGTATAGAATGTGAAGGATGTGGATTTGTGTTTTATTTTTAATTATAATATGTACTGAAGATGGCATTTAATTTCTTTGTACAAGGTACAATGACAATAAAGTAAACTAAAAAATTTCGGTTCTTAAGCGAGACATTTCTTCACTGAGTTTTGCCCCATTTTACAACCTCTCTTGCCACAGTTGTTAAGTGAATCACTGCAGTTAACTCAGTAACAGGGTCATTAAGTGAATGTGCAAAAATGAGTAGATTGACAATGTCAATTAGAGAACAGGAAGAAAAAGATTATTACAAGATTTTGAATTTATTTTATGAATGGTTAGACAGAAGAGTAAGAAACGGAAACAAGTGATAATAGTAATAATATATTACAATTAATTGACTTAGACTGAGCAAGAGAATGAATATAATTTAGGTAAGGATGAAATATATTTTTGAAAGGTAATAATTACAATATTAATGATAATAATTGACCAATGCAAGATAGAATATTGATTAGAATGGTTATATATATATATATATAAACAAGTAAGAAATGTATGATAATATTTCTATGTGCACAGGATATAAGTACACAACCAACACACTATTGAACTGAAAGTTGGTTTTATTTGTTTGTTTTTGTTGTAAAAATAAAAAAAAACTTTTTTTTAAAAAAAGTGAACCTGGCTTCCCCATTTGACTGTCAGATCCATGTACCTGTCATTTCTTCAATGGAAGAAGAAAAGGGGGGGGGGGAGACTGATAAAGAAATCTTTCTTGATGTAACCTGAGTATATTTAATCTTATATCGAATTTGTATAACCTACACACGATACAATGGAGGGATGAAACCCAGATGGCCGGAACCTATCACCTCTGAGAGAGACAGTCAGGAGATGAAGAGACCATAAAAATTCGACAGTGAGATGTGTCCTGGGAAACTCTGAAAAAGATCGTTCTAAAAAGGGGGTGGGGGGGAAATTAATATGTTGGCTCTTTGTTTTAATAAATACACATCAAGATAAGGGGGGGAGGGGGTTTAAACTCCCGTATCTATCTCTGCATGCCTGAGAGACCTTAGATGCTGCTTTTAACCCCTACATGACCCCTCTCATCTCAATAAAGGATTCCTTTTTGATACGTTTTCAGAAGTTCATTCTAGTTGATTGAATGGGAAAAGTTCTGCAGCCTGACATTTTCCTTCTATGAAGGTTGCAAAAGGGGATCATGTAACTCTGGGGACACAGCCATCATCATAAATGTAAGTCGGTTGCCAAGAGCCTGAATTCTGATCACGGAGATGCTGCAATGGGTTGTGAATGTGACAAACGGCCTTAAGTCACTTTTTTGGGGGGGTAACTTTGAGCAGTCACTCAACAAACTGTTGTAAGTTGAGGACTCCCTGTGTTTTGGACTGTCTGAATTTTGATCACGTGAACATGGGGATGCCACATTGGTCATAAGTATGGCAAATGGTCCTAAGTTGCCTTTTTCAGGGCTGTTGTAACTTCGGTCACTAAATGAATGGTTCTAAGTTGAGGATCCCCTGTACTGAATAAGTGAGAGCAATCAACCAGTGGAATAGAAGTTGCCTTCGGAAGTTGTGGGAGCTTCATCCCTGGAGGCTTTTAAGAAGAGGCTGGGCTGCCCTCTGTCAGAAATGGCGTAGGGTCTCCTGCTTGGGCAGTGGGTTAGACTAGATTAGGCGTCTGCAATCTGCGGCTCTGGAGCCACATGAGGCTCTTTCAGTCCTCTGCTGTTGCTCCCTGTTGGCTGATCCTACAACTGGTTGGCCCCTCCCTATCACTCCTCACCTGGCCTGAGAAGGTAAGGGTGATGGCAGGGGATGGAGACTCACTCCATATTCCAGAGGAGGACGACTGGGTGGGAGTGAGTGACGTCGAGTTGGCTACACACCGGTTGTTAAATTATCGGCTCCCAGTGTTTTCTTTTCTGTGGGAAATGGGTCCAAATGGCTCTTTGAGTGTTTAAGGTTGCAGACCCCTGGACTAGATGACCTATAAGGTCCCTTCCAACTCAATCTGTAATCTGTCGGAAATGGTGTAGGGTCTCCTGCTTGGGCAAGGGGGTTGACTAGATGACCTACAAGGTTCCTTCCAACTCTGTTCATCTAATCTAATAACAGGCCATCTCATCCAACTTGCAAGTCGAATCCATAAAAAGGGTGAAGAATCCCCAAACAGCTCAGCCCATCTACACACCGCCGTCCCCGGTTTACCTTCTCCTTGCTGTCCATAATATAGACGCCCTCCAGGCTAATGGCCACTGTCACGGCTTTGCGTCCGGTCCGATGCAGCAACCCCTGAACTGGCTTGTCTATTTCCCCAAAGAAGAAGGCACAGCTGCAGAGAGAGAGAGAGAGAGAGAGACGAGGCAGAGAAGAGTGTGGTTATCATATGTGATGGAAATGTATAAAAGTAGAAAAATACTGGTGGAAAATAAGGGTTTGGATAGAAGAGATGGTTAACCAGAAAGCAGAGTTGAGACCAGAAACATTCTTACTGGGAATTGTTAATGAGAAATACATTAAAGGAATAATATATTTAATGATATATATAATAACAGCTGTGAGATTGGTGTATATCCAAAACTGGAAGAATGAAGATACCCCTACAGAAAGTGAAATAATCAGGAAAATATTAGTCTGTGCAGAGATGGACAGACTAACTTTAGAAATCAAAGATAAGGGTGAGGACAGAGGATTATGAAGTCTGGAGTAAAATACATTAATGGCTAGAGTCAAGGAAAAAGAAAGGAAGGGTTGACACTTTATAGGAATGAAACTTAAAGTTTTGTAAACCAAAGAGAATGGAATATAATGGACAAATACAAGATGATACGGATGCAGGAGTATAAAAGAGAGTGGTAAATGTGTAGATAATTGTAGATAAATATAGATAAAAGTAAATAGAAATAATATTCAGCTAGCACTATACTAATAACATAAAGGGAAAAAGAAAATTAACTGTTATGTGTATCTCTGTAATATAGCTTGTATGGCCAAAATGATGGCCAAGAAAGTCGCAACTCTGTTCAATTGTTTTTAATGTTTATTCAATAAAATTAATTTTGTTTAAAAAAAGCGTGTGCTTTGTGATTCGTGACCGAATGACGCCTTGCCAGAGTTCTCCTGGGCTTCGTGGCTTCACGTCCCACTCAAACCTACCCGTAGTAAGGAAGCTCGTGGCACTTTTGCAGGTAGCCATGGTACAACCTGAGCAGAGTGGTGTGTTCTTCGCAAGCCTCTGCCTCCGGGACCTCGCGAAAGGCCCGCAGGAGACCCTGCTCGCTGATGGGCCTGCGGGAGCCGGCCCGCTTCCGAAGGCTGGCAAAGAGCTTGTGGCCTCTGTGGCAAAGGTGGGAGGGCAAGAAACAGTCGAGCTTCTCCCTAGGAAGGAAGGAACAACAAAAAGGAAAGGAAAACGGAAGCTCCCACTCAGCCAGCGGTTCCCAGGCCTTGTTCTTCTACCTGCTTTCAAAACAGAATTGATAAGAGGGAGTCCTCGATTTAATGGCCACAATGGGCCCAAAATCTCTGTTGTTGAGAAATGTGTAAAGTGAGTTTTGCCCCGTTTTGCGACCTTTCTTGCCTCAGTTGTTAAGTGAACCACTGCAGTTGTTTAAGTTAGCAACCTGGTTGTTAAGTGAATCTGGCTTCCCCATTGACCTTGCCTGTTAGAAGGTCACAAAAACAGATTGCATGATCTTGGGACACAGCAAGTCATAAATGTGAACTAGTGGCCAAGCGTCTGAATTTTGATCAGGTGACTATGGGCATGCTGGAAAGGTTGTAAGTGTGAAAAACAGTCCTAAGTCCCTTTTTTTCAGCGCTGCTGGAACTTTGAACTGTCACTAAATAAACTGTTGTAAGTTGAGAATTACATGTACCTAAGCAGTGTGAGATTCCTGAGAAATAAAACCATGTGAGTTTTATTACTTGTGGTCCATTTCTGCTTTATTGTTTTACCCGTCAACGGGCCTGCTTGGGTGATAAATCAGGGGTCCCCAAACTTGGACTTCAACTCCCAGAATCCCTCAGCCAGCAAAGCAGGGGTTGTGGACTTCCCACATTGACTTTGCTCATCAGGTCGCAAAAGCGAATCAAATGACCTTGGGACGTAACCACCGTCATAAATACAAGTCAGTTGCCTGAATTTTGATCATGGGGAAGCTGGAAAGGCCATAATTGTGAAAAATGGCGGTAAGTCCCCTTATTCCAGCACTGTTGTAACCAAACAGTCACTAAATGAACGGTTGCAAGTCGAGGACTATCTCTACATGTTTTTCACAATTATATCTTAATTTTTCACCAATCTTACTCTCCCTCTGCTTTGAAGAAACCTTCCCAGCGTTAGTCTTGAGAAACAACATAGAATTCAGGGGTTGTTTGTGTCCCACCTACTTCAGGAAAGAAGCCGTGTGCTGCTGCGGGTTGTAGGGGCCCAAGTTGATTCGGCAAACCAGCGCTCCTAACGCGTCACAATCGGCCTGGTCACACGGATACCGCCCTTCCAGAATGTTGTACTTGGCCTCTTCGTACAAGAGCCGCAGAACGTCTTCATCCTGAATCTGGAGAAAAACCAAGACAGGGTCCCAAAGATCAGCTAACAACTTCAAGCCCAGGTGAAGACTGGTAGTCCTCAACTTTACAACAGTTCGTTTAGCGACCGTTCAAAGTTACAATGGCGCTGAAAAAATACGACTTACAACTGTTTTTCAGACTTACTGGCATGCCCTTGTTGGAGTCTGATTCTGAAGGGGAGATTGAGCAGCTGACAGGGAGTGGGAGTGGGGCTCTGCTGGCTGTGGAGAAAACTGGGGAAGGGCACAGTCCAGCTGGGCATTCAGAGGAAGACCCAGGCCCACCCCCTCTTCATCCTAGGGCACGCAAGGAGGAAAGGAGAAGGGAGCAACGTGGGTGGCGTGGCTTATGGGGGAGGAAAGGGCCCTGATTCCCTTCATTAGTTGCAGCTGGAAGAACAGGATATAAGAGGGGCGTTTGCACACAGCTCCTTGCTGGAAGCAAAGCGGGCATTAGCTTTGTAAGACTTATCTGGGTTTTGGCATCCTCCCAACTTTGTGTGCTGCGTTATCCTTTGGAAGTCTGCAATTTATCATCCTGGCCTGCCGTGTTAATTCCTTCAGGGTGGTTTGTATTGGTTTTTTAAAATTTCTAATTATCTTTACTTAGGGTTCGGACTGCATTTCTTCCTTTCATAGACTGTTTTTGGAAGAGTTTGATCTTGAGCCGAGGAAAATTGGACATTGGGGCCAAGTTGTAGGCATTAAAAGGAATTTATTCTACTTTTGTGACTTTGTTATTTTTGTGTCACACCCCGGATCATCACACATACTTAGGATGGTTGCAGTGTCGCAGGGTCATGTAATCCCCTTTTGCAACTTCCTTAACAAGCAAAGTCAACCAGATTCATTCAACAACCAGGTTACTAACTTATCAACTGCAATGTTTCACTTAACGGTGGCAAGAAAGGTTGGGGAAAAAAAGAGGGGGGGGAAATTCACTTAACAAATTTCTTGCTTAACGGTAGAAAAAGAAAAAAAGACTTCCAAGAGCAAAGAAAATGAAGCTCTATTGAGCAAGGATTAAACAATATTTGGGTGTCTGAAAAGAAGTGTTAAAACTTTCTGCTGTGGTTCTAACTGGCAACTATTCAACCCATGGGGTGGGTATACAATAAGGACTGGAAGGCCACATCCTGCCCTAAACCTATAAATGGATTTTGCAAGCATGAGCTGGACTCTCTTTGAACTTACCTGCAGCTCCTTCCTTCTCAAAAAAAAGATATTTCTGCGGAATTGAAGCGACGGTTCATCTGCGAGAAAGTCAGAGAAGAAAAACAGGACAGGCTGTGATTTAAAATCCTGGTTCTGCGGGGAAGAATTTAAGGCAGGCCTGGCCAACCCCCACACACACAACTTACGGGTAACAAAAGAGAGATCTTCTGTATGCATTAGTCCCAGAATTGGATTATTTACTTTTTACCTACTTTGGAAATGATTAAATCCCCCTCAGGGGTTGTGGGAGCTTCATCCCTGGAGAGGCTTTTCAAAAAAAGATTGGACTGCCATTTGTCAGAAATGGTGTAGGGTCTCCTGCTTGGGCAGGGGGTTGGGACTAGATGACCTACAAGGTCCCTTCCAACTCTGTCAATCTCCAGTCTAAACCTTGTTCTAGCAGTTCACCTTAGAGGAATACAAGTAGCCCTCAATTTACAATGGTTCATTTAATGACTGTTCAAAGTTGAAACGGCACTAAAAACGTGAGTTATGACCATTTTTCACACTTAGGACAACTGCAGCATCTCCATGGTCATGTGATCAAAACCCAGACACTTGGCAACTGACTGGTACTTATGACAGTTGCTGTGTCCTGGAGTCATGTGATGTTTGGACAAGCGAAGGGAACAGAAATTTTGAGCTTCATTGTGGTTGTGAATCGAGGTCTATCTGTAAATACGTTCCATAAACTTCCAACAGTATAAACCACACACCATACAATCCTCAACTGTCGATTAGTCATTTGGTCATGGTGTGAAGTTCCAATGGCCTGCGATGCCTCTGCCAGCAAAAACGGGGCCCAGGGGGTCTCACGCATAGCCCACCCCGGCTCCATTTTCGCTGGCAGAGGGCTATCAAAACAAACTAAAAACAAAACAAAATGAGAAATGTTTCTTTGCCTTTTTCATTTGAGCAAGCCAGAAGGGACGGGAAAGGAGAAAGGGAAAGATGAAAGACAAAAAGAAGGGAAGATGGGAAGAGAGCAAGGAAGGAAAAATAAGGAAAGAGGAGAAGGAAGAAGGAGAAGAAAGAGGGAAGGAAGGAAAGGAAGGAAGGAAGGAAGGGAAGGAAGAAGGGGAGGGAGGAAGGGAGGAAGGAAGGAAGGAAGGAAGGAAAGGAAAGGAAAGGAAAGGAAGGGAAGGGAAGGGAAGGGAAGGGAAGGGAAGGGAAGGGAAGGGAAGGAAGGAAGATTATGAGGGGGGCGGTTCTGAGGGAAGTCCTGTCTTAGCACTTGGCCACCACAGGTGCCCTGACACAAGTGACACCAAACTGGCCACGCCCCCCCAGCCACACGCACTCCTCCCAAATCATTCACAACCCTGATGTGGCCCTCAATGAAACTGAGTGACCCCCCTCTTGTAGGTGCAGAACTGGAATGAAAGAACAGCTCTTTTTTTTGTAGGATTAGAGAACGGACTTTTGTACGTATCCCATTTGCCCAGGGGAGCTGCAAAGCACCTTCCATGATCTCATCCACAGAGCAGCCGGTGAAACGGAAGAGCAGCTCTTGCCACTGCCGGCAGATCTTATAGGGTTGGTGTTTGGGTTTCAGCTGAACCTCTGCAAGACAGAAAGAGAGGCGCGGATTCAGCCGATGCGGGTTGATTAACAACACGCTTCCACTGAGTCCCAAAATGACCTTGCAAAGCAAAACTAGTCCTGGTGGACGATCGCTGAAACATGAGCCAGCTGTGTGCGCTGGCCGCCAAAAAGGCTAACACAATCCTTGGTTGCATTAACAGAGGCATAGAATCAAAATCACATGAAATATTAGTACCGCTTTATAAAGCCTTCGTAAGGCATACCTGGAAGACTGCACTCAGTTTTGGTCCACCACATTATACATATTAAAAAATGAGACTTTAGAAAAAGTGCAGAGAAGAGCAGCTAAGATAATTAAAGGCCTGAAGACTGAAATATATGAAGAACGGTTGCAGGATTTGGGTATGGCTAGTCTAGAGCAGGGGTCGCCAACCTTTTGGACCTCAGGGACCACCAAACTCATAATTTTAGATCCCAGGGACCACTAACCGGTTCTGTGGGTGTGGCTTAATTTGTGGGTGTGGCTTGGTGGTCATGTGACTAGCTGGGCGTGGCTTGTATGTAAATATTATAAATATTTATATAAATATTGAATTTTTTATTTTAAAAAAGAGCTACTTTTACCCCAAATCAGGCAAAGCAAGCAGATTGAGTTGCTCACAGAATCATTCAGTGTTTTATCTATCTGCCATCGGCTAGCTCAGTCTTTCAAATTTGCTTGCTGTGAGTCTGCATTGAATTTGCTTGCAAGCAAACCTTCAGTCCTAAGGGAGGTTTGGCTGTACTGAGCCGAAGATCTAAAGGCTAGCGAGAAAGCAAGAAATCCAACCATTTCCTGCTTCCTAGCTAATCTAAATCGCCCGGCACAGCAGAACAGATGATGGTCGGAAAAAAGAAAAATAGCAATTTAGCAGGCAAGTTTACCAAGTAAGAAGTGAGTGGGTGGGGAGGATCCCCGCGGGCCATGTGGGCTGCACAGCCTTGTGTTTCTGCGCAGCCTGGATTAATTGCTTTGGGGGGTGGTGCTCTGGGGGTGAGATTTCTCTGCGGCCCATCAAAATTTTCTCGCAGCCCACTCCACCGGTTGGCGACCACTGGTCTAGAGAAAGAAAGGACTAGGGGTGACATGATAGCAGTCTTCCAATATCTCATGCATTGTCATAAAGAAGAAGGAGTCAAGCTATTCTCTAAAGCACTTCGAAGGCAGAACAAAAAGCAGCGGATGGAAACCCATCAAAGAGAGAAGCAACCTGGAACTAAGGAGAAATTTCCTAACAATGAGGACAATTAACCAGTGGAACAGCTTGCCACCAGGAGCTGTGGGTGCTTCAACATTGGAGTTTTTAAAGAATAGACTGGACAGCAGTTTGTCTGAAATGGTATAGGGCAAGGGTCTTCAAACTTGGCACGTTCAAGACTTGTGGACTTCAACTCCCAGAATTCCTGAGTTCACATGACTGGAGGAGGAGGAATTCTGGGAATTGAAGTCCACAAGTTTTAAATCTGTCAAGGTTGAAGACCCCTTATCTATCACCTATCATCTTTCTCTCTCCCTCTCCTTGTGCCTATCAATCAATCTATCATCTATATATCTATGTATCATCTATGTATCATCTATCACAAGGGTCTTCAAACTTGGCAAGTTTAAGACTTGTGGACTTCAATTCCCAGAATTCCTGAGCTAACATGACTGGAGGAGGAGGAATTCTGGGAGTTGAAGTCCACAAGTCTTAAAGCTATCAAGGTTGAAGACCCCTGCTATAGGGTCTTCTGCTTGAGGAGAGAGTTGGACTAGAAGACCTCCAAGGTCCCTTCCAGCTCTATTCTGATTGATTGATTGATTGAAATCCAAGGGAATAATTTATGGCAAACATGCTGAGCCAGCAAAATAAAGGACCAAGGTTGCCACAATCCAAGTTTAGCACGCTGCATTTACAGCCTCGAGGTTTGCACCTGGCATAGTGAAGAGGGTTATGTGAGCACAGAGCCAAGGAAGTCTACAGAGAGGGCAAAACCGTTCGGCTTTAGTCTGGCTGCCTGGCAACCGCTTGCCCTTCACATCTCTGCCCTCTCAACCAGTGGGGCTGCCGAAGCGCGACCCAGGCCTCTTTGGGCAGGGTGGGGAAAGAGCGTGGAGTCTTACCAAGGAAGGGGGAGATGAGCCACAAGGAGAAGATCTCCAGGGCACATTCGGGCAGCTTCAGCACATCCAACACCATACGGTGCAACTCGTGAGCAGTGACGGAGGGTAGGTTGTCCATCGTTAGACGCACCACAGTGTCATCCACAAGATAAACCAGGACATCCTGGGCTAAAGCGGAGAGAAAGGAAGAGTAGTAATAACACTCAGACTTATATACCACTTTGCAGAACTTTACAGCCCACTCTAAGCAACTTACAGAATCAGTCTCTTGCCCCCAACAATCGGGGTCCTCATTTAACCAAACTCGGGAGGACAGAAGGCCGAGTCAACCTTGAGCTGGTCAGGGTCAAACTGTTGACAGTGTGCAGAGTTAGCCTGCAGTACTGCATTCTAATCATAAGGAAGGGAGGAAAATAGCAATAACTCAGACTTATATACTGCTTCACAGTGCTTCCCAGCCCTCTCTAAGCAGTTTACAGAGTCAGCCTCTTGCCCCCAACAATCTGGGTCCTCATTTTACCCACCTTGGAAGGACGGAAGGCTGATTCAACCTTGAGCCTGGTGAGATTTGAACTGCCAAATTGCAGGCAGCAGAAGTAGCCTGCAGTACACACTGCATTCTAACCATGCCTCATACGAAGAACAGTTGCGCTATTCACACAGCACACAACCCGATGACTGAAACAATTTGATTTTCTATGATCCCACAATTCCTTAAAACAAAAAATAAATCAATCTATCCCCCAAAATGAACTAATAAAGCTTCTCATATTATGTAAATGCTGGGTCGTTCACGAGAGCCAGTAGTGAAGTGTTGTGCAGAACCAGGTTGGCAAGGACAGAAGCAAAACTCCGTTACTAAAAAAAATTAAGAACACAGACAATCCTGAACAGGATTGGCACCACTTTGGTGAACGTCACTTACTAAAATCAATATGTTTATGACTTTACAGCATTTTTCATTTACATGATTAACATTACATGTGGTTTTGCTTTCCCTAACCCTTGAAGATAGGAGAAAAAGGGATTACAAGAGAGTTAGCAGGCTCACAATGCAGAATAAACATTGAAAGGCAGGAGTTGGCACCAGCATCTTCAAACCCACTATACAAACAGCCCAGCGCATTCCAAATTGTGTGCCTGCTGACTCTCTTTTAATCTCTTCCTCTCTAATCCCTTCCTCTCAAAGAAAGGGGTGTTAACCAGAGGTGGTATTCAGAAGGTTCTGACCAGTTCTGGAGAACAGGTAGCAGAAATTTTGAGTAATCTGGAGAACCGGCCAATAACACCTCTGACTGGCACCGACTCCATCTCTTCTCTGCCTCCCACTGAGTCCCAGCTGATCGGCTGGGTCTTCTTTGGTTGCCCTGCACAGGAGAACAGAGCTGGAAAGCAGGTTAGTGGGGTGGGGAGGGAATGGGGATTTTGCAGTAACCTTCCCCCTGCCGCACCCACCAAGCCACGCCCACCAAACCATGCCCACAGAACCGGTAGTAAAAAAATTGGAATCCCACCACTAGCGTTAACAGGTTAACATTGTCATGGGTATGCATTCATGGAGGCCTCCATCCTTGGAAGTCCTGAATTTGCAGGTGGAAGCTGTGGTGAGACATGCTTTGCATTTTGTCTCCAGGGCATTGCTTGAATCTGTCTGCAAATATTCTGGTGGCCACTCAGACTCAATAGGACTCTTATAAATGGGGCATAGTGTGACTGTGGGGTGTGACCATGGGGTCCCTCATCAATTCGTAGATCACATCCTGACCAGCTGTAAACTGAGGGTATCTACCGGTCCAATATCTGATTAATTTAATATCAATGATGCTGTGCTTCAATGGTTAGATGGCCTAGACCAGGGCCACGCCCATGCCCGGCTTAGTGAAGCGGGGAAAAGTTGCAATACGTCACGGGACAAACTGTGAGGACGCGAGTTGGATACCCCTGGCCTAGACACTGGCTTCTGAATATAGATCTTTTTAACATGTACATTTTATTGTGCTTTACTAATCTAAGTGAAACGGTAATATATTTTACTAGTCCCTGTATGATATGCCATACAGTAAATAATTTAGGAACATGTTGATTTTCACTCATATATCCTTTGGGAGGGGGGAGGCAGGGGGCATTTTCCTTTCACTCACCACGAGGACCGGTGGAAGAGACGCTGCTTCGCTGAGAGCCTTGGTCCCCACTGGGGGGGACCATAAGTTTGTCCCCCTCCATCTGTAACCCAAAAGCTAAGAAAAACAAATTGCATGCTTGAGAACAGACTAAACAGATTAAACATATGCACATATTCTTTTCTAAGCCTAGCCAAAATGCTAAAATGTTAAAATGAGAATTGACTTATTAGGACATTATTAGGACATAATTATTAGGACTTAATAGGTCAATTTAGCATAAAAACCTACACAACATGCTATGACAAGGGCTGGATTTCCCCAATTGCAACAACTTGCAACAGTTCATTTACTGACCAGACAATTGAACAGGACACAACAGGGTTGAAAAAAGTGACTTATGACCATTTTTCACATGACCTTTGTTGTCCCCTAAAATGGGCTCCTTGCTTGGTGTCGAAGCCGATAAGTCACTGGGCACAAGGTGTGGTACAAAGTTATGCTTCTATTTTGGTACCAAGATGTAAGGACCCTGGCTCAAAAGCTAGCCAAGGGCCTCGATGAGAACCTTAGAGCAATTGTTTGGAGTCAAATGGTGGTCGCATTCAACCATTGCTTTTCCCCTAATAATGCATGCATAACTGATAACATTGGTTATTTGGATCTCAGCCCTCTCCATAGCTAAATGTCACGTCATCTGTGTTTCACCCCAGGTCACGGGTATCTTGCAAAGTATCCTAGTTTTATGTGGTTTTGGGGGGTTTTCTTATAAGCAAGCTATTCTTGTTTAATATTCTTGGCTAGAGGTTTAAGGTGTTAACTTCTGCCTCGCTAAGGATCTGCAATTCCAACCCCTTTCCTATTGCAGAGCAACTCAAGGTAGCACCCCCACTCCCCGGTGACACCCCCTTTCCACAGAGAAAAGTAAAAGCAGTTTTAAAACTTTGTCTGAGGCAGCACCCCCTACTCCCCTGCACCCCCTCCCCTTCTGTAGAGAGAGAGAAGACAGGAAGGAGCCAGGCTGCTTAAGGCAAAGAAATGAAGACAAGAGAAAATGTTTTTATCAGAATGCATATTCCTCACTCTCATGTCCATTCCATCTATACCAGGGTTCTATCCCTACATACGCCCCTTCCTCTGATCCCCAGCGCTTCCTCTGTACATACATGCCATCATCTGATCCCTCACAAGCATCCCTGGGGTTACCTGATTTATATTCAGATATTTGGCAATTGACTCATATTTACGACGGTTGCAGTGTCCCAGGGTCACCCTTTTTGCGAACTTCCGACAATAAAAGTCCAGATTCATTTAACAACCGGGTTCCTAACTTATCAACTGCAGTGATTCCATTAACATCTGTGGCCAGAAAAATCGTAAAATGAGGCAAAACTCACTTAATGACTGTCTTGCTCAGCCACAGAAATTTTGGGCTCAATTGTGGTTGTTAAGTCGAAGACTACCTTCATTAACAGCAAGAGAATAATCATGATGTAGCAAACCTAAGAGAGGGAGGTCGAAGGCAAGGCAAACTAACTACCTGGGATTAAGGAAACTATTTTCCACCTATATTGGAATCAAATAAAAAAGGGCTGAATGGTAATAAAGGTCTCGTCCTAAGAAAACAGGAGAGTGAAACCAGATGGAAGAAAAACCCTTCCAGGACTGATGATGTTACATAGTTGGGTCATGAAACGTCTGCAAGAAAACTACCAAAAAGTCTGCTTCTCCTCTTCCTCTCCTTTTCTTCCTCCTCCTTCTCTTTTTCTTCTTCCTCCTTCTCCTCCTCTCCACATCCCCTCTTCCCTTCTAGCACTGATGATATTCCCTAGTTAGGTCATGAATCGTCTGCAAGAAAACCTCCAAGCTCAGAGTTCACTAAGGATCCCTCCTCCTCTTTTCCTTTTCTTCCTTCCTCTTCCTCCTCTCTGCAAACAACACTTCCTTCTAGCATTGATGATATTCCCTAGTTGGGTCATGAAACGTCTGCAAACCACCACCACCCCTCCAAGCCCAGAAACCACCAAGAGACCCCTGGAACAAAATCCCAAACTTTTCCTACCTCCTCCGCGCTTCCTTGTTCAGCTTTTTCTGAAGTTGCGCTAGGACCCCACCCTATCCAACACGACGTCACCCCTTTCCGGTTAAATCATTGGCTGCGCTCCTTGCTCTCCTTCCCCCCCCCTCCTCTGCCCAATGAGGACATTTTGGGCGGAATTTATGTTAATGTACAGGCCGCTAAGACTAGCGGACTTCAACTCCCAGAATTCCTCAGTCAGCATGGCGGGCTGAGGAATTCTGGGAGCTGAAGTCCACAAGTCTTAAAGTGGCCAAGGTTGGAGACCTGCCTTTATTTTTATTTGTTATTTTGAAGAACTACACGCCTCCACCCCTCTCCGTCGCCCTGAGAATGAACGCGGGCGGGCCCCTTTGGTTTACTGCCCCCTCCCCGCCCACGGAGCTATGTTGACGTCATCAGAGGACTGGGAGGGGCCGGTCCACCCAAGCACAAACTGTGGGAACCGATACGAGTGAGTGCGCATGCGCTCATCTGGCCCTCCCTTCCTCCCTCCCTCCTTTCTTGCATTTCAAGGCGTGTTCCGGGAAAGACGCTGGGCGGCTTTAACGACTTGCGGACTTCAACTCCCAGAATTCCTCAGCCGGCAGGTTGCTGTTAGTGGCCCGTCTCCAGCAAGGCTGAGGAATTCTGGGAGTTGAAGTCCGCAAGTCGTTAAAAGTCGCCCAGGTTGGAGACCCAAAGGGGAAAAAGATGCTCTCGGGGATGGTGCGTTGCGAGTGAGCGGCTTGAGTGTCCGCCTTTCTGCTCGGCTTTTGTTTCTTCCCGGGGGATCGGCGTCCTGAAGGTACGTTGATCTCGAGCCACGATTGCCTGCATTCCCACAACACGTTAAACCCAGTGGCTGAATTGCCCCTTTTTCTGCAGGGGGAATCAATCAATCAGAATAGAGTTTGGAAGGTACCTTGGAGATCTTCTAGTCCAACCCCTTGCTCAAGCAGGAAACCCTATACCGTTTCAGACAGGTGACTGTCCAGTCTCTTTTTAAAATCCTCCTCCGTTGTCAGTTGATGATCCCATCCGGGGTTTATGCACACAGACTTCCAAGAAACAAAGATAAACGCTCTTCTTTAAAAACAAACAAACTAGCCTTTTATCTAATCCACCAAACGGGATTTGCAAAACAACCTGAACCATAAAAGCTTTTTGGGTGATCTCGATTGTGCAGAGCCACAGAGAGAGAGAGAGAGAGAGAGGGTGGAAATGGCTGGGCTTTCAGGTTAAAAGGAAGAAACTTTTGAGAATCCATGTGCGTCTTCTTCATTTAATGACCCCATAATCCCTTGCAGGGTGGAGTCTGGGCAACCAAATGGAGCTAGCAGAGAGTTTGAGTGGCCGGATGCCTTTCCTGTCACCAATGCGGAGTTGGTTCAGCAGATATATTCTCAATGTGCCCAGAGAGAGAAATATCTGCCATAGAGCAGGGGTGGCCAAACTCATAATTTTAAATCCCGCAGACCATTCATATGAATTTTGACTGACGGTGGCTTGCTGACGGTGGGAAAGTCGGTCCCATATTCTGGTGTTGTGTTCCTGCACAGCCTGGATTAATTGCTTTAGGGTGGGTGTGCTTTGAGGGGGGGACATTTCTCTGCAGACCACCAAAATTTTCTCACAGACCATCAATGATCCGCGGCCCACCGGTTGGCAACCTCTGCCGTGGAGCAGGGGTCGCCAACCTTTTGGACCTCAGGGACCACCAAACTCATAATTTTAGATCCCTGGGACCATGGACTGGTTTTGTGGGTGTGGCCTAATTTGTGGGAGTGGCTTGGTGGTCATGTGACTGGCTGGGCATGGCTTGTATGTAAATATAAATATTTATATCAATATTGAATTTTTTATAAAAAAAGTGACTTTTACCCAAAATCAGGCAAAGCAGGCAGGCAGATTGAGTTGCTCACAGAATCAGATTCATTCAGAGATCTATCTATTTGCCATTGTCTACTCAGTCTGTCACATAAAATTTGCTTGCAAGCAAACTCATAAAATATGCTAGCAAGCAAACTCACAAAATAACCTCACAACACACCATGCATGTAAATATTGAATTTTTTATTTAAAAAAAGAGCAACTTTTACCCCAAATCAGGCAAAACAGGCAGATTGAGTTGCTCACAGAATCATTCAGTGATCTATCTATCTGCCATCGGCTAGCTCGGTCTCTCAAATTTGCTTGCCGTGAGTCTGCACTGAATTTGCTTGCAAGTAAACTTTCAGTCCTAAGGGAGGTTCCGCTATGCTGAGCCGAAGATCTAAGGACTGGCTAGAAAGCAAGAAATCCAACCATTTCCTGCTTCCTAGCTAATCTAAATCTCCCGGCACAGCAGAACAGATGATGGTCGGAAAAAGGAAAAATAGAAATTTAGCAGGCAAGTTTATCGGATAAGGAGTGAGTGGGCGGGGAGAGTTCCCGCAGGCCATGTGGGTGGCGCAGCCTTGTGTTTCTGCGCAGCCTGGATTAATTGCTTTGTGGGGGTGCTCTGGGGGTGAGATTTCTCTGCGGCCCATCAAAATTTTCTCGTGGCCCACCGGTTGGCCACCACTGCTGTAGAGGATATAACTCACAGCCTCCTGATTGTGAGGTGAGAGCGGCACCTCTGGGCCACTGCACCACTCCTTGTGCCCATTTTTACACTGACCTAGTGAAATGTACAAGTAATCCTCGACAACTGTGGCTGCTCCATCACTGGAGGTTTTTAAAAATAGACTGGACAGCCAGTAAGCGGTTGGATTACAAGACCTCTCAGATCTCTTCCAGCCTTATGGTTCTATATCGTGTTCCTTCCGAGCTTGAACCTGTCTCTATGCTTTGTTTCCCGCAGGATTCCGAGGTGTATCTGGAAGATAAAATCATGTCCAAAAGAAAATGTCTGTTTACTGAGAAGACCAGGCGCAACTATCCTGATTTTCGCAAAGGTAGAGATGACTATGAAGCAGAGTGTTTGGTCTGCAAACCTGGCACCTTTGTGTCAGTCGCACATAAAGGTCCTGGGGACCTGGAGTATCACATGTCCTCTGATAAACACAAGAAAGCACTCAAAGCATACAAGCGAAACAAAGCAATAACACGGGACCGTTGGTGCGCAAAAACAGACTTTTTTGTGGATCCAGACAGTGAAACAGAGGATGCTGTTACTGCAAGTGAGAGCAATTTGGCATTCCACACTGTCACGAATCACAACACTGACAAATCGGTGGATGATCATTCTGACTTGCTGAGACAGTTATTTTCTGAGGCAGACCTAGCTCAGAAATTTTCCAAGGTTCAAACCAAAAGAGAAGGTAATGAACGTTGTGTACTTGCTCCACATATAGACATGGTTGACCTGGAAGAACACGGCATCCCTTTCTGCGGGGTGGCCATAGATGACAGCAGCCATAGGGCCATGAAAATGGTCCCGGTACTCATCCAGTATTACGACTACAGGAACGGCGGCTTGAAGACCAAACTCCTGGACCTTCAGGAAACGGCCACTGAGACGGATGTTTCAGATTCTCTTGTCAAAGCTCTTAAGAAACACAGATTGCTTCAGAAGTGCGTGGCGTTCGCGGGGGACAACTGCAACACCATGTTTGGTGAACTTCGGCAAGATGAAGAGGCGAGGACTGTGTTTGCCCAGCTGAAGAAATCCCTCCAGAGGGAGACGTTGATCGGGGTGTACTGCCCTGCCCACATTTTGCACAACTGCATCCACCACGGAGCAGACGCCCTCGAGGTGGACGTTGAGAACATCATCCTAAAGATCTACCAGTACTTTCACATCTACACGGTCCGGGCGGAATCCCTGCAAGAATACTGCGAGTTTGTGGAGGTGGAGTACAAGCGGCTGCTCTCCCACAGCAAGACTCGATGGCTGTCCTTGTTCCCGGGCATCACGAAGTTGCTCCAGATGCACTCGGCCCTGAAGTCCTTCTTCTTGGGCCAGAGCAACCCGCCCGCCGTGCTCAAGAGCTTCTTTGAGCACGAGTTCAGCGAGCTCTACCTTTGGCACATGCACTCGCTGATGAACGCCTTCCATTTGCACATCGAAGAGATGGAGCGGGAAAATAACTCCCTCGTGGAGGTGATGAAGACGCTGGACTCTGTGCACACCATCCTGCTGGACCGAAGAGCCCAGAACTTCATGTCCCTGACGGTGAAGGGGATGCTTGCAGACAAGCGCAAGGAGGGGCTGGAGGAAGGATGTGACGCCTTCTCCGATGCGGTGCGTCGCCTCTACAGTCATTGCATAGATTACCTGGAGATGTGGATGTCATCTCTGCAAGAGTTTTCCTGCTTCGCGTGGATGGCCCTGAGTGACACACCCAGCTGGAGTGACGTGGAAGCATGTATAACATACTTACGTGAGAAGGGTCTGGAAATTGACAGTATGGAGTGCTTCATTCAGTTCAACAATATGAAAAAATTCATGGAAGCTTCCAGAGATGAAGAGGAGTTCCAACATCTGCTTTCACATGAAAAATGGACTAAATATTTTCTGAATATCAAAGCTGCTGAATGCTATTCAGAACTGTTAAAAATTGTGCAGTTCTTCTTTGCAATTCCCTCCCACGGTCTAAATACTGAGGGCTTCTTATATTAGATGCAACTGCTGTAGACTCCGGTGCAAAGTTGCCTGAACGATCTATGGCGCTACAAGAAAATTTTAGAGAACCTGTTGGAAAAATAGCTGTCCCCTTTTTGATTTGCTCTAATGAGAAATACACATGTATCTAGTGAGAAGAAACAGAGAAAGATTGGGGTAGTTTTTTATTTTTAGCTGACAAGTATTTGGGAATTTGTAAATGCTATATCATGTGACATATTTTAAAAAATTAATTGATGTATATTTTTGTTTAGCCTGTTCCTGCTGTGATGTCTTGGGCCCCACACCAAGTTTCTGTTAGCTGCTATGGAGTCCTTTTGTATTTTTTGCTATACAGGCAGAATAAAAGGTTTGAATGAATGTATTACGCATAATTTAAAGCACAAAATTGTAAAGATTGAAGATGCTTTGTAGGCCGAGATTGTTGGATGATAGGATTGTTACCGAAATGTATATGTAAATTATACAAATATTACAGACAAAACATGCAAATTATTTTGCAAATGTCTTCTTTTTGGGGGGACATTGCAAGTGTGAGTTTGTTACACTCCCAAAAAACAAAATCTATTAGTTTTTATTTCATGAGAGGATGTATTGTGTCCTGAGCAAAACACACTAAACAAGATGGACAAATTCCTGATTTGCTAATTTGTTATTAAACAAAATCTGAAAAACTCAACTTTTTACATTTGGTAAAATGTTCAGTTAAGATTGTAGTCTTTCAGTCCTAAACTAGGGTTTTTTCGCCTTGCAATTTCTCCCCACACTAATTTCCTTCGTGTGTTTCACATCCACTCACATTTTCGCGCCTTTTTCTGACACGCGAGTTTCTCTTCAGGCCTTTTTCTCCCTCGCACCCACAAGCCTCGCTTGGGGACCGTGGGAAACAGGCCCAGTCCCGCCACTCGGGGCAGGAAGGGCGGTAAGAAGAGGGCTGCGGCTCGGGGACTGGGGGAACAGAGTCATTCCGCGGCCGACAGTGCAGGGAAGGGGAACCTTGGCCCTTTTGTGACTTGTGGACTTCAACTCCCAGAATTCGTCAAGCAGCCATGCTCTTTTTCTAGGCGGGGAGGAAAGCGCATGCGCTCAGGAATTCTAGGCGTTGAAGTTCACAAGTCATAAAAAAGCCATGGTTTACCCCTGGTTTACGGGCCCGGTGCCGACCCAGAAAAAGCGTATCTTCCCGAAAAGCCCTTCCCAGATGCTACGGACGAGGGAAGAGCAAGCACCTCCGTCCTTCCCCACTGCCGGGCGCTCAGGGGAAGAAGCCGTCCTCGCTGTTACCTTTGTGTCCGTTCTGCGCGTGCGCGCCGCCTACCGATGCCTACCCCGCGCACAAGTCGGTGGAACGGGGCGGAGACTGACTGCGCAAAGGGCGGAGCGAACGGCAGACGGGCTCGAGAAACCCGCTCCTAGTGTTCTGAGAACCAATCCACGGGCGGGCCTCTTTCCGCCCGGAGCGAGGCTTCCGGAGGCCGCGCGACCATTTTGTTCGTGGTCTCTTCCGTCCCCGCCCACGTCGCGGAAGTGGGAGGCGGAGCTCGCGCCTGGCGGAGGGATACCACTCTCGAGAGGAGTCCAACGACGCAGCGGAACATCACATCGGCAAAGTCCAGAGCGGTTTCTGGAGGCTGCAATGGAGCCGTGGGGAAGTCAGTGCGCATGCGCTAGGCGCTTCCCTCGTGCTTTCTGGGCGTGTTTTGGGGCAGGGATTTGGAAATGAATGCATGTAGTCCTCGACTTATAACCGCTATTGAGCCCAACATTTCGGTTGCTAAGTGCAACGTTGGTTAAGTGCATTTTGCAGCCATGATTTTACAGCCTTTCTTGCCCAAGTTGTTAAGTGAATGTGGCTTCCCCATTGAGTTTCCTTGTCAAAAGGTTGCAATAGGAGATCACCTAACCCCTGCCACCGTCCTAAGTAATTCTTTTGATCACGTGACCCTGGGGAGGCTGCAACGGCCGTAAGTGCGAAAAACGGTCAAGTCCTGTGATCAAAATTCAAGACGCCTGGCAACTGATTCATATTTATGACGGTTGCAGCGTCCCGGGGTTGCGAGATTCCTTTTTGCGACCTGACAAGCAAAGTCAATGGGGAAAGTCAGATTCACTTAACAACGGTGCCACTAACTTAACTGCAGTGATTCACTTAACAATGGTGGCAAGAGAAATCATACAAGGGGGCAAAAGGAGGTCAAGAACATGTTTCACTTCCTTATCCTGGATGTTTCATCAGTTGTATTGGAGATGGAAGGAGGGTTATGGAGAAGTTGGTGCTTTCCGTATGACGTTTTCAGTAAGAAAGTGTAGAAAGTTAGCACTCAACCCTCTTAGAAGAATGAAATATTTTGAGAAATATTTTAAAAAGGCAGAATATTATATTTCTCTAAATGAGAAATGGAGAAACATGGTTTTTTGGGGGGAGGCAAGAAACAGACTCAGTCTTTCTTAATAGCCCCAAAGATACTGTTGGAAGCTACCTTATAATAATAATAATAATAATCTTTATTGTCATATATACAACGAAATTGACTTTGCTTCTGCTGGTGCTATCCATAACAAAAATACAATACAACATGAATAATATAATAATAAATGTATAATAATAATAAATTATTAGTAATAGTAATAAACATGAATAATAATAAACATGGATAATACCGTAATAATAATAAAAGCAGATTTGATAATCCATTTAAGACAGGATTAAAAAAAACCCAATGAAGCCAGCATCTAAGATTAATTACATTTGTTAAACAAGATTTAAAAACCCCAAATCATTGCCTGCCTTTGCAAGACAAACTAATTAAAATCAAATAACACAAACTTGATAACTTTAAGAGTTGTGGACTTCAACTCCCAGAATTCTTCCTCCTTCAGTCATGTTAGCTCAGGAGTTCTGGGAGTTGAAGTCCACAGATCTTAAAGCTGCCAAGTTTGAAAACCCTTGTGAGAGATGATAGAGAGATGATAGATACATACATACATAGATGATAGATTGATAAATAGGTAAATAGCTACAAAGAGAGAGAGAGAGGGAGGGAGAGAGAAGTGATAGACCAGGAATCTTCAAACTTGACAGCTTTAAGACTTGTGGACTTCAACTCCCAGAATTCTTCTTCCTCCAGTCATGTTAGCTCAGGAATTCTGGGAGTTGAAGTCCACAAGTCTTAAACTTGCCAAGTTTGATGATCCGTAACAAAATACACAAAACAAGCCTCTAAATTACAAAGTGCTGTAGAACAAACTATAAAAATCCATGTGCTCATCAAACCAGGTAGTCAGCTCCCCAGAATCACAGGTGCTTGGTGGTCCTGTCCACCATTAAACCATCTTTCCAATCAGCCTCCAGGTTTCCAGTGATAATAATTCATAATTCCTCTGTAGAACTAGATCAGCAGCTCCTTGGGCAGTTTGAGCTTCCTGAGTTGGCGCAGAAATAACATTCTTTGTTGTGTTTTTTTGATGATGTTTTTGATGTTAGGTGTCCATCTTAGGTCATGTGATATAGTAGAATCTAGAAATTTGAAGGTCTCTACTGTTGATGCTGTGTTGTCTAGTATTGTAAGAGGTGGTAGTATGGGAAGGTTTCTTCTAAAGTCTACCACCATTTCTACAGTTTTGAGTGTGTTCAGTTCCAGATAGTTCCAGTTAAACCACAGGGCAAGTTGTGTAACCTCCTGTCTGTATGCAGATTCATCGTTGTCTCGAATGAGACCAATCACTGTTGTGTCATCAGCAAACTTCAGTATTTTAACAGATGGAATGATAATTTATGATAATATATTACTCACTAATGATAAATAATTGTAAAAATTAATTAATCATTTAGTAAGATCAGTTAATCAATTAAACAGAGTTATATTGGGAAAAATTAGGGCAGGAAGAGAATAATGGGAGGAAGAGAAGAAAATTTGGTTGGATGGTCCTGGGGGGTATAGGAAGAGGGCATATATTAGGTTGGAAGTATAGATTAAAGTCTTTGGGCAGAAGGTTAATCTTCACTCGTTACTTCAGATCATCAGCTAGCAATCTTAGGGATTAGGTCTGTCTTCTCACGGATCTCCTTGTCTTTGGTCAGCGATCTTAGAAATTAGGCTACTGCATGAATTAGCAGGGCTGCGCTCTGAGATCAGGACTCCGATGTGGGATTTGACAATCACAGACGATCGATGATGTAGGCAGCCTTTAGAACTTTAGAACCCGCCTCACAGAAATGGTGGTGATGAAGGAGTTGCTCTTCCCTCAAAATGGCCGACGGACCCATTCTGGCCTTCTGCAGCTTTTGTCCCTTATGTGGGAAGCCACCAAGTCTCCCTTTGGGCAGGGGTGGCCCCAAAGTCATAAAAATAAAATAATAAAATAAAAATTCTCTGAGACTGGAAAAAGTGCAAAGAAGAGCAATTAAGATGCCTGGAGACTAAAACATATAAAGAACTGTTGCAGGATTTGGGTTTGTTTGGCCAGTCTAGAGAAAATGTTGAGGTATTTCCCGTTAGGAGAATGAGTGCACTCAGGGAAATGTAGTAAGAGTGGTGTTGAATAGCACACAACCACCATACAGATACACTGAATAGTAAAATGTAGGTTTTACTTCCAGTAAACGGGTAAACAAAGTCCAACAAACAGTCCAAATCATACACGGTTAAAGCAGGTAGTATTCAACACAATCAGTCCAGGGATAATCCAAAAACGAAGTCCAGTATCATAAACAAAGTTCAGTAAATGGAGTTTCCTAACAGTTTGCAAGACTCACAGCAATTCCAGCAGACCAACGATCAGGCAAAAGGCAATAAGGAAATGCAAGAAGAGAACAAACCAGGTTTCTGGCTCCATCTTATGGCCGTATAGTTCTCCTCCTTGAGCAGGGGGTTGGACTAGAAGACCTCCAAGATCCTTTCCAGATCTATTCTGATTAATTTCATTAGCCTGCATCTTGTCATGCTTTTCAAGAGTAGCTTTTCCTCCTCTCCTTTTCTTTTCCTTCCTGGAACAACCAACCAACCAACCAACCAACCAGAATAGAGCTGGAAGGGAACTTGGAGGTCTTCTAGTCCAACCCCCTGCTCACTACTGTGAATTACTATAAACACTATCATGGATTATTTTAAGCACTACCATGGATGATTGTAAACCATGCAAAACGGTTAGTCTAATCTCAGCTAAGGCAGCAAATGGGGCGGAATGGGTTTAAATGCTGGGTGTGTTTGCTATCTCAGGTTAGATCAGCTGATCAGCTGGTCAAGTGGATCAGCTGTTCTTATCTTCCAATTATTGACTTAATAATTCGTTCACTTGATATATGGGCAAATAACGATGGGCAAATAAGGTGCAGATAATGATCTGCAAACATTCCCATGATTTGCTGCCATTCCGGGCTATATCTGTCAGCACCATGCCAGGTTCGGTTCAGTGCGAGTGTTGGGGTTGCCTGCTTGCTCAGCTTGTGCTCCTGCCAGCCTCTCTCTCTCTCTCACCAGCCCCATGGCGCACTCCCAGCTGCCTTGCCCTCTCTTCCTCCTCTGCTCCTTCGTGATGCTGCCCTCGGTGCTGCTGCAGGAGGTGCCAATGCCTGGGGGTCCTATTCCTGTACCCGTCACAACTGAGGAGGTCAAAAAAGCTGCCGCCTTCGCTGGAACAATTCAACAAGCGCAGCAATAATGCCAACTATTTCAAGGAGCTGCGTATTGTGAAGGCACGATCCCAGGTATGTGTGTGAGAGACAATCGGGGTAGGTGGACAGCCTCTGTGGGGTCCTTTGGTATACTCTGAGCTTGATTGTTTTCTTGAAGATGTTTCATTACCAAGCTAGGTAACATC
This sequence comes from Pseudonaja textilis, assembly GCF_900518735.1. The sequence continues at coordinate 304,850 of NW_020769491.1, read as the reverse complement.
ATCAATGCACTGATGGATATTCCAAAGTTTTGGGGAAAGGGTTTTGGAGGGGAAATGGGGAGGGGGTGGCACTGGAGGCATTTAGGGGTGGGTGTTGCAGGGAAGGACTCTATTGTGTCTTGAGCAAATTGTGAGCTGAAAGGACATAACTATTTGGTACAGAAATATTTCCCGCCGAGCTGATTTTCTTGCTCTCAAGCTATATAATACTTCTGAGGTTGCCATTGATGAAATTAAGCATGGTTCAGAACTTATGCATTATGACTATTTTTGCTGTGATTACCTAATCATTGTGGTACCTATTTTTAAAATCCAGGTGGTTGCAGGATGGAAATACTATCTTATGGTGGAAGTGGGGCAAACGGTGTGTGGAAAGAGCAGTGGGCCACTGTCATTCAGCGATATCCAGAAATGTGATCCCTTCTCCGGGATCAGCAGGAGGTGAGTTTAGATGCCTAATTCTGATTATATTTTTGCAGCTGGGTTGATGAAGTCGGCCTTGTCTCAGCTTAGCAGCCACTTCTCTAAACCAGATTTCAATGCATATCATAGATGGTTTCTATTCATAGAGCATAATAAAACAAAGAAATGTGAAGACAAATTATAACAATGAATATTATGAGTTTCAGCGTGGATAGTGGAGAGCCCCTCACCTAGAGCATCTCACAGCATCATAACTGGGTAATTTCTTTCCCTAGGTATTTGTAGGTATTTCCCAGCTGACAATCTGCACGAAATTAAATGCGCGAAATCATAAACAACTTTTTGGTATATTATCTTTTTTTCTATCTTAAGCACTGACTCTCTGGGTTTCTCTCTTTTTTCTCTTCCAGAAACTAACCTGTAACTTTGACATCTGGTCCTGTCCTTGGATGTTAAGCATGAGCTGTTCCAGATTACTGGATGGCTGAGGTGGACCTCGTGTGCCGAGACCAACATGGGCAAATGATCCTAAGTGTGTCCAGCTGCCAAGGAACCCCTTGGGTGCAGCTTGGTTTCTTCCAAACAAGATCCCATGTATAGCCATTCGCAAATCGTGAATGAAATGGTTTGTTGACATCCAAATTCACCTTTTCTGACTTTCTGAAATTGTTCCATGACATACATGGGGGCCTTTTCTTGCTCCTCAATTCCATCCTCACCTTCGAGAAGGCAAAAATCAATATTCTGTTAATTCCGTTAGTCTTAATAAAGCTGTCATCATGAGAGCTCCGGCGTGTGTTCCTTCCTTGTCCAAATCCCATCCAACCTTCGTATTTTCACACCCACAGCACAATGCTATAATGGCTTGTTCAAGAAAGCCTCTCCCTAGAAAGACTTTGCTTTGTCCAGCTGTGGGAAATAGGGGTCTGCCGTGGGCTTTTGCTTTGCCCTTCCATGTGTCATGGCTGCCTTCAGTGGTGGTGTTATGGCCCTGGTGGAAACTGACTCTGAGGGAGAGGAGGAACAACCAACAGGGAGTGGAAATGTGTCTCTGGAGGTTGTGGAGGAGGCTGGGGAAGGGCAGAGGCTGGCTGGGCAGTCAGAGGAGGACTCAGGCCTGTCCCTTCTCCACCCTAGGGCATGCAGGGAGGAACAGAGAAGGGAGCAATGTGAATGACGTGGTCTACGGGGGAGGAAAGGGCCTTGATCCCCTTCATGGGCTGTAGCTGTGACAACTGAAGAAGAGTACGGGCGAACGCTGGAAACAAAGCATGGAAATATCTCTAGTTTATGGTTCCTCTCTGAGTTTGGCGTTCTTCCTGGTGCGTGTTCTGTTATCTGTGGATGTCCTCCAGCCCTTATCTTGCCTGGTTTGTGTTGTTTTTTACTCTTTATAATTTAAATGGAATTTCCTCCTTCTGGTAACTGCTCATGTGGGAGTTTTTTGTCTACAGTTGTTGGAAATGAATCCAAATGACAAAAACTTGGATCGGTGAAAACACAGAGAATGTATTGTTAAGCTGTTTGCAAAGAGCGGTAGAATCTCAGCTGACCTCAACATGAAGTTTGAGCCAAGAACCACACCTTAAGATTTCAATACATTACATTTTATAGTTCTTCTATGCCGACGCCCCCCCCATGCCCCTCCTACATTGACCCAGTGACCGAGTACAGCTAATCCAAGGTGCCTTATGGAGACCACATCATCTCCTTTGATACCTCCCAATGACCTCCCATCACATCTTATCTTACTTGGCATTCAAGAATGTTCCTTCAGCATGTTCCTTCTTTCTAAAGGTCTGAAAACAAAGTAATATCTATTCCTAACACCACACTTGTTACATATTAATGTTACATTCAGCACATCTTCGCAAAACAACATGCATCTCTAACGTATTCACCTATGCAAAGTAAAAGTCTGGTAAACTTAAGCAGATGCTTTGAAAAACAAAATCTAACTTCAATTGATTAAAGAAAGTTAGGGCAATGGTTTATGTCTTATCCTATTGTCCTCCTAATCCTGGAGGAAATAGGGGTGGCATTACTTGATTCAGGAGGATGTAATAGATTGCAGGTACATGTTTAACAATGAGTAAATGTATTAAAAATATATATTTACAGGCTACATCAAAATAGTAAATGTCTATAGAGCAACTGTCTTCTCAATTTTCTTATTTCTAACACAGTCAAGGATATTTGGAGCTTGGAAGCAAAGTGAAGGAATAAAAGGGGCTTCACCTGTTTTTTGTGACTGTGCTTATTTTGTATCCCATCCTGGGTCCTCACAGGTGGTGTAGGAAGTTAGCACCCACCCCTCTCCTAGAAAAATGAAATATCCTAGGAAATATTAAAAAGGCAAAATATTTCCCCTAAAAAGAGTAGAAACTCAGAAGCAGAAGCTCACCCCACCTTTGTTAATGGGTGGGCCATTAAGGCCTGGGCCAGAATATTTTACATAACAAAGATCTACTCCAGGTAGAGCTATAATAGGAATTGTCCAAGGCCCTTTTCATTACATCATCATCCAGCAAGGCTCAACCAAGCCTGACACTCGGGACAGCCTAGTAGAGTTGCCCCTGCATGGCCCCATGGGAGCCTGACAACCAATCAGAATACAAGCTCCAATTCAAATCCCACAGAGGGTATATAAGGGACTCTCAGCATCTCAGCCCTCCCTTCTTTTCCTTCACCCAACCTCTTGAAGCATGTGATCATCCTTTTCACTTTGGAGCTCCAAGCCATGGGGTCCTGACCACCATTAAAACATCTTTCCCAACAGCCTCCCTGTTTCCAGCGTCTTTTCCCCCAACTTGGAACTGAACCCAGAAGGATAATTCTTCCAACAGTGGGATTCAAATTTTTTTTACTACTGGTTCTGTGGGCGTGGCTTGTTGGGCGTGGCAGGTGGAAGGATACTGCAAAATCCCCATTCCCTTCCCACCCCACTAACCTACTTTCCAGCTCCGTTTTCCTGTGCAGGGCAACCAAAGAAGACCCAGCCAATCAGCTGGGACTCGGGAGGTGGAGAATAGATGGAGGCGGGGCCAGTCAGAGGCGGTATTGGCCGGTTTTCCAAACTACTCAACATTTCCGCTCCCAGTTCTCCAGAACTGATTAGAACCGGCTGAAGACCACATCTGGCTGCCTCCTATCCAAGCTTCGTAAGCTGACAGCCTGACATTAGCAACTGGGGAGGGGAAGATTGGTCTGTAAGAACAAAGGTGGTGGTGGTGGGGGTGGGGGAATAGAAGCCTAGCTAAGCTTTGTGAGAAGCTTCAGTCAACCAAGGTCAACTATGGATATGCAGAGCTCAGCTACGTTTGAGGGCCCAGGTGGGTTTACTGGAACCTGAGAATTCTCTGGATGGAAAGAAAATCCAAGAAATTGACCCACATGCCCTCCAAACAGCTGACATTTACAAGAAAGTCACAAAATTGAGGGTTTGTTTTGCCATTGCTTGGTGAGTGATCAGCCGGGAGGCAGAGTGTCCATCAAGGTCCTTGGTGCTCCCTGAGCCTTGTTTTCTTCTCATTACCCAACTAGAGAACATCATCAGTGCTAGAAGAGAGTGGGGTTTGTGGAGAAGAAGAAGAGGAGGAGGAGGACGAGGACGAGGAGGAGGAGGAGGAGGAGGAAATGACTATGGGATCCTTGATGTTCTCTCAGTTTGGTTGTTTCATTACCCAACTAGGTAACATCATCAGTGTTATCCCAAAAGTGTTTTTTTCCCCCCAACTGGACTTTCGGTGTTTTTTTAAAAGACATTTCGCTTCTCATCCAAGAAGCTTCTTCAGCTCTGACTGAATGGTGGATAAATTATCTGTTTTATGAGTTGGTTCTTCTCTTTAGCCACTAGAGTGTGCTATTCAACACGCTAAAAGAAGAAGTGGCACAGCGTAACTTTTATTTTTTTAAAAATGGTTCTAATCCTAAGAAGCTTTTTAGCCATTTTTTGACTTCTTAGCTGAATGCATCTAGAACGGCACATATTGAGCTTGGTTATTGCTGTTGTTATTTTGGTGATCTCTTCTGCTTTCCTGAAGTTACACTGTCAGTGCAAATGGTCACCAGATACAGATGAACAGAATTGGAAGGGACCTTGGAGGTCATCGAGTCCAACCCTCCCCCTGCCCAAGCAGGAGGCCCTTCATACCATTTCTGGCAGATGGCAGTCCAGTCTCTTCTTGAAAGCTTCCTTGGGTGAAACTCCCAAAATTTCTATCATTGAATTTAATTTTTTTGCATAAAAATAGAATAGAATTCCTTATTGGCCAAGTGTGGTGGGACACACAAGGAATTTGTCTTGGTGCATCTGCTTTCAGTGTAAATAAAAGAAAAGATACATTCGCCCAGAGTCAAGAATCCTAAGGTACGTCATGATAGTCATAGGGTACAATAAGCAATCAATTCATACTAGAAAACAGTCAGTACAAATCATAAGGATACAAGCAACAAAGTCACAGTCATACAGTCACAAGTGGGGAGGGGATGGGTGATCAGGAGTGATGAGAAGATTAATAGTAATAGTAGTGCAGATTCTGTAATAGTTGAACAGTGTTGAGGGAACTATTTGTTTAGCAGAGTGATGGCGTTGGGGAAAAAACTCCCCTTGTGTCTAGTTGTTCTGGTGTGTGGTGCTCTATAGTTTCGTTTTGAGTAAAGGATTTGTAACAGTTTATGTCCAGGATGTGAGGTGTCTGTAAATATTTTCACAGCCCTCTTTTTGACTCGTGCAGTATACTGGTCCTCGATGGAAGGCAGGTTGGCAGCCATTGTTTTTTCTGCAGTCCTAATTCCTCTCTGGAGTCTGTGTCTGTCCTGTTGGGCTGCAGAACCAAACCAGGCAGTTACAGAGGTGCAGATGACAGACTCAATATTTCCTCTGTAGAACTAGCAGCTCCTTGGGCAGTTTGAGCTTTCTGGGTTGGTGCCGTTGTAGCCGTTGTCTGAAGGCCTCTTCTGCCTGTTTCTAACCCATACGGTCCTGGACTTTTCTTTGCCAGTTGGGCCCTCCATACTTGCTGATATTGCCAATCCATCTCATTTTAGGTCTCTTTCATGCATGCTTTTTAATCCAGTGGGATCCATTCTACAACTGCCTTGGCCCCCTGCCATCGGTTCTTCTTGCTACAGGAGCAGCCCGTTTCTGTCTCCATTCTTTTACTCTCTCGACAGGACAAGAAGTAATGGGTGGAAGCTTGTCAAAGACAGATCCAATCTAGAAGTAAGGAGCAACTTCCTGCCAGGTAGAACAAATAATCAGTGGAATGGCTTCCCTCTAGACCTTGTGGGTGATCCATCCCTGGAGGTATTTAAGAAGAGATTGGACAGCCGTTTGTCTGAAATGATATAGACCCATGATGGCAAACCTATGGCACGCAAAGCCATTTGTGCCAGCACGCGGGCTGCAGGCAAACCTACCTCACTGCGCATACATATGCCTCACAGCTGAGTTTTAGCCAGTTTGAGGCCTTTTTCAGCCTCCCAAAGACTTGAGCAAGGCTTCTGCAGGCTTTGCAGGTTAAAAACTAGCCCTGTTTCATCACTTCCTGTTTTTCCGAAAATACCAGAAGTGATAAAACGGGGCTAGTTTTCAGCCTGCAAAGCCTGCAGAAGCCTTCCTGAAGCCTCTGGGAGGCCTAAAAAGGCTGAAACCAGCTGAAAATCAGTTGTGAGGTGTAGTGTAGATAAGAGGGATGTGGCTTGGTGGGTGAGGATTGCGCATGCATGCATAGGGGGTGTGGGGGGGTGTATTGCCTTCTGGGTGCTGGCACACGAGCACGAGCATGCAAGCGCATGCACAATTTTTGGCACAGGAGCCCAAAAAGGTTAGCCACCACTGATAAGGGCTCTCCTGCTTGAACAGGGAGTTAGACTAGAAGACCTCCAAGATCCCTTCCAACTCTGTTCTGATTGATTGACTTCCATTTGTTCTCTAAGCCACGTGCAGGTTTTTCCATCTTCTCCGGTTATTATTTCCTTTATTGTCAGAGTACAACATGGGTACAATGAGATTGGCTGAGCCTCCCTTCATGCATCCCCCCCGCAACACAACTCACAGTGAGGACAGAAGTCCCTAACCCAGTCCCAATCTCATTACACTATGTGACCTTGTTGCACAACGCACCGGCACCACAAGTCTATCATACTATGTTGACATGAAGTTATTTTCCATTCAGGAGTCTGACTGCCCACGGGTAGAAACTGTTCTTCAGCCTGTTCGTACCACTGGCTCTGCTTCTATATCTCCTGCCCGATGGTAGGAGAGTGAAGAAGTGTTGACCGGGGTGTGAGTCGTCCCTGAGGATTTTCCTCGCTCTTCTAAGGCAGTGAGCCCTAGCAAGGTCATCTAGCAGTGTCAGGGAACAGCCCACAATGTTTTGTGCTGTGCTCACCACCCTCTGTAGTGTCTTTCTATCCATGTCTGTCGAGCCAGCATACCACACCGTCATGCAATACGAGAGGATATTTTTCCATTGTGGACTGGTAATGTGTAATGCCGAGCTTGTATCTTTCCACGGCTCTTTGCAACACTCATAGCTTTTGTATCGATTGTGAGGTTAGTGTTTGTGTTTCGCTGGCCTATATCAGAACAGATAGCACAAACAAGCAGCCAGCATCAATTGAGGTAGAAAATACCTGCTGCAGGTTGGCTTCCCGAAGCCCCCTCCATAAAAGGTTTGTGTGTGCAGTCGGAGATAAGGAGCGCCACAGGCATGCCAGTGAGGCTCCCTTGCCCTGCCCACCTGACAGGAAGGCTGTGTCCTTGGTCTTCAAGATGGGCGTGGCGAGCGAGCAAGTCCCAGACCTAGATCAGCCGTCCTTTTCTCTTTCCCCAGCAAGTCGGCAGCTTTGGCTCCAGCGAGGATTTGGATACTGAAAGGAAAGCTGAAAGCTGGAGCTCCCTGTTGTTGGAGGCCCGGAAGCAGCACATCTAGAAGACTATAAGACCTCCAAGGTCCCTTCTAACTCTCTTCTGCTTGATTGATTGATTGAGAGCAGCTCTGGGGGAGGGTCTCCCTCCTGGAAGAGCTGGACAGATATTTTCTTGGGAACATATTGCAGCTTCATCCCAGCCTCCGCCGTCAGAAGGGCTGTGGAAAAGGATCTTTCAGGGAATCTGTTTCTGTTCCAAGATGGATCTGAATGGGCTTTGGGGCCCCGGGTGGAATGTCAGCCTCACAAACGGGACCTCGGTGGGAATATTTGACCTGTTCAGCCATGCGGATGCTGACAGCGCCTTGGTCTCATCGAATGTTTTGTTCAGTGTAAGAATATTCATCACCACGGTCTACCTATTGGTGTGCACGGTGGGCCTCTTGGGAAACAGCCTGGTGATGTACCTCATCTGGAGGCAGAAGGACCGGTCCACGACCGCCATTAACATCCTGGTCTTCAGCCTCGCCGCCGCCGACTTCCAGCTCTCCCTGATGCTGCCTTTCTGGGTGACGGAGGCAGCGCTGGATTTCCAGTGGCCCTTCGGCCAAGCCATGTGCAAAGCCATCCCTTCCCTGACCCTCCTCAGCATCTATGCCAATGTCTTCTTGCTCACGGCCATGGCGGTCACCCGCTACTGGTCGGTAGTCTCTGCCGTGGAAGAGGGGTTCAGGATGACGCCCCGAGCGGCCAAGGGCATCACAATCACCCTTTGGGCCGTGGCAATGGGAGCCACCGTACCGACAACCGTCTATGCCGGAGTAGTAAGTGTAGCCGGGGTGGAACTCTGCCTCTTCCGATTCCCCAGCCCGTATCACTTGGGGATCTACCAACTCCAGAGAGTGGTGTTTGCTTTTGCGGTTCCCTTGGTCATCATCTTGACTTCCTACCTCCTCCTCCTCCGGTTTCTGAAACTTCACCACATTACCAGCCACAGCCTAACGCGGCATAACCGGGTCTCCGCCACTGTCCGCCTGGTGGTCAGCTGCTTCTTTGTCTGCTGGTTCCCTAACCATGTGGTCACTTTCTGGGGCATTCTGGTGAAATTCGGGGCTCTGCCCATGGACGACGCCTTCCACTACCTCCACACTTACGTCTTCCCCCTGACCACTTGCTTGGCTCATGCCAACAGCTGCCTCAACCCCATCCTCTACTGCTTGATCCGCCGGGAGTTCCAAGAAGCGATGAAGGATACCTTCCGCAGGCTGTCCTCCATCGCCTCCTACCAGTTGTTCTCCTCCCACAAGGTCTGGGAGGAAGGTGCGCTGGAGGTTCTGCCTCTTGGCCCATCCGATCTCCCCCAAGATCCACAAAGCGGAATGAAGGAGGATACCGCCTTCTCCACTGTCTTGGAAGTAGAGAAAGAAGACTCTGCTGCAATGGGAGGATGCGGAGTAGCACCTTCTGGACCATGAGGAAAGGTGCTTCGGGCCTGAGCCAAATTCCATGATCGTCATTCCGATCTGTGTCTTTATTGAATCAAAGGTCTGTGACACTGGGGACATGCCTTTTCCGAATTGGCACTCGGCTTCAGCGTCTTAATGGTGCAAGAATCAGAAGTGATATTCAGCCGGTTCTGACTGGTTCTGGAGAACCTGTAGTGGAAATTTTGAGTAGTTTGGACAACTGGCCAGTACCGCCTCTGACTGGCCCCGCCCACCCCATCTCTTCTCCGCCTCCCATTGAGTCCCAGCTGGTCGGCTGGGTCTCCTTTGGTTGCCCTGCACAGGAGAATGGAGCTGGAAAGCAGGTTAGTGGGGTGGGAAGGGAAGGGGGATTTTGCAGTAATCTTCCCCTGCCATGCCCACCAAGCCACGCCCACAGAACTGGTAGTAAAAATGTTTAAATCCCACCACTGGCAAGAATATTCATTGGATGATACCCAGGCACATCGCTTTCTCCTCCAGCGAGTCATGGCCTCCTCTTCTCCCAGACATCTGGAATTAAAAGGAACAGAGGTTTCGAACAAGATTTTGAGAGAGTTTGGTGGCCCTGCCCTTGTTAGTTCTGCACGAAGCCACAGAGGTGGAGGTCTGGAGCATGATCCGAGCTTACTTTTGGTCTTCTGCACTGCTCTGAGTTGCGCAAATAGTCCTCGGCTTACATTGATAGTTAGGACCAGAATTTTCACTGTCCGTATGGCCATAAAGTGAGACATCGCACAACTCCATTGACTTACAATTGGCACCATCTGCTTTGGTCATTAAATGAGAATTTCAGGTTGTTAAGTGATTGCTTACCACAATCCAAGCTGTTCCAGGCTTGGTCATCTCAGTCCTGACCCTTAGTAAAGTAAGGGATTACCTCCCATTGGGCCCCAGCTGTCTATTTCCCCTCCCATCTCTGCCCTTTTGCCAACTCAGGAAGCTCAAACTGCCCACGAAGCTGCTGATCCAGTTCTACAGAGGAATTATTGAGTCTGTCATGTGAACCTCTATAACTGCCTGGTTTGGCTCTGCAACCCAACAGGACAGACACAGACTCCAGAGGGTAATTAGGACTGCAGAAAAAACAATGGCTGCCAACCTGCCTTCCATGGAGGACCTGTGTCCTGCAGGAGTCAAAAAGAGGACTGTGAAAATATCTACAGACCCCTCACATCCTGGACATAAACTGTTTCAAGTCCTTCCCTCAAAACGAAACTATAGAGCACCACACACCAGAACAATAGACACAATGAGTTTTTTCTCTGCTAAACAAATAATTCCCTCAACATTGTCCAACTATTTACAAAGTCTGCACTACTATTACTGTTAATCTTCTCATCCCTCCTTATCACCCATCCCCTCCCATTTGTGACTGGATGACTGTAACTTTGTCGCTTGTATCCTTACAATTCATATTGACTGTTTCCTAGTATGATTGGATTGCTTATTGTCCCCTATGACAATCATTAAGTGTTGTCCCTGATGATTCTTGACTCTTGATGAATGTATCTTTTATTTTATGTATACTGAGAGCATTTGCACCAAGACAAACTCCTTGTGTGTCCAGTCACACTTGGCCAATAAAGAATTATAGGATAGGATAGGAGGGGAGGGAAGAGAGGAGAGACGGGAAGAGAAAGGGGATAGAAGGAGAAGAGAGGACCCCCATCTCTGAGTCCTTTAACGGCTGATCTAAACCAGTTCTACATTCCTGCTTTTCTTTCACCTTCCTCCTTGGTTCCGACTATCCTGGTGCACAGAGGCATCTCTGAACTGGAGCCAAGTGGAAGAAAGGGCATGTTTTGTGCATGTTTCCCTTGGAGGATGCTGGGCTGGAAAAATCCCAATGTTGCTGCGGAACATCTTTGTTTTTTGGCAAAAGGGGGGGGGGCGCCAGGGAGGACTGTCGCTGTACACAATGTACAGCGGGGATGTGTGTGTTGATACTGTGTGTTGATACTGTGAGTATTTACACAACACTGTGGCCACAGCCGAAGAGCCAAACCAGGCCACCTGTCAGGACAGTTTAGGACCCAAATGCCCAAAAGGAAGCCAAAAGCCAGCAAAGTTCAGGTGTGTGGATTGGACTGTTGCATATGTCAGCCAAGCTAAACGAAACCTCCTGCCATGCCCTTATTGAAGCCTGATTCTGAAGGGGAGATTGAGCAGCTGACAGGGAGTGGGAGTGTGGCTTTGGTGGCTGTGGAGGAAACTGGGGAAGGGCACAGTCCGGCTGGGCATTCAGAGGAAGACCCAGGGCCATCCCTTCTTCATCCTAGGGCACGCAGGGAGGAACGGAGAAGGGAGCAACGTGGGTGGCATGGCTTGCGGGGGAGGAAAGGGCCCTGATTCCCTTCATTAGTTGCAGCTGGAAGAACAGGATATAAGAGGGGCATTTGCACACAGCTCCTTGCTGGAAGCAAAGCGTGCATTAGCTTTGTCAGGTTTTTCTGGGTTTTGGCATCCTCCCAACCTTGTGTGCTGCGTTATCCTTTGGAAGTCTGCAATTTATCATCCTGACCTGCTGTGTTAATTCCTTCAGGGTGTTTTGTGTTGGTTTTTAAATTTCTAATTATCTTTACTTTGGGTTTGGACTGCATTTCTTCCCTTCGTAGACTGTTTTTGGAAGAGTTTGATCTCCAACCGAGGATAATTGGACTTTGGAGGCCAAGTTGGAGGCATTAAAGGGAATTTATTCTACTTTTGTGACTTTGTTATCTTTGTGTCACACGCCGGGTCATCACACCTCCACTTTCTGAGGCAGTCTACCTGCGAATCATCTACCAGCCGGGTACAAGGGAAGGCTCCGCATTAGGAACTTGGTGTTCTTCTCAAATGTCTTTGCTTGGGTTCCACTCACAAAGAATTGTGAGGGGCGGGGACACGTCCTGGGTTATTGCCAAAGCACTTTACAACGCTGCCTGCCGTGCACTGTGGTGCCGTTAAGGGAAGGATCCACCCAGGCCAAAGTCACAACCTGAACTTTCCCAAGGCAAAAACAGCCGTAATCAGATTCTGAGCAAACACAATAAAGCCAGTTTTCGGTTTCCTCTGTAGAGTTAATTCAAATGTTATGAGAGCCAAAACAGAAGTGCAGATTTCTGGGGTGGGTGGGAGGGACACCGACTCCAGCATCTGCCACTCCAGGACATGGCAAGGGAGCTGTGGGATGGGGGGGGGAGAAGGGGGGCTCTTTCAGGAGCCCCCACAAGGCAAATGTCCTGGGAAACCCTCTTCTACTGTCCACAGAGAGTCTCCAAGCATCGCCAGCTTGGTCTCCTCAGGAAATCTCCAGGGCCCCTTCCTGTCTTTCAGCCGACTCCCAACCAACCTCACAGGGTTGTCTGGAGGAGTGAGAGAGAACATGGGACTTTGAACCCCTGAAGAAAAATGGGAGAGAAATATAGGGAATAAGTGCCAAGTCCAATAATTCAATACAATGATAGCTGTCATCCAAATGTGGTATTTGCTGAGGCAGTAGTTGTGTGTGTGTGTTCTTCCTCCCTTCCCTTCTCTCCTCCCTTCCCTTCCCTTCCAATCTCTTCCATTCCCTCCTCCCTTCCTTTCCAATCTCCTCCCTTCCCTTCCCTTCTCTTCCCTTCTCTCCTCCCTTCCCTTCCCTGGTTTTCTTCTACCCAATTCCTTCCATTTTAAATAATAGGATCCTAGAACTGGAGGGGACCTTGGAGGTCTTCTAGTCCAACCTTCTGCCCAGGCTAGGAGGCATTGATCTGTCCCAGAAAAACAGTTGTCCAACCTTTTATTGAAAACCTCCAGAGCACCCAAAACTGTGGGCAGCAAGACATCCCATCGATCAATTGTCCTCACTGTCAGGGAATTTCTCATAGGTTGGATCCCTCTTCCCAAGCTTCCACCCATTACTTCTTCCCCTCATTTTAAATCAAAGAGTAATAGCAACATGGAAGTGGAGACCCCGAGGAATTCCCCCCTCCCGTTGGAAGCAACGGATGGGCCAAGTAAATATCAGGCATCTCACCTGGCAGAACTTCCCATCCCAAGAGGAACAAGAAACTGCACCGGAGGCGAGAAACGGCCATCCTGAAGAGTCACCACCGATGGCCATGCTTCTCCTGACGGACTAAAGTGCTGGTTGCACTAACCCCAGGCAGACCTTTCCCGGACCCTTGGAAAAAGTGACCCAGTGTTAAGAGCCAGATTTCTCACCCCGCCTAACCATCCAAACACCCTCCATCCCCAAAGGCTGCCTCCATTCCATAACCACTCGTCTTGATCTCCCCTCCCTGTTTAATTAGTCGATACCGAGAGTTTAATTTCCTCTTTCGCGCCTTCTGACACACACTGGAAATTTCTCTTTTATCTGCGAATCTTAAAGGCGATCTTCCCGATTGTCTTGTGTACTTTTCATTTTACGTGCAAAAGGAACCAACTATAGGGACACGGTGGTTCAGTGGCTAAAGATGCTGAGCTTGTCGATCAGAAAGGTCGGTGGAACGGCGGTTCGAATCCCTAGCGCCGCATCACGGTACGAGCTCCCGTTCCTTGTCCCAGCTTCTGCCAACCTAGCAATTATGAAAGCACGTAAAAAAAATGCAAGTAGGAAAATAGGGACCCCTTTGGTGGGAAGGGAACAGTGTTCTGTGCACCTTCAGCATTTAGTTCTGCTGGCCACATGACCAAGAGACGTCTTCGGACAGCGCCGGCTCTTCGGCTTTGTCACAGAAATGAGCACCGCCCCCCAGAACCAGAAATGACTAGCACGTATGTGCAAGGGGAAATTTTACCTTTACCAACATATTTAACTTCTGATTTTTAAACCAACTAGCCTGGGGTGGCCTGAAACGATGAATTTCTGAAGATTGTGAGTTCTAGTCCTATCTTAGGCATGAAAGCCTACTAGGTGACTGGGCCAATCACCAGGAGATTGTGAGTTCTAGTCCCTCTATCAGCCCAACTCACCGCACAGCCCATTGAAGACTAAACCTAATCTATGCTACTTTACTTTCAAGTTAGAACAAATAATTCGTTATTTCATTCCTGACTTTGGCCCCAGTTAAACTTAGCTAGTGAATTAATCTAATTCCGTGTTTGCACAATACATTTCATTAAAGCACCAGTGAGTTACATTTGCACAACACCCAAAGCACCCAGCAAACGAACCAACTCTGAAGTTAATAAAAATTTAACAGGTTGTGCAAATACAGCCTCAGTACTAATAAAAATAAATCTAAGGATGAAACACATGTTGCTAAGGAAGGCTGGGCTCTACTAGGTAAATGAATAAATCAAGTCAATCGAATGGCCCCCTTTGACAGAAATACAACTGAGAGGTGTTTTGGGGCAAGGAAATGCTCCAACTATAGTTTATGCACTGTGCATTGGCTCAGAATAAAATGCAGATTTTACCCAAGGAACATGCATGGGAAACGTTTTTTAAGATAAATTTTATTGAAATTTTCCACATTTTAAAAACTCATATACAAGCTTTGCAGCTTTGTGACATGAGTTTTCCAATTAGGTTAATATACATATTTATCTTAAATTTCACTCCTGCTGTCTAACCAATTATACCACTTCTCCCGGACTGTATAGTATTCTGTATCTTCTCTATCTTGCAATTCCAATGACCATTTCTGCACAGTCCATTATTTTCTTTATTATCATACAATCGGAGTTGGGGTACTATCTAATTTCCAACTCTGTGCGTAAGCGATTCTTGCCGCTGTCAATATATGTATTATGATAGATTTAATTTCTTTCTTAAATACTCCTCTAATTCTAAAAATTCTAAAAGAAACATTTCAGGTTTAAATTCAATTTGGAGGCCAGTAATTTCCTGCAACCATTTCCTTATTTTGTCCCAATATTTTCTTGCTTTGGGGCAGGACCACCATATATGAAAGAAGCATGGGAAACTTTCATTAGTATCATCCAGTATTTGCCAAACTAAGCTGAATTCAGTGTACCCAGTCCCTTGGTGATGTCGGATTCCAGTGTTTGATACGACAGATCAAAGTCCATTAGACTGAGAGGTTCCTTCTTGGCTTCCTGAACTTTTATAGTTCACACAGCCGAGAAGAGAAACAGAAGAACCGGACCATGTCTTGTTTTCCCAGCCTGCTTTGATGCTTTGAGAAGAAACCGGTTTCTCTTGCAATCCCCTCCCAAAGCTGCACAACAGCCAAATAAATGACCAATGAGGGGAGCTTGCAACCCCCACAAATCTTGCACGCCTGCCATGTGTCCACACTCCGTGTGGGGCCCTTGCACCTTTCCACCATCGGTGACTTGCTCGGTGGTGTTATTCTACCAGTTTGGCCTGGTTCTGACGAGCCAGTAGCAGCGATGAGCAGCAGAGACCAAACCTGTTCTCTCTGCCGCTCTGCTGTTGGGCCCACACACCCACCCTCTCTGGCTCCCATACTCACCTTTATCCGCTGAATTTGAAGTGCAGTTGCTTTGCGCGGCACAGAAGAGTGCCGCGCGGCAGCTGCTGAAGCGACTGGGATTGTGCAGGCTTGCAAGAGGTGAGTTAGAACACCTCTGGTGCCTGTGCAAAGTGTGTGTTTGGCGCATGCACGCAGGCAAAGTGTGTGCACGCGTGCAAAGCGTGCTCACCAAGCCACGCCCACCGAACCGGTGGCAAAAATATTTGAATCCCACCACTGTACTTGCTGCGAATGTTTTGCAACGTTTCAGAAGTTTCCTTCCCCTGAAGAAAGAGCTCCCGGATCTCTGCCTTACTCCTGGGCAGCGTAAAAATTTCTTCCACGTTTCTCTAAAGGGCGACTTGAAACTGACTTGATGGTTTTCGTACGTGTCTACTTTAGAATATAGAATAGAATTGAAAAAGGACCTTAGAGGTCTTCTAGTCCAGCCCATTGCTCGAGCAGGAGAACCTATGCCATTTTAGACAAGTGGCTGTCTGGTCTTTTCTTAAAAACTTCCAGGGATGAAGCCCATGCAACTTCTGGTGGCAAGCTGTTCCACTGGTTAATTGTTCTCACTGTTAGGCAGTTTCTCCTTAATTCCAGGTTGCTTCTCTCCTGGATTAGTTTCCATCTGTTGCTTCTTGTCCTGCCTTCAAAGTGCTTTGGAGAATAGCTTGACATCCTCCTCTTTGTGGCAGCCCCTCAAATATTGGAATAGTGTTCTCATGTCCCCCCTAGTTCTTCTTTTCTCTAGGCTAGCCATACCCAAATTCTGCAATTGTTCTTCACACCCAGCCTGGAACTTCCTGGGGAAAAAAAATATATGAAGACTTCCTTCCCTATTTCTTCCCTGGGAGATAAGAGAAATGGGGAGGCCACAGGCTCTGGAGTGGGGTGACCAAATGGAGGACAGGACACTCAACTTCCCCAGGGTTGGACTAGATGATCCTCAAGGTATCAACTCCACAGTTCTGGCTCTACAATTCTGTCACAAAGACACCACACTCTTGCCGGGAGGATTTCACCCCAAATGCTTTGCTTCCGTGAAAAATATTGCACTTCATTGAAAAGATGGACCTGTCTTTCCCAAACTGATCAGTCAAAGGTGAACATCCTTCGTGGTGTACAGAGGGGAGGATGTGAGCCCCCCAAAGTAGCCTGGGACCTGTGAGTTTACTAAGCGGTGTAGAGAGTCAGCCTCTTGCCCCCCCAACAATCTGGCTCCTCATTTTACCGACTTCGGAAGGACGGAAGGACGAGTCAACCTTGAGCCTGGTGAGATTCGAACTGCCAAATTGCAGGCAGCCAGCAGTCAGCAGAAGTAGCCTGCAGTACTGCGCTCTGACCACTGCACCACCGAACTGCGGCAAACTAGTATTGCAGGGCTCACTGATCACTTGTGGGTCAGACAGGTTTAAGTTGCCCCCTCTGGGAAATGGGTTTCTGTCCTGGTTCAGTTTCCAGGACTGAGCACAAGTAGTCGCCTGTGTTTTGTGGGTTTTGGGACGACACAATCCAAACATCTGATTAGCCTTTGCCTGGCACTGCCGTTTTGGCACTGCTCTCTCATGCTCTTCAGTGGGCACTTCTTGGCTTCAGCAATGCTGCACGCTCCCACCAAGGGCCTAGACTAGGGCTCCTAAACTTGGCAACTTTAGGATTTGTGGACTTCAACTCCCCAAATTCTGGGAATTGAAGTGCACAAGTCTTAAAGGTGGCTGGAGAATTGTGGGAGTTGAAGTCCATGTCTTAAAGTTGCCAAGTTTGGAGACCTCTGGCCTAGACGCTCACCACAAGTGTAGCCATGGCTTGGGGAAGGTTCAATTCCCAAAGGGCCCTCCTAGGCCCAAATGCCCAGGGGCAGCTTCCAAGCCTGGATCTACGAAGATGGGACATCCAGCCCCTTCCCAGACAATGTGGTTTTCTCTCTCCAATGTGCCCCCTGAGTGCTGCTTGCCACCCCTCTTCCTCTTGACTCCATTTCCTTTCTAACACTGATGATGTTACCTAGTTTGGATCATGAAATATCTACAAGAAAAAAGCCAAACTCAGAGCACCAAGGACACCAGTCATCCTTCTCCTCCTCCTCCTCTCCACAACCTCCTTGCCTTCTAACATTCATGATGTTACCTAGTTGAGTAATAAAATGTCTGCAAGAAAACAACCAAGCTCAGAGAGCATCAACGACCTGAGTCTCCTCCTCCTCCTCCTCTCCACAGCCCTCTTGCCTTCTAACACTGCTGATGTTACTTAGTTAGACCTGGAAGGGATCTTGTAGGTTGTCTAGTCCACCCTCCCACCCACCCAAGCAGGAGACCCTACACTATTTCTGACAAATGGCAGCCCGATCTCCTCTTGAAAGCCTCCAGGGATGAAGCTCCCACAACTTCCAAAAGCAACTTCTGTTCCATGGGTTGATTGTTCTCACTGTCAGGAAATTCCTCCTTATTTCCAGGTTAAATCTTTCCTTGTTCAGTTTCCATCCATTGTTCCTTGTCTGGCTTTCAGGTGCCTTGGAGAATAGCTTGACCCCCTCCTTCTCTCTGGGGCAGCCTCTCAAATATTGGAAGACTGCTCTCCTGCCTCCCCTGGTCCTTTTCTTCCCTAGAGTAGCCAGGACCGGTTCCTGCAACCATTCATCGTATGTTTTAGCCTCCAGTCCCCTCATCATCCTAGTTGCTCTTCTCTGCACTCTTTCTACAGTCTCAACCTCTTTTTTATAGTGTGGTGACCCAAACTGGATGCAGTACTCTAGGCGTGGCCTTACTAAGGCTTTATAGAGTGGTATTAGTACCACCCTTGTTTTGATTGTATCTCTCTGTTAATGCAACTTAGGGTTGTGTTAACTATTTTGGCTGCCGGTGCACACGGCTGACTCATATTTAGCTGGTTGACCACTAAAACTCAAAAGATCCCTCTTGGATAATTAGTTGGGTAATGAAACGTCTGCAAGAAAATAACCAAGCTCAGAGAGCAGCAAGGACCCCAGAGTCTCTACCCCCCCCAACCCCAGTCCCTTCTAACACTGATGATGTTACCTGGTTGGGTAATGGAACGTCTGCAAGAAAATCACCAAGCTCAGAGAGCATCAACGATCTCACAATCCTCTTCCTCCTCCTTCTCGAGTCCCAAGGAACCCACAGTCCTCCTCAGCCTTCGTGGGAGGGGTCAACCCAATCCTCTACATTCCCTCCCCTCAGCAAAGTGGACACACATTCTCGGTTTTGATATCTTTAATTAAACTTTTCTGGTCCCCTTTTTCTTTTACAAGTTAAATCAACAGCAAAACAATAAACCGTTTTTTACCTTCATATACATTTAATTTTAAAAAAATCACTCTCCTTTTGTTATTTTTAAAAAAAGTCCTTCATGGCACTTTCTTTCTTTCTTTCTTTCTTTCTTTCTTTCTTTCTTTCTTTCTT
>NW_020769491.1:262752-273360 GCF_900518735.1 Pseudonaja textilis | reverse complement strand
TATTATTATTATTATTATTATTATTATTATTATTATTATTATTATTATTAAACACGCTCTGATGCTAAGGAGTTCTAGTTTCAGTTTCAGAGCACCAAGCAGCTTTAGTACAGAATAGTTGAGCTGACACGCCCAGGCTCCTTGCTGTCTCTTCCTTGCTCACACAGCAAACACTCTTTCAGTTTCCAAACAGCCCTCAGCTCTATCACACACTGACAGGATGCTGAATACCGATGGATGCTGGTGGGCAAAGGCAGAATTTTTCTCCTCTTATTTTTCTTCCCCCAAACTAAGCCTGACCGCATAGTTTCATAGCGAAGCACGGCTATCCAGCGAGTTATGCATACTGTTGTATGATAAGTAAATGTTAGAAGTCAAGATTACTATTGTGGAGAACAGTACCTTCTCGGATGCCTTCCTGGATCAGCTTCTCGCCATGCAGGGAGTCCGATGACTCGGTGCGGAAGAGAGAGCGGGGGTTTCCCCAGGGCGAAGGGCTGTCTTCCCTGCCGCTCTGAAGAGTCACGAGGTCCGCAAAGAGCTCTGTTTTCTCCCTGAGAAGGACCCCAATCTCCTGGTCACACTGCTGAATCTTATCTAGGGGAAGGAAGCAGGGGTGTTTATCCACGGGTTCTCTGCCTGGTTGCTGGGTGGGCGTGGCCATGGTGGGCGTGGCCTAGTTGGCCTCCTGCACCATGGCAGGGAGGGAGGTGTTTTCACCCTCCCTGGGCTCTAGAGGCTTTTCTCGAGCCTCTGGGAGGGTGAAAACGGCCTCTCTGGGCTCTGGAGGCTCTCTGGAAGCCAGAAACGGGCCCATTTCTATCCTTCCCGGACTTCCGGGAGGCCCGTTTTTCGCCCTCCCAAGGGCCCCTGCATTTACCTGCATCCAAAACAGGCCACGTGGGGACTCCAAGGAGGGGAGGGGAGGGGTGGTGGGGCCAGCCAGGAGTGGGATTTGGGGTTAGGGTTGGGGTTACTGAACTGCACAGAATATTAGCGAGGGGCTCTCCCGAACCCTCAGCAGCCCCAGCCCTGGAAGGAAGGGAGGGAGGGAGGGAGGGATGGAGGGAGAGGGAGGGAAGGTGGCTGCCAGGGGGAGGTG
Organism: Pseudonaja textilis; assembly: GCF_900518735.1. The sequence goes on along the minus strand of NW_020769491.1, from coordinate 272,258 downwards.
CAGGAGGGAAAGTCAATGTCTGTCCAGGGAAGCTGGGAATGACCTTACCCCAGGAGTAGGATTCTACCAGTTCGCACCTATTCGCTAGAACCGGTTGTTAACATTCTAAGCAGTTTGGAGAACCGGTTGTTAGAAGAAATTACTGGGCTAATCCTGTAAGGAAGGCAGGAAGGAAACATTCTGGGGTTGCTTACAGAAACTGCCTCTCCTTTAACCCTTATTACATTCTTGGTAGGACTAGACTTCCTGTCTCTGGAACTTCTCTGGAGTTATTTTTCCCTCCTTTGCTGATACTTTGCTGCTCGTGTGGAGTGACCATTCAAAGTTACAATGGCACTGAAAAAAGTGACATGACCGTTTTTCACACTTATGACTGTTGCAGCATCCCCACAGTCATGAGAGGCCAGGCGAGGAGATGAGTGCCTCGATGTGAGTGATATTGAGTTGGCCACGCCCAGCCAATAACATGAACACCAAGCCACGTCCACCAACTAAGCCACGTCCACAGAACCGGTTGTTAAAAAATTTGAACCCCACTCCTGCCTTACCCTTCAGCTTCCTGAGAGAAGCTTCGCTCTCGGTCTCAATGAAGGGGAAGTCAGCCCGGTCAGGGCAGCTGCAGCGGAGAGACAAGCAGAAAGATCATCAGGCTAACCAATTGGGACATAAAAGGACCAGGATTTTTCTAAAAGAAGAGACTGGACATGTGTCTGAAATGGTACAGGGTCCTCCTGCTTGAACAGGGGGGCTGGACTAGAAGACCTCCAAGGCCCCTTCCAGCTGTATTCCGATTGATTTCTGACTGATACGCTCGGGAGTCCTTGGGCAGTCTGTGTCTCTGGGTGTTTGGGGAGAGAGGGGGAGTTGCACAGAAGCATTTTCAGTGCCTCAAATTAATTAAATCCCATTTAGGGTTCTCTCCACCAACTTCTGCGGCCGCTGAATCAGCCATCTGGCCCTTCTACTGCTAGCCTCCAGCTCATTCCTCATTTTGGGAAGTCCAGTTTTAGTCTCCCTCCCTCCATCCTTGCTATCTTTTTTTTAAAAAAATCCCCCAAAGGCCGTAAAGTCATGATCACTGAAAGCTACAATGAATCTTAAGAGGATTTGGGCTTCCCTCTCTGGGGCCATTCCAATCCAATAAATGGATTCCACCTATTTGTATAAATGGCTTTTACTTATTTATTTGGAAAAATTAAAGGCCGCTCCTTACAGCCATGTTATAGTACAGTTAGGGCAGTGGTGGCTAATCTTTTTGGGCTTCCGGTGACGAAAGGAAATGACAAAACGGGCCTAATCGTCCTGAAAAGCCTTGCAGATGCTTTTTCCAAACCTCTGGGAAGCTGCAAAAGGCCTCAAAACAGCAGAAAAAATCAGTTGGGAGGCGTGTGCATGCACAGTGCAGACAGGTTTGGCTGTGGCTTGGGTGCCCACACAAATGGCTCTGCGTGACACCTGTGGCATGTGTGCCATAGGTTCGCCATCACGGTTCTAGTGCCTGGGAACTTGGGAGGGGAGAACTTACAGAGAGGTGGAAGGTTAGACATAACATTCTTTCTTAGAAGTTAACGACAAGTTACCCTGCACCTGGAGAGGAGTGTCTGGAGGAATGTCTCCAGTTGGGATGGATGGTGATATGTGATGGACTGATGGGAGGGGCAGATGGACTAGTAGGGGGTGGGATTTGGATTTTCAATTCCGAAGGGAAAACATGGAACTCTCAGATTTGGGCTTTCCCCAGATGTGCCAATATGACGACACTAATAAATGGAACTTTGAGGAAATGTATTATCTTGGAGTTTGTTAGTTGGAACGCTGACAACCTGGCTATGCCCCCCTCCTCCCCCCACCCCAGAGGTCAAACACAACACAAAAGGGCACCCTTTTTTTTGAACTATTACCATCTTGCAGAAGATACAGGATAATAAAAACAAGGACAAACAGGCTGAAAAACAGCCTCTATCCCAGGGCAGTAGCTCTTTTGAATTCTACCGTATAATGCAATATAAATGCAATATCAGGGGTTTTCAATTCAATGTGTGGAGTATGAAGGATGTGTGTTTGTGTTTATTTTCATGGTCATGATATGCACTGAAGATGGGTGTTTGATTTTGTTTTATGAGGTGCAATGACAATAAAACAAACTAAACTAAACCCTGATGCAGACCTCAATGAAGCAGAGTCGATATATTATAATGCATGGGATGCCTGTGGTATGAATGGTTTAGGAATAAAAAAAAATCAAAATGACAATTAGGTAAAGAATAAGAAACTGTAAATACTTACATCTACATTCATATCTATATTTATTCATATATTAAGTTGAAATTGTATAATGAAAGAAATGTGTATATAGAAAGATGATAAGGAAATGTAAAAGATGTTGATGTTGATATAATGATGTATAAAGTTTTATTTCTTGTTTTTAAATTTTGAAAATTTAATAAAATTTAATAAAGTACCTGTCAAAAGAAAGAAAAAAAGAAAGAAACAAGAGTTTGACACCCCTGACATAGCGTGATCTGCTGCGCACCATGCCACAACTGGCTGGGTTCACATCACACCCAAGCCAACCTCGATTAGAGCATGCTCAGAGTAGTGCTTTAGCAAAGCCCATCAGGCACTGGAGGTGGCTTCAACTCCTTGCCTTACAGGAGGTGCACGTCTGATTGCTTGTCCCATTGCCAGACCTATGGAAGGGGGAGAGGAAAGAGCAAGATTGCCCCCCACCGGCCCTATACACACACACTCACAGCTTCACAGTCTGCTGGATGACCTTCATCCAAGTGTTGCGGTCATCACGCGATGCAGCGTGAACCTCGTACATCTCCGGCGGAGCGTTACTGATGAGGAACATGCCCTTCTCCTGGTTGGCAATATCACGGACAATCAGGTCCTGGAGGGAGATGACTACTGGCTTGTCCTGAAAGGAAAGAAGCATGTGCAGAATTCCTACTCATAGATAGATAAGATGGGTAGGATCATCCATTTAATTTTCATAGCAACCGTAGGAATGTCAGTTCAAATCTCACTAGGCTCAAGATTGACTCATCCTTCCATCCTTCCAAGGTCAGTAAAATGAGGACCCAGATTGTTAGGGGCAAGAGGCTGACTCTGTAAACCGCTTAGAGAGGGATGTGAAGCATTGAGAAGCAGTATATAAGTCTAAGAACTATTGCTATCTTTCTATCTTCTTTCCTTCCTTCCTTCTTTCTTTTTCCTTCTTTCCTCCCTTCCTTCCTCTTTCTGTCATGGCACTATGGTTAGAATGCAGGATTGTCCATTACCAGCAGTTCGATCCTGACCAGCTCAAGGTTGACTCAGCCTTCCGTCCTTCCGAGGTGGGTAAATGAGGGCCCAGATTGTTGGGGGCAAGAGGCTGACTCTGCAAACAGCTTAGAGAGGGCTGGAAAGCACTGTGAAGCGGTATATAAGTACAAGTGCTATTGCTATCTTCCTTCCTTCCTTTTCCATGAGGGTGCAGTATTACAGGCTAATTTTGCCCATTGCCAGGAATTCGATCCTGACTGGCTGAAGGTTGACTCAGCCTTCCGTCCTTCCGAGTGGGTAAAATGAGGACCCAGATTGTTGGGGGCAAGAGAAGCAGCTGACTCTGTAAACTGCTTAGAGAGGGCTGCAAAGCACTGTGAAGCGGTATATACGTCTAAGTGCTATTGCTATTTTCCTTCCTTCCTTCCTTCCTTCCTTCCTTCCTTCCTTCCTTCCTTCCTTCCTTCTTTCCTTCCTTCCTTCCTTCCTGTTAGAATGCAGAATTGCAAGCAAACTCTGCCCACAGTCAGGAGTTCAATCTTAACTGGCTCGAAGTTGACTCAGCCTTCTGTCCTTCCTAGGTCAACCGATGAGGCCCCAGATTGTTGGGGGGCAAGAGGCTGACTCTGTAAACCACTTAGAGAGGGCTGTGAAGGCACTGTGAAGCGGTATATACGTCTAAGGGCTATTGCTAAATACAGCCACGGCCCTGCGCCAAGAGGCACCTATTTTGAGACCTGGATATCTCATCACAGGAAAAGGTGATGGAAAAACAAAAAGGCACTTACCAGGGTGGGGAAAATATACTTCTGGTCCTTCTCTTGTAGGAAGATGAGAACGTCCGTCATCAGAACCGCCAAGACATCTGCAAGGGAGAAAACGGACAAAGGACCATGGGGAGAAGAACAGTTTATTGCAGGGATTCCCAACCTCCAGGCCAGGCCCACTACCAAACCTTGAGCCGTTGGGAACTGGGCCCCGGAAATGTGAGTGTGCATCCCCACTTGCACGAATGTGTGTGTGTATGCTCCATTTGCACAAATGGTGTGTGTGTGTGTGTGTGTGTGTGTGTGTGTCTGCTGCTCGCACACGTGGCGTTGTGTGTGTCAGCCGTGGAAGCCATTTTTTACTTTGAAGCTCTGAGGCTGCCACAGTTCAGTGCCTTGGAATTTGGGAGGGGGATTTCATAGAGAGGCAGAAGATTAGACACAATAACATTCCTTTCTCAGAGAGTCAAGGACAAGTTGCACTGCACCAGGAAGGGAGTGACTGGAAGAATGTCTCCAGTTGGGACGAAGATTTGATTGGGCCATGTGATGGGCTGGTGGGTGCAGGGGATGGATCTTTGATTTCTCTTTTGGGAACAGAAAACCTGGAACTCTCAGATTTCCCAGATGTGCTAATATGACAACTCTAATAAAATGGAACTTTGAGGAAATGTGTCAACTCATAAAACATTCCTATGCCTGTTTTAGTAGTTGCCATAAAAAGTGGGGGAGGAAATCTGGAAGAGCAGTGCAGCAGTTTGGAATAGAAAGTGTCAACTCATAAAACATTTGGTATACATGTTTTATAGTTAACAACAGAAAGAAGGGGGGAGCTTTAAAGAGCAGGCAACAGTGTGGAATCGAAAGTAAATTCCATTCATATTTTCTTCAAATACTGATTAGATGGTTGAAGTTTCTGCCGTGAAAAAATGTAATTCGAGAGCATGATTGGTGATTCTTGGCTATGGATGTTTTTCGTTGGATGATACACCCAGAGGGGTGGGGGTGGGGGGGAAGCAGGATTAAAGGTGACAGTGAATTACGTATCTCAGAGTTGGTAACGCCCTGGTTAGTGCCGGACATAGAATGGTAGCTTCAAATAAATCCTCTTTAGTTTTGGGAGTGTGGCTCGAGGCTCATGATTTAATTGGAGTAACTGCCGGAACCCTGACAGAAAGTACATTCCAACTCTTAGCTTTAAAAGATTGTAACTAAACTACCAGAGCTTTTGCCCGCAAATATATTTAATTGGAGAACATGAATGATGACACCTAGCTTGTGAATGTGCTCAATAGGAGAATATGATTTATGACACACCCAGGCGGGAAACAGGGTCACAGGGGACTGTAAATTACGTCTGCCAGAGTTGCCTTCATATAGGGCAGTGCCAGTATGTTGCCTCTAATGTATCCTTTGAAGCTTTTTGACGTTTGGCTCGAGAATCATTATTTCATGAGGGCGATTGTTGGAATCCTGACAAAATGTTTGTCTTGGAGTTTCTTGGGTTGGAGTTGGTTAGTTGGAATGCTGACGCACTCTTGCCCATCACTCAATGCGCAGAATCATCCCCCTGCTCTCCTGCCAGTCTGCAAAGCCAGAAAGTTTGGGGAACTCTGGTTTACAGGTAGTCCTCAACTTAGAACCGTTCATTTAGTGATGCTTCAAAGTCACAATGGTACTGAAAAAAAGCAGCTGAGGAGCGTTTTTGACAATGATGACCATCGCACCATCTCCATAATCACGTGACTGAAATTCAGACGCTTGGCAACTGACTCATATTTATGACCATTGCTGTTTCCTGGGGTCATGTGATCCCCTTTGTGACCATCTGCCTAGCAAAGTCATGGTAAGCCAGATTCACTTAACAACCGGGTTGCTAACTTATGAAGTCCAGTAATTTACTTAACAACCAGGGTACTGACTGATCAACTGCACTGATTCACTTAACCACTGTGGCAAGGAAGGTCTTAAAAACAGAGCGACATTCACCCTAACAAACATCTCACTCAACAACAGAAATTTTGGGGCTCCATTGTGGCCGTTAAGTCAAGGGCCACCTGCGTCAATTTGCCTGATCATTGTGCAGAACTTGCCCCTCCTTCGTTCAGAGACTAAAACCACGGAAGGGATTTCCCTGCCACTCAAGCAAGACCGCCATTGCACCTTTGAAGCGTCCTGTGGGGGTCTTCCAGAGCATGCAGCCGTCATGGACAACTTTCCGTCGCAGCATCTCCTCCTTGCTGAAGGGCCCTCGCTCCGAGGGCAGGTAGGCCTTGGTCCGGCCGTCCACCCGGCTGTAGATTTCCTGCAGCCGTGCGTTCTTCTCCTGATTGTGCACTTCCTGGTCGACGGTGGAGATGAGGTCTTTGACCAGAGACAGAGCTGTGCTCAGATCTTTCTGGTCTACTTCATTCCCTGGGGGAAGGGAGGGGGAGAAAGAGAACATTAGCGAATTCATGGAGAGTCTGGGAAAGGAATGGAAGGGAGAGGAGGGGAAACCACATTTGCAGGCAACTCAGAGGCAGCTGCTCAGCCCAGAAGGGCAGACAAACGGCTTTTGAAGCACTCCAAGGGTGTCACGTCCCCATCGGGAGTCTGAATCCAAGGAGGAAGACAAACAGCTGACACAGGGAATGTTGCTCTGTTGGCTGTGGAGGAAACTGGGGAAGAGCAAAGTCTGACTGGGCAGAGCAGGGGAGAGGTAGAGCAAGGCAGAAGGAATTCAAAGGAAGACCCAGACCCAACCCCTCTTCATCCTAGGGCACGCAAGGGGGAACAGAGAAGGGAGCAATGTGGGTTGTGTGACTTATGGGGGAGGGAAGGGCCCTGATTTCCTTCATTAGTCACATCTGGGAAGACAGTTTAAAGGAAAGGCAGCTGAGAGCGGTGTCTTCTGGGAACAAACGTGGGTTTATCTTGTATTGACTTTGCTTATCAGCGTTCCTGGCATCCTCCCAACTGTGATGAATTACAGCCGTTCCTTCACGTCTGGAATTCTTGCTCCTGCCCTGCCAGACTGATGACCTCCTCTTGCCTTGACTGGACTTATAGTTCCAGTTTTTGTTGACCATGTTTTGGACTTGATTCCCTGCAGCCAAAGGCTGTTCCTGGGAGTTTTTTTCTCCAGCCAGAAGGTAACCAGGACATTGGGGGCAAAGTTGGAGCTGATAAAAGGACTCCTACTGTTTATCTGACTGTGTTGCCCTTGTGCCACGCCCCTTTGGGTCAACACAAAGGGATTCCCCCTTAGTGATCTTGCTAGAAATAATGGACTGGACAACTTTATAAGAGAGTGGAAACCGTTTGTGGACTTTTTATGTGCCAAATACAATATCAGATGGTTTAACAGAGGGACTTGAAGATTAGTGTAATGTTTCACTTAACCTCTACACACACACACACACACAGTATACTATACACATACACGTATCACATATACACACACATACACACACACAGAGAGACATACTGTGCATATTCCATGATTTAAGAACTAGAAATTCATTTCTTAGGTGATAGAAACAGTCCATAGTACAAATTTGAAGAATTGGTGTCATAGCTATTAACTGTTGATGAATTTTTTTTAAATAACCATACCCTAAAAGATCACCTGTGCCCCACCCTCTCTCTGGTACCTTTGGAATTTTGCCGGATTCGATCAATGAGCCCGGGATATTTGGTGATGCGCTGGGTGACGAGGAGAATGCATTCTTGCACCCCATGCCGCCGAAGCACCGATGAGCGTGAAAATCTCTGGAAACATCAAGGAAATGGGTGGAAGGGTTATCATCTAGAATACCTCCGCAAGATAGGCAGCAGCACATGTCTGTACACATCTCACCCATCCATCTCATGCCAAATCTGAGCCGCAAAGCTTCGGTCATGGCTATAAAATGAGGAAATGCACAAACCCTGAAAAGGTTGTACGTATGGCTACAGGTAGCCCTCGAGTGGGATTGGAATTTCGGTCAGTAAGAGATGCTATCGTGGCTGCCTCTCGACTATCCAAGCTTCATGAGCTAACAGCCTGACATTATCAACAGGGTTGGGAGGGATTGGAATGTAAGGAAGAAGGGGGGGTGGGGCGTGGAAGCCACCTGAGCCTTGTGAGAAGCTCCAGCCAGCCAAGGTCAACCAGCAGTATGCAGAGCTGGGAATTGAACACCTGTTACCTGAACAATAGACAAGCACCTGTTTGGACATTCGCAGATAACAGGGGGATGGTCCGGAGGAAAGAGCAAAATTTACTTTGCATTGTCTGCCCGGGAAACTTCAGATTCAGCTTTGCTACTTCTGTAACCACTTAAACTTCAGTATACTTTTAGCAAAAACAAATTTTCTGGAGTCTTTGTGTTCTGACCAAGGCTTCTGAGACCGTAATTACGCACACACTTATTTTAAAAACAAGTTTTGTTTTATTGCAACGCTAGGAATTGTTTTCATTCCCAGCCGGTAATGAATCTCAAACAGTCCCTCGAGATAAGCACCCACCTTTCTTCTACCAATAAGAGAAGTATCAAATGAACTAGAAAAAAAAACAGCTGAAGTACAAAGAGCTTCAAGAATGAATCTGAACTGAACTGAACAAATGACTTTGCTTCCTGCAAAGGTTTTGTCACCTTTGCCTGTCCTTTATACCTCCCAGCCTTACTCCCAAGTCTCCCCTTTTGTCTTTTAACTGTTCTTGCCTTCTGGCAACTCTGTGCATACGCGCACTGGGAACAGGCTCCCCTCTGCCTCACTGCTGCCAGACTCTGGAGGCTCCAGAGGCAGCACCCCACTCCCAGAGGGTCCTGGCTCCATCCCTATATCGGATGCAGGACCCTCGTCCAATCCTCTCCAGACTCCCGGACTGGTCCCCGTTCTTCCCCACTGTCCGATTCCGCTGCCGTCTGCACGGGCTGCGGGCGAACCACAACACTTTGCTAGATGACTGAGTGGGATGGTTGACTCACTTAGTAACCTCTGCAGTCCCAATTGCTGACGTTAACTGGATGACAGGGTTACAGGGGAGGCAGCTTCTGGTTGGCTTCCCACAGCCAAATCACTGGGAGAATTCCCAGGTGGTTTGCAAGCAGGACGGCAGGCAGGCAGGCAGGTAAAAATAACTGCTGCCAGGTAGGAGAAGGCAGGAGATGATGCAGAAGGGTTCCTCTGGTTTGTGACCCCTGAAGGCCGGTGCAGAAAGAGGCTGGGGAGAAGGGAAAGGATGCAGGAGAAACGGGGAAAGGTCTTACCCGGATGAATTGCTGGAACCGCTTGTCCCGAGTGAAGAGTTCTTTGTAAAGCTTAACGGCTTTGGTGTGGTGGCTGCAGAACTCTGAGTAGGCCTTCTTCATCTGCTCGGCAGCGGGGCCTGAAAACTGGAAGGCAGCATTGCTTGGTCTAGTGGCAAAGGCACCAAACTAGAAACCAGGAGATGGTGAGCTCTAGTTCCACCTTAGGCATGAAAGCTGGCTGGGTGATTTG
>NW_020769491.1:246931-262742 GCF_900518735.1 Pseudonaja textilis | reverse complement strand
AGCTGACTGGGTGATTTGAGGCCAATTACCAGGTGAGGGTGAGTTCTGCTTTACACCTGAGAGCTGGCTGGGTGATTTTGCGCTAGTCACCATCTCTCCGGCCAACACATTTCACATAGTTGTTGTTGTAGGAAAAATAAAAGGAGGAAGGGCTACAGGTAGTCCTCAACTTATGACCACAATTGATCCCAAACTTTCTGTTGCTAAGTGAACCATGTATTGAGTTTTGCCGCATTTTACAACCTTTCTTGCCACAGTGGTTAAGTGAATGGCTGCACTTGTTCAATTATAACACAATTGTTTAGGGAACCCGATTTCCCCATTGATTTTGCTCATCAGGAGGTCGCAAAAGCGGATCACATGACCCCAGGGTGCTGCAACCGTCACAAAAATGAGCCAGTTGCCAAGCACCTAAATTTTGATCATGTGACGCTGTAGTCGTCAATCCCTTTTTTCAGTACCGTTGCAACTTTGAGCAGCCACTAAACGAACTGTTGTAAGTCGAGGACTACCTCTATTAGATATGTTTGCTGCTTTTGTTTATAAAATAATAACACAGGCAGGATCAGGGGTGGGATTCAGTCAGCTGGGACCGGTCGAACGAAGCGTGTACTCACCAAACCGGTTGTTACACCGATTGAATCCCACCACTGGGCAGGATATAAATCAGTGGCGGTATTCTACCGGTTTGGCCCGGTTCTGCCGAGCCGGCAGCGCCGATGAGCAGCCGAGACTGAACTGGTTCTCTCCACCGCTCTGCTGTTGGGCTCACCTACCTGGCCAGGCTCCCATAACTCATCTGTATCCTCTGCTTTTGATGCGCAGCTGCTTTGCGCGGCACAGCAGAGGAGACGGCCAAATGAAAGATCAGCTCAGATGATGGAGCCAACTCAACCATAGATCTCTCTGAGCATAGCACAGTGCTGCGCGGCAGCTGCTGAAGCGACCGGGATCATGCAGGCTTGCAAGAGGTGAGTCAGAACCCCTCTGTGCCTGTGCAAAGTGCATGGTTTGTGCGTGCACGCACACAAAGTGTGTGCATGCGCGCACAGCACCCCCACCAAGCCACGCCCACTGAACTGGTGGCAAAACTTTTGGAATCCCACCACTGATATAAATAAATAGTAAGAAATGAGGGGTGGGGAAGGAGGCACGGGAAGGGGCTCTTTGCAAAAATACTCCTTCCGGTACCTGCTGGATCAGGATGTCTCCCAGGCGGCTGATCACAAAATTCTTGCTGCTGCCGTCAGCCAGAGATTCCTTCCGCCGTTCCAGAAGGCGGGCCAGGAAGCCGTCATGGATCTCGCTGAGCTCATCCACACAGGGGAACATGCTCTGCACCACCGAGGAGTCCATCTGCAGGTCTTCCAGCATCCCCTTCCGAAAGAGGTTGCTCATGATCTTCAGGGTCCGGACGTGATGCAGCTCCGTCTGGATCAGCTCTGCAGGGGTAGACGGGAGAAAGAGACTAGGCTAGGGAACAAATGGGGGCTGGGCTGGAGGTCCAGAGCCGCCCAAAAGGGAGGACAGGATAGAATCTCATGATGGAGTAACAGCAGCATGTCCTGAAAACAGAATAACGGAGTTGGAAGGGACCTTGGAGGTCTTCTAGTCCAACCCCCTGCTCAGGCAGGAAAGCCCTATAGTATTCCATTTCAGACCAACGGTTGTCCAATCTCTTCTTAAAAACTTCCGCTGTTGGAGCATTTACAACTTCTGGAGACAAGTTGTTCCACTGGTTAATTGTTCTCACTGTCAGGAAATTTTTCCTCAGTTCTAGGTTGCTTCCAGGGGTGGGCGTGGCTTAGTTGGTGGGCGTGGCTTGGTGATCATGTGATTGGCTGGGCATGGCCAACTCAATATCACTCACATTGAGGCACGCATCTCCTCGCCTGGCCTCTTGTGACTGTGGGGATGCTGCAACAGTCGTAAGTGTGAAAAACGGTCATAAGCCACTTTTTTCAGTGCCATTGTAACTTGGAATGGTCACTCCACACAAGCAGCAAAGTACCAGCAAAGGAGGGGAAAAAAACTCCAGAGAAGTTCCTGAGACAGGAAGTCTAGTCCTGCCAAGAACGTAATAAGGGTTAACAGAGATGCAGTTTCTGTAAGCAACCCCAGAATGTTTCCTTCCTGCCTTCCTTACAGGATTAGGCCAATAATTTCTTCTAACAACCGGTTCTCTGAACTGCCTAGAATGTTAACAACCAGTTCTAGAGAATAGGTGTGAACTGATAGAATCCCACCCCTGATTGCTTCTCTCCTTGGTAAGTTTCAATCAGCATAGTGCTGGAAGGGACCTCAGAAGCTATCCAGCCTGGCCTCCATCGCTGGGGAGGGGGCCCCGAGGGGGGAGCTCACCATAAATGACATCTTGCCGCTTCATGACTTCCTTCTTGTGCTGCTGCAGGAAGCTGTTGTCCACAGCCAGACTCCAGGAATCAGCCTCGAAATCCTTCTCGTCCATCTCAAAGTCGCACATCAACTGGCTGTAAAGGCCTTCAGCTCCTGAGGGAAGAAAGATCAAGGGTGCTGTGATGACCTGTGACACAAAATTGACAAAGTCACAAAAGTAGAATAAATTCCCTTGAATGCCTCCAACTTGGGCCCCAATGTCCAATTATCCTTGGCTGGAGATCAAACTCTTCCAAAAACAGTCTACGAAGAAAGTAAATGCAGTCCGAACCCAAAGTAAAGATAATTAGAAATAAAAACAACAACACAAACCACACTGAAATCGTTAACATGGCAGGCCAGGATGATAAATTGCAGACTTCCAAAGGATAACACAGTTGGGAGGATGCCAAAACCCAGATAAGCCTCCACAAAGACAAGCACGCTTTGCTGCCAGCAAGGAGCTGTGTGTAAATGCCCCTCTTATATCCTGTTCTCCCAGCTGCAACTCATGAAAGGGATCAGAGCCCTTTCCTCTCCAGTAAGCCATGTTGCTCCTTTCTCTGTTCCTCCCTGCATGCCCTAGGATGAAGAGGGGATGGCCCTGGGTCTTCCTCTGAATTCCTTGTCCCTCGTTTCACCTATCCCCTGCTCTGCCCAGCTGGACTGTGCCCTTCCCCCGTCTCTTCCACAGCCACCAGAGCCCCACTCCCACTCCCTGTCAGCTGCTCAATCTCCCCCTCAGAATCAGACTCCAATAAGGGCATGACAGGGGTGTACAGATAGTCCTCAACTTACGACAGTTAGTTTAGTGATCGTTTGAAGTTACAACGGTGCTGGAGAAAGGGACCTAGGGTCGTTTTTCACACCCTACCACCTTTGTAGCATCCCCAAGATCATGTGATTGAAATTCAGGCACTTGGAAACTGACTCATATTTATGACCATTGCTGTGTCCCTAAGGTCTCCTTTTGCGACCTTCTGACAAACAAAACCAATGGGGAAGCCAGATTGTCTTAACAATTGTGCTACTGACTTATCAGCTTCGGTGATTCGCTTAAGAACGGAGGCAAGGAAGGTTGAAAAATGGGACCGAACTCACTTATAAGTCCTCATAAGTCGAGGACTACCGGTGGGCACTGAAGGGAGAATGAGGCTGCATCGAAGAGAAAGCAAAAACCAGGGGCGTTCGAAGAAAAGGATCCTGCCACTCCTTAATAGCCAGGAAATGCTTGAAACTTAAATGTCAGTTTTATTTTATTTTTTAAATTAATTTATCATACAAAATACAAAAACACAAAAGGGAAGGGAAAGGTTTAGGAAAACGGGGGAGAAAGAAAGAAAAGGCATTGGCTTCCAACTCCCTTTGGTGCAGAAGAATAAGATGCGTCAAACCCCAACTTCTTACTTTTACATCGTAGTATAAACTAGTATAAAGGTCTTCTGCAGTCATGACATAATCCTAAGATTGAAAACCAGGCTTGTCAGATGATGCTATGTCTTTTCTATCCTGCTCTATGGAGTAGAAAGTTGGTCTATGATAGAAAGCCACTTGAAGAGACTAGAAGCATTTGAAATGTGGAATTACAGGCAGCCATTACCTATAAACTGGGTTGACAAAATCAGAAAGGAGGAGGTGATCAGCTGTCTGGGAAAGCCAAGGGAAATCGTCGAAAGCATTAAAAAGAGAGAGTTAGAATATTTTGGACATGGGATGCGACACCCAGAAAAATACGGCCTACTTCACTTAATCCTCCAGGGAATGATGGAAGGCAAATGAGGTCCAGGCAGAAGAAGAAGAACCTCATGGCTTCAAAATCTAAGGGGCCGGTTTGGACAAAACTCAGCAGCTCATTTTGTGAGGCTGTTGATCAAAATAGGATCGCCAATATGATCGAAAGAAGAAGGAGAAGGAGAGGAGGAGGAGGAGGAGGAGGAGGAGGAGGAGGAGGAAGAAGAAACAACAACTAGCCATTTCGATAACAACAAACCTCATTGGTAAAACTCAAAACCAAAGTTTTGGGTGATGCTTGAAACTTATCCAGCTTGCAAATATACATCAAAGCCAAAAAAAGTGGGGTGGTATAATTGAACGGGTGCAACCATCATTTTGTCAGATGTACCCACTTGTGCAGAGTTCAAGCTCACTACTTTATTATTTTCTACCTATAGTACAGGAATCTCCCTAGAGAAGGCAGCCTTCTCTTGGGAACAAAGAGGCTCCATGGAATTTAAGGGGAGTTGACCCTGGTCATTTTCAAGTTGTGCAGTGACTCCAGACTAGTTACCCGCTTGATCCCTCCTCTCTGCCAGGCTGGGAGCTTCCCAATAATGTTAATTTTTCTAAGCCCTCCCCTCTTCCACTAAATGCCCCTGTCTATCTGGGGATTTCAGGATAAAGCCATATATTTCCAGATTTCAGGAAAAAGCCATAAGGATTCTCTGGCTCTGCATTTTTCCTCCTTGTCCAGGAGGACCCGGATCCTAAGCTGCACGAAAAGCCAACTTAGCTGATGAAAGAAAAACAACCAAGAATCAGACAGCAAATGTGTCTGCCTCAGTTACATCAACGAGGAAATATTCTATTTCTGCATTTCTGGAGGAGGTGCAGAGCGGTTGGTGGAGAGGAGGCTGGAAATCTGCAGAGGATAACTGAGATCTGGTTTATCTTTTAAGTCAGTGATAGATCTGATCTGTAAAAGTATTGATTAACGCGATCAATTCTAAGAATCTTGTCGAGATTGGAAGGCAGGCTGAGCGGAACAAAGATGATTGATGGCCTGGAGACTGAGTCTTGCAAGAAGGATGTTAGGGCTCCAGCAAATCCACCCCCATTCAAATCCTAAGTCTCTAGCTGCATCTCTCAAAGTAAAAAAAATGATTCATTAGGACTGGCCATGTCGGCATTAGCTGGGTGCAGCCAACACTAAAATAGATCATTCATTTCCCCCTTGACCCTGGTCTTCCCCCCACCCCCTGGATGTATATTTCCAATGGGAACCATCCATAGCCAGAGTCATCAATCATGCGCTCCAGTAATAATCTTGTGTGCCAACAGCTTCGGCTGCCAAGGCGATTATCTGAGGCATTTAAGGAATGCACTGCTTTCCCCCCCACTCCCTTTCTGCTGGCAGGTAAAAAGACCAAAGGAGTATTTTTTTTTAAGTTGACAAAGGAGGGATTGTGGGAGCCAGGGATGTGTGGATTTGAGAAAAGGCAACATGGTGAATCATGGCAGTGTTTTCGACATACAGGTACAGGTGGTCTTCGACATACAACAGTTCATTTAGTGACCATTCAAATGGCACTGAAAAAGGTGACTTGTGGCCATTTTTCACACTTACAATCTTTGCAGCCTCTCCCCTTAATCATGTCATCAAAATTCAGGCACTTGGCAACTGGTTCATACTTATGATCGTCGCCGTGTCCCAAGGTCGCGTCATCCCCTTTTGCGACCTTCATCCCCTTTTGCAACTCAGGTTCACTTAACAACCGTGTGACTAATTTATCAACTGCGGTGATTCACTTAACTGTGGCAGGAAAGGTCGTAAAATGGGGCAAAACTCATCTAATGAATGTCTCACTTAACAACAGGCATTCGGGGACTCAATTGTGGTCGTAAGTCAAGGACTACCTGTACACAGTATTGGGAATGTAAGAGCAGTTGGAGATGACGGCTAGACAGAAAGAAGATCCAGCAAAAGTTGGATAATCTTCGCTTGGGGATGTTCTGAACACAGGGTCCCTTCTAAAATCTAGGATTCTATAGATTGTGCTGAAATGAATAAATTGACCATAAAACTAAAAGAGAAAGAAGAGTCAGAGTATTATGACATTTGGGATAATTGGTTGAATAAGAGAAATAAAGATGAAATAAGAAAGTTACAGATAAAAATATATAAATGTATATAAAGATGTACCAATGTAGATGGGTTTGCAAAACAATTTGTATAATAATGATGACACAGTACTGTGAAAATTAAGATCAACATGTTTTAAAGTTGGAAAAGAACAATAAAAAATATTGAGAAAAAAAAATAAAAGCTAGGATTCTAAGCTGCTGAAATTAAAACTGAAATAAGCCAACGAGATTTCGATGCGCTGTTGTTTCTATAGATACCACCACTGCCACCTTCTATTTTTTCCCCACAGCCCTTCCCTGGGTCTTCTGCCAAGTCTTCTGCTGCAATATCGCTCTGCATCACCTATCCGTTCTCTTCCTGGAACAGACTTTTTCTCATTCTCTCGAAGACGGAAAGAAAGTTCAAAACAATCTCATTAGATGAAGGGGTTGAAAGTAAGCAGAAGGGAATGAAAAGAGAGGCAAATGTAGAGTTCTTCACCAAAGACACACAGCTATACAGGAATAATCCTGGGCTGGAAAACTGAATAAGAAGCAAAGGTGTGATGCAGATGCATAGAAAGGTAACGGAAGTGTCATGCCCCTGTTGGAGACTGACGCTGAGGGAGAGGAGGAACAGACGACAGGGAGTGGAAGTGTGGCTCCGGAGGTTGTGGAAGAGGCTGGGGAAGGGCAGAGGCTGGCTGGGCAGTCAGAGGAGGACCCAGGCCCATCCCCTCTTTATCCTAGGGCACACAGGGAGGAGAGGATAAGGGAGAGACTGGTCTACAGGGGAGGAGAGGGCCTTGATCCTCTTCATGGGCTGCAACTGTGACGACTGGATAAGAGGACGGACATGCGTACGGGCGAATGCTGGAAACAAAGTGTGGAAATATCTCCAGTTTATGGTTCCTGAGTTTGACGTCCTTCCCAGTGTGTGTTCTGTTATCTGTGGACGTCTTCAAGCCCTTATCTTGCCTGGTTTGTGATGCTTTTCCCCTCCTTCTTGTAACTGTTTGTGTGGGAGTTTTTGTCTTCCGTCAAGGATATTTGGAGCTTGGAAGCAAAGTGAAGGAATAAAAGGGGCTTCACCAGGTTTTTGTGACTGTGTTTGTTTTGTATCTCCACCTATGGAGATTGTCACTCATCCAGGTCATGGCTGTCCCAAAGGTGTTTTTCTTTTCTTTTTTCAAAAAGGCGACTGGACTTTCTGGTTTAAATTAATGTTAAGGCTTCTGTCTTCTTTAATGTTGTTGTGGTCTGCCGCCAGCCTGCGGAGATGGCAGCAGAGTCGGACAGTGGGGAGGAACATGGGCCAGTCTGGGAGTCTGGGGAGGACTCGTACGATGGTCCTGTGTCCGATGCAGAGATGGGGCCAGGACCATCTGGGAGTGGGGTGCTACCTCCGGAGCCTCCAGAATCTGGCAGCAGTGAGGCAGAGGAACAAGGGGAACCTGTTCCCAGTATGTGTGCGCGCACAGCTGCTAGAAGGCAAGAGCAGCTGAGACAAAATGGGCGACTCAGGAGTAAGGCTTGGAGGTGATTGCCCCTCCCATACTGTAAGGTATAAAGGAGCAGCAAAGGGACATGAGTCTTTGCAGGAAGCAACCTTGTTTGTTCTGTTCGGATTAAACCATGAAGCTCTGTGTGTACTCCGTTTGGCTTTTTACAGTTAATTTGGCACTTTAGTTGTTAGCAGCAATTCAAAGCAGAGAAAGGTGGGTGCTTATCTCGAGAGACTGTTAGGGACTCATTACGGGCTGGGAATGAACATAATTCCCAGCTTTTGAAATAAAAAGAGAGTTGTCTGGACTAAGTGCATGATTAATTACGGTCTCAGGAAGCCTTGGTCAAGAAAGCTACATTATTTTCCTTAGCATCTTCCCATGTGAATTTGATGTATCTGTCCACAGAGTTGATATGTTTGGTGAATGCTTCCAAGAAATGCCACTGGAAAGTCCAGTTGCCTCTTGGGGGTGGGGTCCTTTGGGTCTGCAACACCTGCATTTCAGCGTCAAAGGAAGAAAGACTTTCCACTGATTCTGGATTTGTCTGTTCTCCATTCAAGCCCGCTATCCGATTTTGGGTTCCAAATGTCAGGGAAGATTCAGACCAAACTGAGCAGGTTCAGAGAAGAGTAACAGAGGATTGATCTTATCAAGAGAGATGGAAAAATCTGAGAAAAAGTGATTGAAGGAGGTAAATAATTTACATCTGTCTTCAAACATGAAAATGTTCCATGCAGAGACGATCGCAAGCACACAATAAGGACTTGAAGTTACAGGAAGTGAGACGGTTTTGTGTAGTTGTGCTGGTCTAGAAAACTGGGAGACGGTGAGTTCTAGTCCCACCATAGACGTAAAAGCTGGCTGGGTGACTTTGGGCCCATCACAAGGAGACAGGGAGTTCTAGTCCTGCCTTAAGTATGAAAACCAGATGGGTGACTTTGGATCAGTTATTCTCTCTCAGCCCAACTCACCTCATGTGGGGAAAATGGGAGGAGGGAAAAGTATTAGGTATGTCTACCATCTTGAGTTACTTACAAAGTGATTAAAATGAGATAAACATTAAATGAATGAGTGAGTGAGTGAATGAGTGAGTGAGTGAATGTTAGAGGAACAAGGAGAATGTGCTGAACTGAGCCTTGGGGCTGGAAGAGTTTGACCCCAAAGAGAAGTTCCTACTTTCCTGGAGCCTTCTGGAAGCTTGTAAAACTTTGGGGATCTGGAAAGCCTTTGGGTCTTGAATGCTGTAACAGTCGGAATGTTGTCTTAATTGTAATTGCTGTTCTATTTCTTTTTTTATGTTGCATTTCTGTTACTGTATGCTACTCTGAGTGTAAGAGTTGCAGCTTTTGGACATTGCTTAAAGCAGCCTTGAATTATTAAAAATAAAAAAGCAGCCTTGAAGAGGCTTATAAATGAACCAATAAATAAATGCCAGATCCCAATGTATTTTTGGAAGTTTCCCCCGCCACCACCAGTAACGATTGTTTTATGGAGGAATCAGGGACCAGAAAGATGGCAAGTTCTCCTATCCGGGCACAGGCAGGGAAGCCTCCTGTTTGGGATGCTTTCATTGGGCTTCCTGCACTGATCAGATGGTGGACCAGGTGGCTTCAACTGATCTTTCCAATTTTAGATTTCACCTGTTTTCCTCTAGTGTGGGGGGTGGGGGGTGGGGGGGAGGAAAACCCAGAGTGATGCCTCCGGCATCTTCTGAACTATTTCTATGGATGCCCTTGAAGCTCATGCAAATAAACACAGTTGCTTGTATCTGAATCCTCCTCTCCTCACCTTCATCAATGAGGGATTCTACAGACAAGGTTCGGTTGCGCATGTTGAGGGAGTCGGTGGACTGAGAAAGGATTCTCCGGATGCCCAGAGGGGATTCATCGTTGAACGTTCTGAAAAGGAAAGCAAAATTCGAGGGATTGACATTGCTAGCTATCTTTTCGACATGCAGTGGACAATTTTATCCTCTCCTGTCAACTGGCAAATGTTCTGGAGGACACCAGTTGGAGGTGAGCTACGCAGATTAACAGAGTTGGAAGGGACCTTGTAGGTCATCTAGTCAAGCCCCCCCCCCCCCCCCAAGCAGGAGACCCTACACCATTTCTGGGCAGTCCAGTCTCTTCTTGCAAGCCTCCAGTGATGAAGCTCCCACAACTTCCGAAGGCAACTTCTGCTCCATCGGTTGATTGCTCTCACTGTCAGAAAATTCCTCCTTATTTCCACGTTGAATCTCTCCTTGATGAATTTCCACCCATTCTTCCTTGTCTGGCCTTCAGGTGCTTTAAAAAGTAGCTTGACCCCCTCCCCTCTGGGGCAGCCCCTCAAGTATTGGACGACTGCTCTCCTTTCTCCCCTGGTCCTTCTCTTCCCTAGTCCAGCCAGGCCCAGTTCTTGCAACCGTTCATCATATGTTTTAGCATCCAGTCCCTGCATTCCAACAGAATAATAGAGTTGGGAGGGACCCTGGAGATCTTCTAGACCAACCTCTTGCTCAAGCAGCAGACCCTATACCATTCTGGACTGGCTGTCCAATCTTTTCTTAAAAGCCTCCAATGATGGAGCAGCCACAATTTCTGGAAGGAAGCCATTGCACTGGCTAATTGTTCTCACTGTCAGGAAATGTCTCCTTAGTTCTAGGATGGATCTTTCTTTGATAAGCTTCCACTGTTAGTTCTTGTCCTGCTCTCAGGCACTTTGGGGAATAAGTTGACCCTCTCTTCTCTGTGACAGCCCCATAAATACTGCTATGATATCACCCCCAGCCCTTCTCTTTGTTAGGCTACACACATCCAGTTCCTACAACTTCTGGAGCAGTCTATAGACGTGTTTTCCCTGAATTTCATAGACAAATCATCTTTATTTTTTTTTAACTTACCCTGCAATGTTTGTAGTGGAGACACTTTTGGAAAGCGACAAGGTGGGGCGGCCTCTGCGGGATCCCAGCAAGGTCTGCCGAAAACTCTCAGATGGGTAAATGGCAGAATTGGGACGTTCCCTTGTGATGGCTAAAAAATACGGATAGACATGCAGTGAGAGGTTAGAAGCAGAGATGATATTCAGCCGGTTCTGAGTGGTTTTGGAGAACCGGTAGTGGAAATTTTGAGTAGTTTGGAGAACCGGCCAATACCGCCTCTGACTGGCCCCACCACCCCCATCTCTTCTCCGCCTCCCATTGAGTCCCAGCTGATCGGCTGGGTCTCCTTTGGTTGCCCTGAACAGGAGAATGGAGCTGGAAAGCAGGTCAGTAAGGTGGGGAGAGAATGGAGATTTTGTAGTAACCTTCCCCTGCCACGCCCACCAAGCCACGCCCACAGAACCGGTAATTAAATTTTTTTGAATCCCACCTCTGGCTAGAAGGCCACATTCTGTTGTTTTGAAACTCAGCCGTTTCGCATTTTTCAAACTGAGGAAGAAAATACCCTTGGATAGCCATTAAGAAAAGTTCTACGGCTCGAGGGAACCTAGAACCCTTTCCCCCCTCTCTGGAGCCAAGCAGAGCAACTCAGAAAAGGGAAAGACAGCCTGATATTCAAGAGTTTTGTCAAGATATCTCGAGAGCTTGATGAGAAGGGAATTCAAGGCCCAATTTCCCATTTTTTAAAAGGGATGCAAGTTGGAGAATGTAAATCAAACTCCATTCTTCTTCTTCTATTTTACATTTCTTCGTTTTTAAAATGACAGTTTGTATCCCACCCTTCTTATGTTGGCCTATGGCCATAATAAAGAGTTGATATACAGGTAGTCCTTGACTTACAACAGTTCACTCAGCGACCGTTCAAAGTTACAATGGCACTGAAAAAAGGGACTTTTTTCGCACTTGCGACCCTTGCAGCCTTCCCCCCATCATCACGTGATTTACATTCGGATGCAACTGACTCGCATTTACGACGGTGGCAGTGTCCCAGGGTCATGCAATCCCCTTTTGTGACCTTCTGACAAGCAAAGTCAATGGGGGAAAGCCAGGTTCACTTAACAACCGTGTCGCTAATTTGACAATTGCAGGGATTCCCTTAATAGAAGTGGTGAGAAAAGTCGTAAAATGGGGCGTTGCAAACACACTTAACTACAAATATAAGCGAGTTTTTACTGGCTTTAGCTTACTTTACTTACTCTTCCTTAGCAACATAAATTTGGGGCTCTGTTGGTGTGGTGGTTCGCCTGCAGCCCGTGCAGACGGCAGTGGAGTCGGACAGTGGGGAAGAACGGGGACCAGTCTGGGAGTCTGGAGAGGATTCGGACAAGGGTCCTGGGTCCTATGCAGAGATGGGGCCAGGACCATCCGGGAGTGGGGTGCTGACTCTGGAGCCTCCGGAGTCTGGCAGTAGTGAGGCAGAGGAGCAAGGGGAGCCTGTTCCCAGTGTGTGCGCGCGCAGAGCTGCTAGAAGGCATGAACAGTTAAGACAAAAGGGAGTAAGGCTGGGAGGTGATTGCCCCTCCCATAAGGTATAAAGAACAGGCAAAGGTAGAGAAACCTTTGCAGGAAGCAAAGTTCTTCACTCTGTTCGGATTCAACCTTGAAGCTCTGTGTGGACTTCGGTTTTTTACAGTTCATTTGGCACTTTAGTTGTTGGCTGCAACTCAAAGGAGAGAAAGGTGGGTGCTTATCTTGAGGAACTGTTTGGGACTCATTACAGGCTGGGAATGAAAATAATTCCCAGCGTTGAAATAAAACAAGAGTTGTTTTAACTAATGTGTGTGCTTAATTATGGTCTCAGGAAGCCGTGGTCAGAACAGTTGGGACTACCTAAGTTGAGGGCTACCTGTACAACAGTCTTGTTTCAAAGAGAGGAAATTGTTCCCTGCTTTCGCTGGACTTCCCAGCACCACTCACTTTTATTCCTGAGGGACACCGTCTGCAATGCCGAACTGTTCTTCAGCAAGGCCGCCTTTTGCTGCTGCAGGGGGCGGCGACAGAATAAAGAAAGAAGACATTTAAAAAGTCATCAAAAATGACATAACTCAAATCAAGAAGCTTGGAAATCCCTTGTCTATTTTTCAGGCATGCTTTTTCAAGGAATTCAGGGATGAGCCATGAAAGCTGGTTGGGTGACTTTGGGACCACACACCCCCCACCTCTCCTTCCCTCCCCCACCAACCCAACAGAGTTATTGTTGTGGAGAAAATAGGAGGAGGAAGATATGTTGGATATGCTCACCACACTGAGTTATTTGTAAAAAGGGGGGATACCATTAAACAAATAATCAATTAATCGTAGGAAGAGAAATAGCCCTTCTTGAAATTTCTGTCTTTCATAAAATATTAACATTTTAATACAGTAGATTAAACAGAGTTGGGAGGGGCCTTGTAGGTCATCTCGTCCAACCCTCTACCCAAGCAGGAGACCCTACACCATTTTTGACAGATGGGCAATCCAGTCTCTTCTTGAAAGCTTCCAGGAATGAAGCTCCCACAACTTCTGAAGGCAACTTCTGTTCCATGGGTTGTAGAAGTATTGTAGATATATTGTAGAAGTAAACTCTCTCAAGCTCAGCCTGTCTTTCAGCCCTTGTTCCTCCTGGATTCTTGGAAGCTCCCGGACAGAGATTATCTTTTTTTAAAAATAAATTATGTGAATTGCCAAATGAATTACAGAGCCTTTTCTTCATCCTGGCACTCTCCAATGGTCAGCCAAAGGAAGGTTGGCCTTTGTCAGCTTTGGAAGCTATATTTTAGTTAGAATTGTAATGGTGAACCTATGCCACGTGTGCCACAGGTGGCACACAGAGCCATTTTGCCGGCACACGAGCTGCAGGCAAACTTACCTCACTGTGCATGTGTGCACCTCACAGCTGATTTTTGGCTGGTTTGAGGCCTTTTTCGGCCTCCCAAAGGCTTGAGGAAGGCTTCTGCAGGCTTCTACAAGCTTTGTAGGCCGAAATCTAGCCCCGTTTAGTTACTTCCAGTATTTTTCGAAAAACAGGAAGTGACGAAACAGGGCTAGTTTTTGGCCTGCAAAGCTTGCAGAAGCCTGCAGAAGCCTTTCTCAAGCCTTTGGGAAGCCGAAAAAGGTCTCAGACTGGCCGAAAATCAGCTGTGAGGCGCAGTGCAGGTAAGGGGGTGACGGGGGTTGGGTGGGTGGGTGATTGTGGGCACATGCGTAGGGGGAATGGGGGTGTGTGCATTGCCTTCTGGGTGCTGGCACACAAGTGCAAGCATGCAAGCGCACGCACAATTTTTGTCACGGGAGCCCAAAAAGGTTAGATACAACTGAGTTAGAATTTGGGAATTTGGGAGGGGGAATTTAATAGAGAGGTGGAAGTTTAGATGTAACAACATTCTTCTCCTAAAGTCAAGGACAAGTTACTCTGCACCTGGGAAGGAGTGGTTGGAGGAATGTCTCCAGTTGGGACGATGGGTGATTGGACCATGGGATGGACTTGTGGCTGCAGGGGAGGGATTTTGAATTTTCAATTATGAAGGGAAAACCCAGAACGCTCAGATTTGGGTTTCCCCAGATGTGCCAGTATGATTTCTTTAGTTTTAGGGTCATTTTTCAAGCTTTTCCAGAGGGGCTTGAAACTTGAGAATGTTTTTTAAAACCGAAGTTGAGTCCCCCGGGTCCAATCAGGAAGGGCAAAGGGGGCAGTCCCTGCCTGTCAGCCAATTCTCCTTTTCCTCTACCTGCTCACCTTTTGCTTGACTTTGGTACAGTTGGGCAGACTGTCTTTGCAGCGGTTGTGAATGGTCACATTGCAGGCTGGAAAGGAAAAACAAAGGCAGATTGAGAAAGGGACATTAGAAAAATAGGATAAAGAGACTACAGTATTAATGTTATTGCGATGAATGTTATTGTAAACACCTTGATTACGATTGCCTAAAAACAATTGTAGCCAGACAACACGCTGTTTGATTGAAATGGAATTTTTATATATTATATTAATAAAATAAATAAAACTTTTTAAAAAAGGAGAGAAAGGGACATCAAAGGACATCAGTTGAACACAGACACAAACACACACATATTGGCGCACGTGATTGATCTCCAAAAGCTGAGCTTCATCAGCAGGTAGATGGGAGACCACCAGGAAATCCCAGGGCCATAGGTTACATTGGAAAGGCCAAAATAAAAAAATAAAAAAATTGGGAGCAATTAAAGGCAAACCACTTCTACATTAGGGCTGTATAGATGCGATTTGAAGGAGACTGTCTTCAGATATAAAGCCATAAATATGCCTTTCCCCTCACCCCAAACAGATTGGCTAGGATTGCTTCCCAGGACTACATACACGTCTTGGGTTCAGTATAAAATGGTACCTGCATTTGTCCACCTGTTGTTTTTACACCTTACATTAGTTCACGCTAAGTGATAGTTAACATGTTTAGCTGATAGAATACAGAGTTGGAAGGGACCTTGAAGGTCTTCTAGTCCAACCCCCTGCTTCGGCAGGAAAACCTACACCACTTCAGACAAAGGGTTATCCAACATCTTCTTAAAATCTTCCAGCGTTGGAGCATTCACAACTTCTGGAGGCAAGGAGTTCCACTGGTTAATTCTTCTCACTGTCAGGAAATTTCTCCTTAGTTCTAAGTTGCTTCTCTCCTTGATTAGTTTCCATCCTTTGTTTCTTGTCCTGCCTTCAGGTGCCTTGGAGAATAGCTTGACCCCTTCCTCCTCTCTGTGACCACCCCTCAAATATTGGAAGACTGCTATCACGTCTCCCCTGGTCCTTCTTTTCATTGAACTAGGCATACCAAATTCCTACAACTGTTCACCGTATGTTTTAGCCTCCAGTCCCCTAATCCTCTTTGTTGCTCTTCTCTGCACTCTTTCCAGAGTCTCAACATCTATATATGGCTTTTATATGTGGCTAAATTTAAATCTGGACAGGATGCGAGTTCTCTTGTAAATATATTGCTGAGAATGTATTTGCATAGCTTTCTGGAGAGCATCGTGAAGCAGCATTAGCCATCAGAGAAGTACAAACTTGGTTGGAGTCTAATTTTTCACTTAGGTTGATGACGTTTGCTCATGGATGGTTTCATTCTTTTTCTTTCTATCTACAGTATATCTATATCTATCTTATCTTATCTTATCTTATCTTATCTTATCTTATCTTATCTTA
>NW_020769491.1:225875-240361 GCF_900518735.1 Pseudonaja textilis | reverse complement strand
ATTCTATTCTATTCTATTCTATTCTATTCTATTCTATTCTATTCTATTCCATTCCATTCCATTCCATTTACTCTATATTCTATTCTATTCTTTTTACTTTATATTCTATCCCATTCTATTCTATTTATATCCCATTCCCATTCTCCTATTTTATTCTATTCTATTTTAGTCTATCCCATCCCATCCTATTCTATTTCCACTCCCTTCCCTTCCCTTCCTTTCATTTCAATATCTTCCAGTATTCTTTTTACTCTATATCCTATCCTATTCTATATTCCATTCCCCCTTTCCACTTTTCTTTCCTTTCCTTTCCTTGACCAAATATGTTGTTTTGGATTTTGCTCTTGGCATGTGTGAATATCATCATGGCATTAAGCCACAAACCATAACTGTATCCCCAATGGACAAGTGAGCTTGTGTGGGAGGGAGGGGCTGACAGCATCTCTTCTTTGGAGACGTCTAGTTTTGACAGTCCTAGATCTGCATCAGGTTCTTCTATCTTATTTTAAATCCATCTGGCAAATCTCAGGGCCAGTATCATTTACTTTATTTTATTTTATTTATGGAGCCGTGGTGGCACAGTGGTTAGAGTGCAATACTGCAGGTGACTTCTGCTGGCTGCCAGCTGCCTACAATTTGGCAGTTCAAATCCCACCAGGCTCAAGGTTGACTCAGCCTTCCGTCCTTCCGAGGTCGGTAAAATGAGGACCCAGATTGTTGGGGGCAAGAGGCTGACTCTCTAAACCGCTTAGAGAGGGCTGGAAAGCACTGTGAAGCGGGATATAAGTCTAAGGGCTATTGCCATCACCTTCCTTCCTTCCTTCCTTCCTTCCTTCCTTCCTTCCTTCCCTTTCCTCTTCCTTCCTTCCTTCCTTCCTTCCTTCCTTCCTTGGGAAACCAAAGAGTTTTAAAGCTTGCTGGCTACAGGATCCTTTTTTTCTTTTCTTTTCCCAAGCTACAGAGGCATCCCCCACGTTTGAAAAAGGAAGGTTTTAAGGCCTGTGGGCTCTGGCCAAGAACTGTCCCAGATAAGGGCGCTCTGGAGACAATGAGACCATTCAGCCAGACGATACCCCTGGCTGCAGAGGCCCCTGGGACAGAAATGCAACTTTGCCCACTCCCCCCACAAGCCGGACTCCTGTGATGAAACAAGGGAAAACCAGCCAAATCTGGCTTGAGACCAGTGGGGAAAGAGCAAGCAAGGGGAGGGCCCAGCTCCCCAAGACAGCCAGGCTCCCTTCCGGGCCAAGTCCTGCACTTCGGATATGTCTTTTACAAAAAGGTGCGATATTGTGCATCAGACACAGGGAGTCCTTGACCTACGACCACGATTGAGCACCTCCCAACTTCTGTTGCTAAGGGAGACCCGTGTTAAGTGAGCCCTGCCCCATTTTATGACTTCTCTCGTCCCCGTTGTTGAGTGAATCACTGTGGGTTGATCAATCCGTAACCGGTTGGTTAAAGGGAATCTGGCTCCCCGTGGACTTTTTGTTTGCAAGGAGGTCACAAAAGGAGATCCCGTGTGACCTCCGGGACATGGTGACTGTCATAACTCTGAGTCGGTTTCCAAGGGTCTGGATTTCGATCACCTGATGCTGGAGGAGTCTGGTCGTCAAGGATGGAAAAATGGTCCTCCTAAGTCACTTTGTAACTTAGAACGGCCACTAAATGAACTGTTGCAAGTCGAGGATCTACCTGTATGCCTTTTGGGACAAATATGAGAGGAAGGAGAGCCGCCTACCACGGTGTCCCTTGACAATGGAGGGATTCCATATTTTTTTTTTACTACTGGTTCTGTGGGCGTGGCTTGGTGGGCGTGGCTTGGTGGTATGGCAGGGGAAGGATACTGCAAAATCCCCATTCCCTCCCGAGCCCACTAACTATTGTGGTTCACTGGCAGCCAGTGCAGACAGCAGCGGAATCGGACCGTGGGAAGAATGGGGACCAGTCTGGGAGTCTGGGGGTCCTATGTCCAATACAGAGATGGGGCCAGGACCATCGGGGAGTTATGTGCTGAATCTGGAGTCTGGCAGCAGCGAGGCAGAGGAACAAGGGGAGCCTGGCTCGTGGCCCAGTAGTGGGATGCGGCCCGGGAATTGGGGACCCCTGTACTAAGATCACCTTTAAATCTAATCCCTGAGCACCTTTGCCACCTGCCACCTCCGTCCTAAATTACTCCCTGAAGATCCATCCTTCCCAATTCCTGTCCACCCTGAGATTTATAGCAAATCTCAGCAGCGCTACCTGCTCAGCATGAAGCTGTCGCCATGTGTTGCAGCTGGCACAGAATGGGCAGCTTTGGCACATTGAGTTTGGGATTGGGGTGCACCCACACAGCTTCTCACCCTCTTTCTCCTGCTTGCAGGGCGGAGGCCAGGCGTTGGAAGAGGGTTGGGGGCTCACGGTTGGCATGGAAGAGGCTCTAATTTCAGTACAGAAAAGGCCCAAAGAAGAACAAATGAGCACAAGGAACAGAGTGCCTATGAATCACTGATTCTTACACTGATGTTGATATTGATTGCATTTATACCCTTTGTTCTGTCTACTCAGTATAAAGGGAAGGCTTAGCAAAGAGCCATAGAGATAGGCTGGAGTGAGCGAGGAGAGAACGAGAGAGAGAAGAGAGAGAGAGAGAGAAAAGGAGAGAGAGAGACAGAGGAGAAATAAGAGAGAAAGTGAAGAGAGATAAGGACAGAGAGAGAGAAATGAGAAAAAGAGAGGGAGAGAGAGGAGAGAGGAAAGAGAGAGAGAAGGAGAGAGAGAAGAAGAGACAAGGAGAGAGGGAGAGAGGAGGAGAGAAAGAAAGAGGAGGAGGAGAGAGAAGGAGAAATAAGAGAGAGAGAAGGAGAGAGAGAGAAGAGAGATAGGAAGGACAAAGGGAGAGAAATGAGAAAAAGAGAGGAGAGAGGGAGGGAGGGAGAGATCTCTTCCAAATCATTCAAGGCATTTCAGGACCAGCCAACGATTTGAACCCGCATCTCTCTGGTCACAGCCCAATGGGTTTACTGTGATACTAGGTGGGAACAAGCCTCTCAGTGGGATGTACTAAGAGCGGCCAAAGGGATGCTTTGCCTTGTCCCTGGAGGGGCTTATCTCCCTCAACCTCTTGATCTGCTGGGGGAGGCCCAGTTGCCAAGCCTCTGAATTTGCAAAGTTCCTAAGGGTGAATCCCGCAGGCCCATCAGCCAAAAAAGCTAATACAATCCCTGGTTGTATAAACAGAGGCATCAAAGCACATGAAGTATTAGCACCACTTTATAAAACCTTAGTAAGGCCACACCTAGAGTACTGCATCCACTTTTGGTCACCACACTATAAAAAAGACGTTGAGACTCTAGAAAGAGTGCAGAGAAGAGCAACCAGGATGATGAGGGGACTGGAGGCTAAATCATACGAAGAACGGTTGCAGGAACTGGGCCTGGCTAGTCTAGGGAAGAGAAGGACCAGGGGAGACAGGAGAGCAGCCTTCCAGTGTCTGAGGGGGGGCACAAGGAGGAGGGGGTCAACTTATTTTCCAAAGCACCAGAAGGCAGGATAAGAAGCAACGGATGGAAACTGATCCAGAAGAGAAGCAACCTAGAACTAAGAAGAAACTTCCTGACAGTGAGGACAATTAACCAGTGGAACAGCTTGCCACCAGAAGGTTCCATCACTGGAGGTTTTAAAGAAAAAACTGGACAGTCACTTGTCTGAAATCATATAGGATCTCCTTCTTGAGAAGGGGCTGGACTAGAAGACCTCTAAGGTCCCTTCCAACTCTATTTTGATTGATTGATTGAAAAGTAGCGATGTAAGAAACAGAAGACTGGCATAAGCAGTTCTTGGAAAAACATTTGCATTTCCCAGCAAAAGTCACTCTGAAATACAGGTATCCCTTAACTTACGAGCTGAACCGAGCCTGAATTCTGTGGTTAAGTGAGATATTTGTGGCAAGGTCCTAAAATCGGGAAAACTCACTTAATAACGGTCTTGCTTAGCAACAGAAATTTTGGACCCAATTGGGGTCATAAGTTAAGGGTTTCCAAGGAAGAAAGCAGTTAACATAAAGCCAACACACAGTATGCGACCAGGCTTAATTATCTCGGCTTATTTCTGAACAGCCGATGTTAATCAGAGTTTCTGCCTGCTGGGTTGCTAAAAATGCCTTTTGGGGGACAGTGGGTGGGTGGGTGGGAAATAGATGCACCCTTTCATCCCACTTAAAACAGTAGAGGTGAGAGTGGATTTTAGGAGGGGCTTTTCTATTCTGCCACCAATATCTTACTATATTAGACAACGCAATATTCAATCCTAGAGATCTTCAAGTTTCTGGGTTCTATAATCTCCCAGGATTTGAAATGGACACCTAACATTAGAGCCATCATTGAAAAGGCACAACAAAGGATGTTGTTCTTGCACCAACTCAGAAAGCTCAGAAGTGCCCAAGGAGCTGCTGATGCAGTTCTACAGAGGAATAACTGAGTCTGTCATTATATACATATATAACGTACAGTATATAACTGTCTGGTTTGGCACAGCAACCAAACAGGAAAGGGACAGACTTCGACGGAGAGTCAGGACTTCAGAAAAAAACAACAACATTGCAACCCGCCTGCCTTCCATGAGGATCTGAATAACGCAGGAGCCAGAAAGGGGGCTGAGAAAATATCTGCAGACCCCTCACATCCTGGACGTAAACTGTTTCAACTCCTCCCCTCGGGATGGCGCTGCAAGGCATTGCACGCCAAAACAACCAGACATGCCATCACTCTGCTGAACAACTAAGTCATTCTGACTGATTGTCTGATTTCTCTTCTTGTCTGATTTCTTTGTCTGATTTCTCTTCTTTCCTACTATTGTCAACTCATAAATCATTCCTATGCCTGTTTTAGTAGTTGCCATAAAAAAAAAAGGGAAGGAGGGGAAAGAAGGAAATCTGGAAGCAGTTTGAAGGCGAAAGTACATTCCAACTCTTATCTTTAAAAGATTGTAACTAAACTACCAGAGCTTTTGCCCTCAAATATATTTAATTGGAAAATATGAATGATGACACCCAGCCTGTGAACGTGCTCAATTGGAGAATCTGGTTTATGAGACAACCAAGGAGGAGAGGAGAAACAGGGTCACAGGGGACTGTAAATTACGTCTGCCAGAGTTGGTTGCATACAGGGCAGTGCCAGTATGTCGCCTCTAATGAATCCTTTGAAATTTTTTGAAGCTTGGCTTGAGAATCATAATTTAATTAGGGCAATTGCTGGAATCCTGACAACTATCTTCTCCTATTTGGTTTCTTACCATTTATCAATGGTTGTTTGCAACTTACATTTAATGCTCGTAACTATGATTTACGACCTGTGAACTATTACTTGCTGTTTATATGAGCTTATGCACCGGAGACAAATTCCTTACAAGTGTCTGATCACACTTGGCCAATAAAGAATTCTATTCTATTGTTGACTGTTTACTGCCACAATGTGCACCAACTTCCAACGGCACTGTCTTATGCCTAAGCATATTTAACTATGTAGTAGAACTGTACAGGTGGTCCTCGACTTACAACAATTCAGTCAGTGACATTTCAAAGTTACAACGGCACAGAAAAAAGGTGACTTGCAACCATTTTTTCACACTTATGACCATTACAGCATTGCCATGGTCACGTGATCAAAATTCAGATGCCTGGCAACTGACTCATATTTATGACGGTTGCAATGGCTTGGGGGACATGTGATCCACTTCTGCGAGCTTCTGGCGAGCGGGGAAGCCAGATTCACTTCATGACAGTATTACCAACTTAACAACTGGAGCGATCCACTTAACAACGGTGGCAAGAAAGATCGTAAAATGGGGCAAAAGTAACTTCACTTTTCGCTTAATTTACTTAAATTTTCACTTAAAGGTAAAGGTTCCCCTCGCACATGTGTGCTAGTCATTTTTGGCTCTAGGGGGCGCTGCTCATCTCTGTGACAAAGCCGAAGAGCCAGCGCTGTCCAAAGACGTCTCCGTGGTCATGTGGCCGGCAGGACTAAAAGCCGAAGGCACACGGAACACTGTTCCCTTCCCACTGAAGGGGTCCCTATTTTTCTACTTGCATTTTTTTACATGCTTTCGAACTGCTAGGTTGGCAGAAGCTGGGACGAGGAACTCATTCCATTACGTGGCGCTAGAGATTCGAACCACCAACCTTTCTGATCAACAAGCTCAGCGTCTTTGCCACTGAGCCAACAGCAATTTTGGGCTCAATTGCAGTTATAAGTCAAGGACTGCCTGTACATGGATTTGTGCTACTCTAAGGGAAATTAAAGTGGGAGGGGAAAGGATTGGGGAAACCGCCCCCTCCTGCCTCCCAACTGTTGAGCACACACTTTCACTCTGCTGAATCCATTCCAAATTATGACACATAGACACCCCGAGTTCATCAGGAAGAGGCTTACTCACTTGGACAAATCAGCGCCTCTTTCGCAGTGATGCTCTTGTTACACGCGTAGCACATGGTCATGCCAGAGACCGTAATGGAAGTGAAGAGGTGCCCATTGGTGTAGCGGGCGTCCTTATCTTTGCCTTCCTTCATCCTTTCTTTTTCTTTGTTCTGAAGAAAAAAAGAAATAAAGAGAAAAGGGGGTTTGTTTCTTATCAGGAGGGAACTGGTAAACGAAATCCTCTTGACCTGAATTGCTGGATTCTGATTTTTCCTGCCACCTCAAAAGCATTCACACATTCGACTCCATCACTTACGTAGGGTGGGATCACACAGATGAATGCATGTTATATTTAACACCAGAGAGGCTGCATTAAAAAAAAAAAAATTTAATTTTTCAGATACCTTTAATGCAGACATACCTGGGAGTGGGCACATTAAAATCTTTAGCACTCAAGTACCAACATGCCAATATGAAAACATGTTATATTCTTTTTTTCCTGAAAACCACAAAATCTGAAAGTATTTGA
Source organism: Pseudonaja textilis (assembly GCF_900518735.1). The sequence goes on along the minus strand of NW_020769491.1, from coordinate 233,434 downwards.
GGTCAGAAATACAGCAACTGGGGGCCACCTTCCTGATCTATACCATATCCAAAATTTTCTGTAGCACATTTCTTCTTATGTATAGACTCACTTGAGAGAAATGTTGCTTAAATAATTTTCAATCCAAGATAATGCTTACCCGTTTCCCATTTTGCGTGGAAAGACTTAGCTGCTGAACCTGAAGCTGTACAGTAAAAGACCCAGGACCCTCTCAAATTACAAGGGGTCTCTAAGATCATCAGCACCAACCCAACTGACCCACAGCGAGGACCCTTCCCGTTTCCACATCTACTTATGGAGTTGATGGGATTCGGAACAAAGCCAAAAAGCTTGACCGCTTCAACAAATGACTCAAAACCAGCAAGCAAAATGCAATTTAAAAAAACAAACAAACCTAAAACCAGCTGAATTCCACCTCTTTATCATAAGTAGAAATCAATCAGGCTTGTAAAAATGTGCTACTGCACATTTGATGTGTCAAGCCAGCGACTTAAGCTATAAATACTTTAAAAAAAAAAAAAAACACCAACCAAACTTTCAGAGGAAACAAGTCGCTTAAGAAAATTAACCAGCCCCAATTCCCTCCTGATTCTGACCTCATACAGGATGGCCTCTTCTTCACACCCAGACGAAAGACCCCAAACACCTGTCCCCAAACACACCTTTCCCACGCTCCCTCTCTGGTTCTGGCTCAGCCGCTGTCCGTTCCTGCTCCCCCCTGGGACGGGAAGGGGGTGCCCAGGGGCTCTTGACATCCCAAGGGCCAGTTGCCCTTCGTAAACTCTCGGAGCGCTCATCCTAGCCCGAAGGAGGATCTGGACTGAGTCATCTGAAACCTCTGGTCTGACTCAATCCCCTGAGCAGCAGCAACGAAAACCGACACAGCCCCACGTTGTGAGTTGGCTTGGAAAGCCCAGATTGAGGAGATGCGACCGAGGAGGAGGAGGAGGCGGAGAGAAAAAACGAAGAGGAGGAGGAGGAGGAGGAGGAGAGAGGGAAAAGAAAAAGAAAAAAAAGACACTCAGGCAGTTTATCTTTTCCTGTACCTCTCTTGCTTCCTATAACCATGACAACCATGCGTCTGACGGAGAAATTCCACCACCGTCCCTGTCGTGCATAGATGCCTCGGCACTCAAAGACAAGCAAACTTTCAGCCAACCTGGTGCTCTCCAGATGTGCTAGCTGAGTTCCAAGCTATCTAGAAGACTGGGGGAAGGCTCATAAACACCCATAAAAGACCTTTGAGGTCTTCTAGTCCACACACACCCCCGCTCAAGCTCATAGAATTTAGGCTATAAGGGACCTTTGAGGTCTTCTAGTCCATCCCCCCAACCCGCTCAAGCTCAAAGACTCTAGGCTATAAGGGACCTTTGAGGTTTTCTAATCCATCCTCCCACTCAAGATCATAGAATTTAGTCTATAAGGGATCTTCAAAGTCTTCTAGTCCACCCCCCCCCGTTCAAAGTCTTCTAGTCCACCCCCCCCCGCTCAAGCTCATAGAATATTCTATGAACTTGGGGGGGGGTGGACTAGAAGACCTCGAAGGTCCCTTATAGAATCTTAGAATCTAGGCAGGGCTATAAGGGACCTTTGAGGTCTTCTAGCCCACCACCCACCCACCCCCACTCAAGGTGATAGAGTCATAGAATCTAGGCAGGGCTGTAAGGGACCTTTGAAGTTTTCTAGTACACACACACACACACTCTCTCTCTCTCTCAAGGTCATAGAATCTTAGAATTGTAGGGCTAGAAGGGACCTTGGAGGTCTTCTAGACCAACCCTTTTGCCCAGGGCAGGACTCCTTATTCCATCCCAGGCAAATGGTTGTCCAATTCTTTTCTGGAAAGCCTCCAGGCACATGAAAGGGAAAAAAAAAACATCCTTTGGTGTCACCTATCTGGAGGAGGATTCTGCTATCAACGGCTTGGGCCAAATTCATGTTCAGCTATCATCCCCTTTGCAGGGTTAAGGTACCTACATCCCGTATACCTGCAAAGTGGACCTGCGCAGCCCCCCCCCTTTCCGTTTCACATCATGTGCAGATGAAGTGAGCCACTTTGCAAAGAGTCTAAATTTAACCCAATGAGCCCTTTTTTGTGCCTTCTTAATTCCATGTTTAGGAAGCTTTTGATTGTCACTCCAAGGCTTAAATTGGAAGGTCTGAGTCAATTGCAGAGGGCTTCACCTTTGTGAATAGAGGGGTAATCTGTTCCGGAAAACATGGGCCAGGTGATTTGTGGTCCGAATCTGCAGAAAGTCACTTTCCGTGGATGCTGCCGGACCATCGGAGATTTCTCTGACGCCCAGGTTTTCCAAATCCGCTGGAAAATGCAGCCAGGATAGTTTCAGGCTGTTCTGCTTGTTGAATTCTCTCTGGGCATAGGAGCAAAACCAGTGAAACAATCCCTACTCACGGTTGCTCCTGCTCTCTCCACCTTCCCTCTTGACTACTGCAATGAGCTGTAGGTGGGGCTGCCCTTGAAAAGCATCCGGAAGTTCCAGTTGGTGCAGAATGCAGCGGCCCGCATGGTTTTGTGCGGACCTTGTGTCACTTCTCTTGTGTTGGTTGCCGATTTGCTTCCGGGTGCAATTCAAGGTGCTGCTTGTCCCTTTAAAGCCCTTCATGGCTTGGGGCCTCAGGTGGGGGGGAAGGATAACCATCTCTTGCCAGTCACATCTACACGACCCATCAGAGGCAAGGAATGCTGTGGGTCCCACTCCCGAGGGAGATCCCCCTGGTGGGATCCAGAGGAAGGGCCTTCTCCATGGTGGCTCGCTTCCCCTGGAACATCATCCCTCCAGAAATTAGATTGGCCCCATTGTGACCCTCTTTTAGAAGGCCCTGAAGGCCTGGTTCTGCCAGCGGGCCTGGGGAACCCAGAGTGAGACAGTGTTGTGGTTAGCCGGCGGCAGGTGTGGATGACTGAGGAGAGCGAGGACTCAGATGAGAAGCCAGGACCATCAGGGAGTGGACTCCTGCCTTCAGAGATTGTGGGGGCTGGCAGCAGCGATGAGGAGGTTCCCGAGGAGCCTGTGCCAAGTGCACGTGCGTGCAGAATTGCTCGTAGGAAAGCAGCTGCAGCAGCACAGGCGACTCAGAAGTAAGGCTGCAAGGTAATGGCCCCCCCTTCAAGAAGATAAAAGCCAGCTGTGAAACAAATGTTCTTTGCAGAAAGCAAAGACGTTTTGAAACTCCAGCCTCGTGGACATTCCAGTATCCTGAGTTTGTATTTGAAGATTCTTGTGTTGCAAATTATTTCTTGTCTCTTATCTTTTGGCTGTCTCGCACAGTTTGGCAAGGCTTGTGCTTATCACAGCTAATTATTTTGCAGAAGCACTAAAAGGTTTCTGTTCCCTTTGGACTGTGTTTGATTTGTGGAAAAGGGCGTGGGTCAGAACAGGCGGAGCCCATTAATATGAGTGTGGGTTGCCATGTGTGTGGGGTATGTGTGTGTTATTATTTTATTATTATTTCTTCTACATTGCGTTTTTATTTTCTGTAGGCCGCCTAGAGTTACCGTGAGTGAGTAGGCGGCTGTATAAATTTTCCAAACAAATGAATAAAAGAACTTCCTGCTTCTTCCTTTGTGACTTCATCTTCTTCCTCTTCCCAAGGCATTCCAAACTGCTTATTTATCACTCTAAAGGGCTAATGGGCTAAAGGGCTCTTGGACGTCAACAATAAGGGTAGGTGGTAAGGTGGAACACCTGAAAGACTGCGCTGCAACGTCAGTTAATTTTAATTTTTTTCTTCTTCAGAAAACTGGAACCACCTCAGCATTTGGGAAACCCCTAAATCCTTTGTAGAAAATTAATAATGTTAAAACATTTACGACCACTTAAGTACAAGCCAGTTAATGTGGCTGCAGTTGCCAAAAAAGCCAATGCAGTCATAGGCTGTATCAACAAAGGGATAGCATCAAGACAATGAGAAGTGTTAGTACCACTTTATACTGCACTGATCAGGCCACACTTGGAATACCGTGTCCAATTTTGGTCAATATGATACCAAAAAGATGTTGAGACTCTAGAAGGAGTACAGAGAAAAGCAATCAAGATGATCAGGGCTCTAGATGATAAACTGTGTTAAGAACAGTTGCAGGAACTGGGTATGGTAGTCTAAAGAATAGAAGGATTATGGGTGACATGACAGCACTCTTCCAATATTTGAAGGGCTGCCACAGAGAAGAGGTGATCTACCTATTCTTAGTAAGGCCACACCTAGAGTACTGCATCCAGCTTTGGTCACCACACTATAAAAAAGATGTTGAGACTCTGGAAAAGGTGCAGAGAAGAGCAACCAGGATGATGAGGGGACTGGAGGCTCAAATATATGATGAACGGTTGCAGGAACTGAGCTTGGCTAGTCTAGCAAAGAGAAGGATCAGGGGAGACAGGAGAGCAGTCTTTCAATATTTGAGGGGCTGCCCCAGAGAGGAGGAAGGGGTCAAGTTATTTTCCAAGGCACCCGAAGGCCAGAGAAGGAAGAATGGAAGGAAACTGAACAAGGAGAGATTCAACTTGGAAATAAGGAGAAGTTTTTGATAGTGAGAACAATCAACCCATGGAACAGAAGTTGCCTTCAGAAGTTGTGGGAGCTTCATCACTTGAGACTTTCAAGAAGAGATTGGACCAGCCACCTGTCAGAAATGGTGTAGGCTCTCCTGCTTGAGCAGGAGGTTGGACTAGAAGACCTCTGAGGTCCCTTCCAGCTCTGGCATTTTTTATTCTATTCTGAACTAATCACATGACTCATTTGATAATACGCCTGCTCAGACTCAACAATGCTCTTCCAAGGCATTCATAGAGTAAGTACAGCATTATTCCTTGCACATGGCTGATAGTGTGATTGGGCTGTGGCAGAGACCCAAAAAAAACCCCATGCTGATGCAAACACCAGAAATGGGAGCTCCAGGAACTTGGACCAGATCCCTTGGCTTGACAGAAGCAGACAGAGAAACCAACTGGAACAGAGACAAAGTCAAGAATACAACTTTATTAAGTCCAAAAAAGTCTAAAAGGACCCACAAACCAAACTGCAGTACGGCTGCAAGTGACCCCAAATAGTGGAAAGTCTTAGTTAGAAAGGCCCCAGAATGAAAATATCTCCAAGCCCTGTGATCAAGATTAGGACTCTGGTAAAGTGAAAAATGGTCCCAGCAACCTCCCCTAAGAAAGGAGAAGCAAGAAGACAGGGACTTCCTGTTGCCAAACCTTTGTGCAATAATGCAGTCAAGAGGGTTGATTCTATTTTTTTGACAAGAGCTGACTTAAGAGTCATGTGTCTCAGCAAATATGGGGGGGTAGGGGAGAGAGAAAAAAGAAGCTGGCCCTTCTGTAAGGGCCCCTGCAGCACAACAAGCCACACGAGACTCAGCACACACAGCTGTGCTCTTCTTGCAAAGCTTGTACAAAAGCTGGGTTGGTTGTCTTCCCTCCCTGCCTAGCAACTGGAAACCCGCAGCCAGCAGTTTTCAAATCTCACTTACTTGGGGAGATATTTCCCATAGTAGAATATAAGCCAAGTGTGATGGGACACACAAGGAATTAGTCTTGGTGCAAATGCTCTCAGTGTCCATAAAAGAAAATATCCATTTGTCAAGAGACAGAATCATCAGGTACAATACTTAATAATAGTCATAGGGTACAATAAGCAATCAAATCATACTAGGAAACAGTCCATATAAATCGTAAGGATACAAGCAACAAAGTTACAGTCCTACAATCACGAGTGGGAGGGGATGGGTGATAAGGAGTGATGAGAAGATTAACAGTAATAGTAGTGTACACTTTGTAAATAGTTGGAACAGTGTTGAGGGAATTATTTGTTTAGCAGAGTGATGGAGTTTGGGGAAAAACTCTCCTTGTGTCTAGTTGTTCTGGTGTGCAGTGCTCTACAGAGTCGTTTTGAGGGAAGGAGTTGAAACAATTTATGTCCGGGATGTGAGGGGTCTGGAGATATTTTCACAGCTCTCTTTTTGACTCGTGCAGGGTACAGGTCCTCAATGGAAGGCAGGTTGGTAGCCGTTGTATTTTTTCTGCAGTCCTAATTACCCTCTGGAGTCTGTCCTGTTGGGTTGCAGAGCCAAACCAGGCAGTTATAGAGGTGCAGATGACAGGCTCAATAATTCCTCTGTAGAACTGGATCAGCAGCTCCTTGGGCAGTTTGAGCTTCCTGAGTTGGCGCAGAAATAACATTCTTTGTTGTGCTTTTTTGATGATGTTTTTGATGTTAGGTGTCCATTTTAGGTCATGTGATATAGTAGATCCTAGAAATTTGAAGGTCTCTACTATTGATGTTGTGTTGTCTAGTATTGTAAGAGGTGGTAGTATGGGAGGGTTTCTTCTAAAGTCTACCACCATTTCTACGGTTTTGAGTGTGTTCAGTTCCAGATAGTTCCAGTTAAACCACGAGGCAAGTTGTACAACCTCCTGCCTGTATGCGGATTCGTCATCTCGAATGAGACCAATCACTGTTGTATCATCAGCAAACTTCAGTATTTTAACAGATGGATCGTTTGAGATGCAGTCATTGGTATACAGGGAGAGAATATAGTAAGAGTTGCAGGAGATTTTGCAAAAGGTGTTTTGCAAAAGATACCCTCCCTGCCCACCCAAAAGAGTTTGTCACAGGCACGACGTTCGTTCAAAGGGGAGTTAATTCACAGTAGGCAAGCTGCCTACTATGGGTAGTCCTCGACTTGTGACCACAATTAAGTCTCCAAAATTTCTGCAAATCGAGATGTTGATTCAGTGCGTTTTACCCCCCATGTTATGAGTTTTCTTGCCACAATTGCTAAGTGAATCACTGCAGTTAAGTTAGTCACAAAGTTGTTAAGGGAATCTGGCTTCCCCATAGAGTTTTGCTCCTCATAACGTGGCAAAAAGGAATCACGTGACCGTGGGACACTCGCAACTGTCGTAAGTATGAACCAGTTGCCAAGCATCTGAAATTTGAACGCATGATCAAGGGGATGCTGGGAAGGTTGTAAGAGTGAGAAACGGTCATATTCAAAGATGTTTTGACATATGAAGCATGGTTGCAGGAACTGGGCATTGCCACTAGAGAAAAGAAAGACTAGGGGTGACATGATAGCAGCATTCCAGTATTTGAGGGGCTGCCCCAAAGAAGAGGAAGGGGTCAAATTATTCTCCAAAGCACCAGAAGGCAGGATGAGAAGCAACGGGTGGAAATTCATCAAGGAGAGAAGCAACCTGGAACTAAGGAGAAAGTTCCTAACAGTGAGGACAAATAACCAGTGGAACAGCTGGCCACCAGAAATTATGGGTTCTTCAATCCTGGAGAAGAAGAGGCTGGACAGTCACTTGTCTGCAATGATCTAGGGTCTCCTGCTTGAGCAGAGGGTTGGACTAGAAGATCTCCAAGCTCTAACCTATTCCCATTCCCTATTCTATTCTATTCTATTCTATTCTATTCTATTCTATTCTATTCTATTCTATTCCTTCCAATATCTATTCTATTCTATTCTATTCTGTTCTATTCCTTCCAATATCTATTCTATTCTATTCTATTCTATTCTATTCTATTCTATTCTATTC
>NW_020769491.1:192570-225865 GCF_900518735.1 Pseudonaja textilis | reverse complement strand
TCTATTCTATTCTATTCTATTCTATTCTATTCTATTCTATTCTATTCTATTCTATTCTGAATTCTACTCTACTCTACTCTACTCTACTCTACTCTACTCTACTCTACTCTACTCCACTCCACTCCACTCCACTCTACTCCACTTTGGAAAAAGTGCAAGGAAGAGCACCTAAGATGATCAAAGGCCTGGAGACTAAAACCTATGAAGAATGGTCGTAGGAACTAGGTATGGCCACTCTAGAGAAAAGAAGGACTAGGGGTGACATGATAGCAATATTCAAGTATTTGAGGGGCTGCCACAAAGAAGAGGGGAGGGTCAACCTATTTTCCAAAGCAACAGAAGGCAGGACAACAAAGAACAGATGGAAACCAATCAATGAGAGAAGCAAGCTGGAATGAAAAAGAAGCTTCCTAACAGGGAGAACAATTAACCAGTGGAACTGCTTGCTACCAGAAGTTATGGCTGCTCCATCCCTGGAGGCTTTTAACAAGAGACTGGATCGCCACCAGGGTCTCCTGCTTGAGTATGGGGTTGGACTAGAAGACTTCCAAAGTGCCTTCCAGCTCTATTCCATCCCTTAGCTGCAAGAAACACTGGGAGGATCAGCGAGCAGGGTTAGCACTATTTGGATTCAGGCAGATTTTTGGCTATGGTGGCTGCTTCAGCGGTAGAACCTGGAGAATATACCGTTGGGTGCAGGAACAGAGGGAATCAGAAACACTGCAAATGAACCACACCAGATCTTTGCGATAGGCCTTATGCTGAGAGAAAGTCATTGCCAAGGGGATCGTGGCTACACACGCTGCAACTCACTGAGGTGAAGAGCTGGGCAGCATCAAGGAAACTGGGCAACTGTGCTGCATCCCTTTGGGGTGCGTCATGTTACTGGAGAACACCAGTTCATTAGTCAACAAGTGGATAATTCAGCCGATGTAGACAGGCAAGGAAATCTCCCAGCAGCTGCAGGAGACACCAGTTAGCTCAACTAAAGGACTTTCCACACATTGCAATCAATCAGAATAGAGCTGGAAGGGGCCTTAGAGGTCTTCTAGTCCAACCTGTTCCTGCTCAAGAAAAGCACATACCAGTAGCCTTCCACTTATAACCACAAACTGAGCCTGAAATTTATGTGGCTAATTGAGACCTTTGTCAAGTGGGTTTTGCTCCATTTTACGACTGTTCTTGCCACGTTTGTTAAGTGAGTCGCTGCAGTTGTTCAGTTAGTAACATGGCTATGTGAATCTGGTTTCCCCATTTGACTTTGCTTTTCAGGAGGTTGCAGGAGGGGATTCCATGACCCCAGAACACTGCAACCGTCATAAAATGAGCCAGTTGTTAAGCATCCAAATATAAATCCCATGATTGTGGCGATGTTGCAAGGATCATAAGTGTGAAAAATGGTGCTAAGTCACTTTTTTCAGTGGCGTTGTACTTTCGAATGGTTAGTAAGTGAATTGTTGTAACTGTTGTAGTGTTGTTCAGACACGGAAGTTCAAGACATCCTCAAAGATCCATCTCATCCCGGGCACCCTTTTTTTGAGCTATTACCATCCGGCAGAGGTTACAGGACAATAAAAACAAGGACAAACAGGCTGAAAAACAGCTTCTATCCCAGGACAGCAACTCTATTGAATTCTACTGTCGAGTACAATATGAATGCAATACCAGTTGTATAGAATGTGAAGGATGTGTGTTTGTGTTTTATTTTTATAGTTATAATGTACAATGAAGATGGCATTTAATTTCATTGTACAAGGTGTAAACTAAACTAAACTAAACTAAGCTAAAATAACATATTCCTCTCAACAAGCAGTATCTCAAGAACTTTGCATCCTTTTTGGAGGAATCCACTGGCAGGAGAACAGGATCCCACTTTGGAGGCCATTGGAATGTGCTCCAATCTATTGTCCAGAATGCAGCAAGCAAATGCCATGCTGGATCGTGGTAACAACAGGCGGTATGGTCAGGAGAGGATCGTGGGTGGGCATGAGGATTTCTAAATGGGAACGTCTCCATCGGACCGATTCAGCGCTGGCTTGGCACACTCACCCTGAGATGTTCAGGCACTGACTGACTGGCTCTAACCCTGCCAGCTTTTCAAGATTGGCAGAGAGACTGCCCAAATGCTGCCAACGTTTCAAACGAGCTGATGTGAGGCACGCTTCTCTTCTAGAGCACAGCTGTCAAACTCGATTTCATTGAGGGCCGCATCAGGATTGTGTTTGACTTCGGGGGTGGGTGGGCTGGGGGGGCATGGCCAGGGTGGGTGTCACTCGTATCGGAGATGCCTGTGGGAGCCCAAGTGGTCTGCCAGTGAAAATGGGCTCTTGAGCTCCGTTTTCAGCTGCGAAAGTGAAAACAGAGCCCCAGAATCTCTCCCGAGGTCAGTTTTCAGCTGCGACTACCTCCTGCAACTCCTGCCAGAGAAAACAGAGTCCCAGAGGGTCTCTCTCCTGAGCTCCGTTTTTGTTGGCAAAGGCACCACGGGCTGATCCTTTACTGTTTCCAGGGTGACCCCACGGGCCCGATCTGGTCCCCGGGCATTGAGTTTGACATCCCTGTTCTAGAGAGCTGGAGCAAACTACAAATTCTCCCAACCTGAGCAGCCAAACAGGGTGAAAGGGACGATTCCACAGGCATTCTGGCCAGGGCTCCAATCTGCCTACAAGAGCGTGGTGAGTTTTACATGCTCTTTGTAAGCGACAGACTACTAGTATTGGCAAGGCTTACCTCACTCAACACACTAAGCCTTAAAGTTCAGATTTGCAAAGCGTAACTGTTGTGCATGCAATGTGTAAATAAATAAATCAGCTGGTTTGGCCTCAGCTAAACACAACTTGCTCAGATACAGGAAGGGCTCCTGCAACAGGCAAACTGACCCCAAACTCTTCATCTAATCCGTTGCACAATTATGGCATTATATTCTCCAAGGACTGCAGTGGCTGACAAGAACCCAGTTCGACTCCTGAAGACTTTCGGGGACACATCCATGCTTAGCAACGGTAAGTTGGAATATTTTTGGGGTTGTTTTTTTTTCATTCTCCTAGTCTATCCTCCAACTTTGGCATTTCCCTGTCCTAGAGTTAATGGACCCTGTCTGTAATTTTTCAGAAATGGCCGTGTGCTAGGAGAACTCAAGCCTGTTCCTCCCCTTCAGTTCAGTCAATTTCTTAGGATTGTTGAGATGATAATAGGAGAATGGGAATAACAGGATATGGAATTTCTGAAGGAAAAGCCAAATTGAACAAAGCTATAAAGAAATGGTCCCAGGAAGGAGAGTCTCTCCTTTAGATGAGAAGAAAGAAAGCATATACCAAGCAGCTGTAGAAGCCTCCTCTAGCTTTTTCTTTCTGCAAAAGTTTTCCGCCTTCCTAAATCAAATCTTGCCTTGAAACTCACTGGTTCCTAAGATGCTCTCCAAGGCTGCCATAACCCTTAGGCTCCCTGTTTTTTTCCCCAGATTCATTTAACAACTGGGTTACTCACTTATCAAAGGCAGTGATTCCCTTAACAATGAAAGTTCGTAAAACAGGGCAAAACCCACTTAACAAATGTCTCACTTAACAGCAGACATTTTGGGCTCAATTGTTGTCATAAGATGAGGACTACCTGTGAATTATTTAAGTCTGTCTGCAAAGGATGTTGTGTGAACACGGCTAGAGACAAGTTCACATGTTATGCACACAAGGACACATTTCAGACGGGCTGTTCCCTTAACTCTTTAGCCAGGCCCCAAGGCATTACCTCCCGCATAAAAAAGCGTGTAACACTCCTGGCACGTGCTCACAAATTATGCAAGACTCCCATCCATTCCAGACCAATCCAGCCTTGCCTCCCCCTTGTCTAATGTTCTCTGCTGAGGGAGGGGCGCCAATGCTGGGACACTCAAACACAATTGTTGTTCAGGGTTTTCCATTCAGCTCCAGCTACCAATTGGGAAGGCAGCCAGGCAATGAAAGACATTGGAGGGAACAAACCGGATAGTTCTAGGTTGGCTGGAGGAAGTGTGTGCGTGCGTGTGTGTGTTTTAGGCATCACAATAAGCCAGCCTGCATGCATTTGCTGCTGGTCTTTGTGAATCCAGCCACTGTGGATTGTAAATCATGGTTGGTGAGGTCAGTGCAGCGTGGGAACCCAGCCAACTGTAGCTCTTCGAGCAAACACTGCTGGAGTTAAGCAAACATTGGCTTAGCACCAGGCCGGGCTCATGGGGAAGGCTGGTTTAACAGGACACAATCTGCAATGCCACAAGCAGAGGGTGGGAAGAAGCACTCAAGCCTTGTTTATCAAGGATCTTTAGCATAGCATCACCTGAGCCCAGACAGAAAGGAGGAAAGTTTGGGGAAAATATAAATAAAACACAAAACCAGACCAAGTCATTATAAGTTTCACAACTGAATTGGAACTGGAAAGAAGAGAAGAAATAGAGCAACGAAGACAATTAAAGGCCTGGAGACTAAAATATATGAAAATGTATGTTGCAGGAATTGGGTTTGGCTAGTCTAGAGAAAAGAAGGACTAGGGGGGGCACAATAGCCATCTTCCAGTATTTGAGGGGCTGCCACAAAGAGGGGAAGGTCAACCTATTATCCAAACCATCTGAGGGCAGGACAAGAAAGAATGGATGGAAACTAATCAAGGAGAGAAGTAACCTGGAATTAAGGATAAATTTCCTGACAGTGAAGACAATTAACCAATGGAACAGAAGTTATGGGTGCTCCATCACTGGAGGTTTTTAAGAAGATTGGACAGCCACCTGTCTGACATAGGCTCTCCTGCTTGAACAGGGGGTTGGACTAGAAGACCTCCAAGGTCCCTTCCAGCTCTATTCTGATTGACCTAATTCTCTTTCAATTTCATTCCTCAAAAAGTTCCATTCTAAAAGAAAACAACACGGTGGTGGTGGTGGTGGTGGTGGTGGTGGTGGTGGTGGTTTGAGAACATCAAGAGTGACTTCATGTGGAAGCAAGGATGTTCCAAGAAAGTTTCTTTATCTGAAAGGGGAAGTTTAACTTCCACAAATCTCTTTAAGTGGAGGATGGAGGAGTTGGATTGGTGTTTCTTTACTTTTAGGGCCCTTACTAGGCAGCTGGCCTTGTCAAATAAAGTCTCTGTCTGCAGTTCTTCAATCCGGTTAAGATGGCATAAAGGGTAGCTGACTCAAATGCAGACTTGCAAGTTTCCCACAAAATAAAATAACCCCCTTAATTGCTTTCTGGTATAGAAGCAATTGGACCCTGAGGTGCTGTCCCAGAAATGCATTTAAATTCTTCTTCACAGAAGTCAATAATTACAGGTAAATACCACTACAGGAAGCCCTTGACTTACGACTACAATGGAGCCCCACTAACTTGGCTCGTCATATGGTCGCAACAGGGGACCATGTGTCCCCAGGATACCGCAACCGTCATAAATAGAGTCAGTTACCAAGCGTCTGAATTTTGATCATGTGACCAGGGGGGAATGCTATAGCGGTTGTAAGAGTGAGAAACAGTCCTAAATCCTCTTTTTTCAGTGCCGTTGTAACTTTGAATGGCCACTCAATGAGCTGTTGTAAGTTGAGGACTGCCTGTACTTGGTTCTGTTCCCAATTATATTAAAATAGTTGTTTTTTTAACTGATGGGGAGATCCACATGCAACTCAACATTTAAAAAAGGGCTCCTAAACTCAGAGAAAAGGTGAGCTTTTATTGCAGAGGTCTCCAAACTTGGCAACTTTCTTTGCTGGCTGAGGAATTCTGGGAGTTGAAGTCCCCGTCTTAAAGTTGCCAAGTTTGAGGACCCCTGTTTTATTGGTCTGAGATACCAAAAAGCAGCAATTATTTAAAGGTACAAAAAAAGATCCTGAGATTCTAGAAAGAGTGCAGAGAACAGCATCAAAGATTGTCATAGGACAGGAGGCTAAACCATATGATGAAAGATTGAGAGTACTGGATATGTCTAACCTAAAGAGGATAAGAAATGGGGGGGTGGGGGGCACATAATAGTAGACTTCCAATACGGGCTTTTAAAGAGAAGGCGGGATTGACTTATTCTTCAAAGCACTTGAGGGCAGAAGAAAAAATAACAGATAGAAAACAGAGGTGGGATTCTACTGGTTCACACCTATTCACTAGAACCGGTTGTTAACATTCTAAGCAGTTTGGAGAACTGGTTGTTAGAAGAAATTACTGGGCTAATCCTGTAAGGAAGGCAGGAAGGAAGCATTCTGGTGTTGGTTACAGAAACTGCTTCTCTGTTAGCCCTTATTACATTCTTGGCAGGACTAGACTTCTTGTCTCAGGAACTTCTCTGGAGTTATTTTTCCCTCCTTTGCTGGCACTTTGCTTGTGTAGACTAACCATTCAAAGTTACAATGGCACTGAAAAAAAGTGACTTATGACCGTTTTTCACACTTACAACTGTTCCAGCATCCCCACAGTCATGAGAGGCCAGGTGAGGAGATGCGTGCCTTGATGTGAGTGATATTGAGTTGGCCACACCCAGCCAGTCACATGACCACTAAGCCATGCCCACCACCTAAGCCATGCCCACAGAACCGGTTGTTAAAATTTTTGAATCCCACTCCTGATAGAAACCTATCAAGGTACAGCATAAAACTAAGGAGAAATTTCTTGACAATAAGAATAATTAATCAATGGAATGTCTTCCCTCTGGAAGTTGTGGTTGCTCCCTTGTTGGAGGTTTTCAAGAAAAAACTGGACATTTGTCTAGAATGGTCTAGGGGGTTGAGCAGGGGGTTGGATTAGAAGACCTCCGAGAGAGAGCTCTTCCAACTCTGTCCTTCTATGTTCCATGTTTTTTTCTCACCAATTTGACCTATGGCATGGAATTAATCAAACCTATTGAACCAAGTCCCAACAGGGCAGATTAGATTACAGATTAACAGAGTTGGAAGGGGCCTTGTAGGTCATCTAGTCCAACCCCCTCAAGCAGGAGACCCTACACCATTTCTGACAGAGGGCAGTCCAGTCTCTTCTTGAAAGCCTCCAAGGATGGAGCTCCCACAACTTCTGAAGGCAACTTCTGTTCCATTCATTGATTGTTCTCCTTGTCAGAAAATTCCTCCTTATTTCCAGGTTGAATCTCGATCAGTTTCCATCCATTATTCCTTGTCTGGCCTTCTGGTGCTTTGGAGAATAGCTTGACCCCTTCCTCCTCTCTGGGGCAGCCCCTCAAATATTAGAAGTTGCTATCATGTCTCCCCTGGTCCTTCTCTTCAGGTGGTTTAAGGGAGGAGATAATTCTTTTGGGGTTTGGGGGGTGTGCGTGACCTTGTGGCCACTGAGAGTAATAACTCTCATATAACTCTGATTATCTTTTATCTGTTCAGTTTGAAGACCCCTGCTCTCCGCAGTTAAGAGTTTCGAAAAAAGAACTTTATTTCCTGAGCAGACCAAAGATGGAAAGGCTTCCAGGAAAACAAGAGTCACAAATAAACAACGGTTATCATCTCTCTGTCTCCTTTCCCCTCCCCAATCAATGCCAAAAGAGCACAGCCAAGCAATTACATCAAAGCAGGTTTTATGGGTGAACAAATTGCTGGTATGGGCTGGAGGTATCAACTTTCTGAGACAAAGGAACAAAGGCCAGTTCCTCATATGTCTAAAACACCGGATGCCCCTTTCCCAACCATTCCTCATTGCTTTTTTCAAAAGAAAGGGCTTGCCATGGAAGTGTGAAAATGCACCAATTGAAACCCTCGAGTTCTCAGAAGCCTGGAGTTCAAAAGGCTGGCTTTCCCAGCCTTCTCCCTCCTTCTCAGTCCACAAAGTCTCAGGGCCCTGTTTCCATCTCAGCTTCTGTGAAACATCTGCCCGATTAATGGCCACCCCATTTGGCAGCAGCGGGGAGGGCTGAGGGAGATGCCAGCCACGGCTGCCAAGAGGGGAGGCTTAGAACAAGGTTGGCATCAGCTTGGAAGACCCTTCCAACTGCCCCACTCCCTGCCCCGACGAAAACAAGCCTGGGCGTTAAAAGAGACCAAGAGCGATTTCAACATCCATTGTTTTGCAAGAAAGCTGGGCGGGAAGAGAAAGCCACAAAGGGCAGCGCCCGAGCGCTGCTAAAAATGAGAAGTGCGACAGGAGGATGCGCCCTCTGCCACGCTGCCACAACGGACGTTGGATCGACAAGGCCAAAAGCACCGAAGCCCCAAAGCCGAAAGGAGCCGGCATCGCTCCCGATGGCTGCTTCAGGCCTGACCTCGGCATCCCTCTCGCCTGTTGTGGAAAAACAGCAGGTCCCCGGAGCCTCACACAGAGGAAACAAAACCTTGTGTTTGTGAAGCTGAGATCTCCCTCAAGTCCCTCACTTCCTGGCAACAATACGGGAGTTAACAAGGCGCCACGGCTGGGGGTTCCCATAACACACCGTGTCCCTACCAGTGTAACAGTGCAAAAATGGTCCTAAGTCACTTTTTTTCCCAGGGCTGTTGTAACTTTGAACGGTCACTAAGCGGACTGTTGTAAGTCGAGGACTACCCATACCAGAGTTGGAAGGGACCTTAGAGGTCTTCTAGTCCCATCCACTGTTGAAGCAGAAGACTCTATACCACTCTGAACCAATGGCGGTCCAATCTCTTCTTGAAAAACTATGTTGAAATGCAATGGACTTGCAACGAAAGCAAGAAAATATTGGACAATACATACATGGTTGGAAAAGATGATTAAGCAACATGTAGATCTGAAGACAGAAATATTTTTGTTGGGTATAATGCTCGAGGGTTATGATAAAGAGATTGTACATCTAGTATTACATGGACAGCTACAAGGATGTATTTGCACAATATTGGAAAAATGTGAACATCAGATGAGGATGTAATTCAGAAAATACTAGACTGCAGAGATAGATAGATTGACATTAAAAATAAAGGATAAAGAAGGCACAGAATATTACTTAACATGGAATAAGTTTTACGAGTGGCGAGAGATAAGAGGTAGAAAATAGGCAAAGAAAGATTATTGTTACGTATGAATTAAATATATAAGAGGGTTTATAATTACAAACAAGTTGATATAATCTATAAAACCATAAATAAGGTAAAATAAAGAGAAATTTAGTTAAAATGATTGAGTTACACTACTATTGTTGTTATCAGTATATATCATGTTAATATCTCAGTTTGTATTCTTTTTGATTCCTTGTAAATGATATACTCTGATAATACACTGTATCCAAGATGTTTTTATTTTTATGCATAAAAATAAAACATACACTAAAAAAAAACTATGATGAAGAACGGTTTTAGGAATTGAGTATGAACCATCATCATCACATCATTCTAGTCGAAGGCCGCATGTTTCCAACCAATACACTCCTGGGTTTTCTTTGCCAGTTGAGCCCTCCATATTTGCCAATGTCATCATCTCGTTTCGTGGATGCTTTTGATCCAGTGGGATCCGTTCTATGCCTGCCTTGGTCCCCCTGCCATCGGTTCTTCCTGCTGTGGGACCAGCCCATTTCCGCTGCAATTCTTTTACTCTCTCAATGGCACCATATTCTTTCGTTTCTTCTCTAATCCATGTGGTTCTTTGTGTCACTCGCAGCTTTGATTGTCAATTGTGTTAGAGCAGGTGGCATACACTGGTCGAAAACTTTTTCTGGCCTAGCAAGAGGCTGTTCTTGAAAATTACGTTTAGCTTGTCAAATGCCTGCCAATCGCATTTAATTTTCTTTACTGTATCTTCTTCCATTGAGATCCATTGGCCAAGATATATGTAGAGGTTTACTATGTCTAGTTCTTTTCCAGATATATAAAAAAATGTTTCTTTCTTTGGTGAATTTATATTAAAACATAATCTGGTTCTTTTTCAGGTTTATTTTGAAGTCCCATGTTTCTCCTGCTTTCTGAAGCTTCTGTATGTGTTTTTTGTAGCTCTCCTGAGTCTTGTGAGAAGAGAACAACCATCATGTGAATAGGTCTAATTCCCCCATCAAAACTGAACCTTAAATAACCTGACTTTGTTGGAGTCCATTCTCACTCGCCTACAAATTCCACCCACCTCAGTCCCCTCCTTTGTAAAACGAAAAGAAACAATGGACCCCACCTCATTCCTGTAAGGATTAACACGAAGTCTGCAGGCTAAATGTTTTTCCCAAAGTTGGCATAAAGTGGGGTATTATTTATTATTTTTAAACCGCTGTTTGCTCATCTATCACAAACGTCCAACTCAAATTTCATATCTAAACGCTGGAATCTGAGATAGCTTACTCTCCTCCACCATCTCCCACCAGTTTAAAATAAAGAAAAGTTTTAGGATTAAAAAAAAACCAACAAGTTTTTAAGATGGGAAAGCTATTTCAGGCTCGGCAGTTGAGCGGTTTAAAAATAACTGCAATTCAACATCCCGACTTTATTGCAAACATGGTTCCCTCGTGCCAGAATAAATCACAGTTCCATGGCTGATGGAGAAGAATCTCCCACCTGCCCCCACGCCACTTCCTCTCCCACCCTCCCCCCCAAAAAAATCATTTCTGTGGAACTGAAGGGAGGGAGGGAAGAATCCACAAAGGCTGTTCTTTTTCTCTGTCTCTCATTTCACAAAGTTACCCCCAGGCATTGCTTTAAAAAAAAAAAGAATTTGCACAGTATGTGCTTCTGTTCTAAGGGAATAGGTCTCGCCCCCCCCCCTCAAAAAAATATCCCAGTCTGCTAAAAATATAAACTACTCAACATTTCACTTTGGAAACGGAAGAGTTAGCCCAACTTTTACAAAAGTCTCTAGGAAAAAGGGCTTTCCCAAACCATTACACCATAGGTGGTCCTCGACTTACGACCACAATGGAGGCCCAAAATTTTGGTTGCTAAGCAAGACAGTGGCGAAGTTGAGTTTAGCCCTGTTCCACAGCCTTTTCTCTCACCACAGTTGTGAAGTGAATCGCCGCAATTGAATAAATTAGTAACCCGGTCGTTAAGTGAATCTGGCTTCCCCATGGAAGGTCGTCAAAGGGGGTCCCGGGGCACTGCAACCGTCATAAGTATGAGTCGGTTGCCAAGTGGCTGGATTTTTTATCAGGTGACCATGGGGATGGCGCAATGGTGGTTAGTGTCAAAAATGGCCCTAAGTCCCTTTTTTTCAGTGCCGTTGTAACTTTGAATGGTCACTAAACTAAGTCGAGGACTACATGCATTCCAAAATTAATCTTTAGTTACTGCATGTATAGTCCACCTTCTATTACAGGTAACCCATGACCTACAACCCTTCATTTAAGCAACTGTTTAAATGTTACAAAAAGTTATTTATGACCAATTCTTGCACTTATGACTGTTGCAGCCTCTCCAATCGCCCGATCAAAATTTGAATATTCAACAACTGGCTGAATTTACCGCAGTTGCACAATCCCAGGATCACGTGATCTGCCACTTGCAACCTTCCCAGCTTGCTTGCAATAAGCAAAGTTAAAGCTTAACAACCCTATGATTCGCTTAACAACTGTGGTTTTAAAAAAAAGGGGGGGTTGTAATTTATTACGCACAACACACTGAAGAACCATCTTGCTTACCAACAGAAATTCTGGTCCCAATTGTGGTCATAAAAACTAACCAAGGAGAGAAGCAACCTGGAATTAAGGAGAAACTTCCTAACAGTGAAGACAATTAGCCAGTGGAACAGCTTGCCACCGGAAGTTATGGCTGCTCCATCACTGGAGGCTTTTAAGAAGAGACTGGACAGCCACTTATCTGAAATGGTATAGGTTCTCCTTCTAGAGCAGAGGGTTGGACTAGACAACCTCCAAGGTCCCTTCCAGCTCTATTCTGATTAAAGTGGTCTAGGTTCTCCTTCTAGAGCAGAGGGTTGGACTAGACGACCTCCAAGGTCCCTTTTCCAGCTCTATTCCGATGATTATTATAATTTGAGCACTGCCTGCAAGGTGGTCTTGAAGACAGCACATGCGGGTTTTTTTCTCCCTTCATTTTCTCTTCCTGACAGGCTTAAGAGGTAGATTGAGGAGTAGGGATTTCACTTCCACAACCGTTCCCTGTGTTGCTAACATTTCGGAGAAGCCTTGCCACTTTTGCAAGTCTAAAAATGATATGCAGCTTGGTGGGGCTGCAAGGCAGCCAGCATGGGGCCACCGTAGGACGTCTTCCTCTGGGGCAGGGGTCTCCAACCTTGGCAACTTTTAAGCCTGGAGGACTTCAGCTCCCAGAATTCCCCAGCCAGCTGTGCTCCGGGCTTAAAGTTGCCAAGGTTGGAGACCCCTGCTCAGGAGCACATGAGGCTAGGGAAAGGTTGAGTCACCCCCCCCTCCAAATCTGAGAAATGTGTGCGCACACAACACCATTTGCCAACAGGTGGTGGAGAGACTCTGCACCGCTCAGTTCTGGAAGGCCTCCAGGTTAAAACAGCAACCCCAATGTTAAGACAGACGTTGTCCTTGCCCCACGGGAAGGGGCCGGCTAGGCCGCCAAACCAGGGTCTGTTTCAAGGTCTGCACTCAAGATGGCTTGATTTTCACGAAGGAGACTCTCCAGCAAGCTCTCTTGGAGACAGTAAAATGAGGAACAGGCTAAAAGGGCTCAAACCGACAAAGCCAGAAGATGATCCGTTTTGCACAATTGTGGCTACTCGTGAATCCACCGTCCCTAACTACAGACAACTCCATTGTTTGGGGGAATTGGGGCAACCCTTTCAAAGAAAGGGACATCTGGCGAGGCAAGATCTGAAACCAGAAGTAAGGGGGGGAGGAGGATGTGGGGGGAAGGGAAGGGAAGAGGCGTGCTTTTAAAAATGCAAATAAAATTATAGGGTGCTTTCAGCACAGGGGGGGGGGGGAAGGAGCCGTTTTCCAACGGCAGCAGATCCCTCTATTTGTGTCTTGGCTGCTTCCCAAGAGGAGAGACCGATTTGGAAGCCACAAAAGACACTAGTTTTATTTTCATATTGTGGTGTGTGTGTGTGTGTGTGTGTGTGTGTGTGTGTGTGTGTTCAAGCTCAGGGAGGGAGATAGCACGCCAAGCCCGTTTCGAACAGCCTGCAAAAGTTTTTCACAAATTCCAATTAAAATCACGGGCTTGCGTTCGCCTCTCGCGTTTATTTTTGACCTTTCATCCCAAATTAGGATACTTGGCTGGTGGGGAATAATAACAACAACAACAATAATAATGATTGTAGACAAGCAGCAAGAAAAAAATCACAAAGTATCACGACTTACAAGCGACTTTGGGAAAAAAATTGTGTGTTATCCCAATTGTAATTGGAGCCCTTGGAGCAATATCTAAAGGGCTACCTCGCTATTTGGAAATTCTGAATTTATCAGACTTGAATACCCTGATTCTGCAAAAAAAACCCCACTATTGGAACAGCTTATATCCTCTGACGCTACCTTAACAGTTCCTAGGTCCTTAGTTAGGACTCGAGCTGTTGAGCTACCAACCAGCCCCAAAGGCTGTGAATCTCACCAAAGATTAACAACAACAACAACAACAACAATAATAATAATCTGGTCTGAAGGGGAATTAGCACCCCCCCCCAAAAAAAAATCACATGCTAGGATGAATTAATAAAACTTCTCCAAGAATCGACACACATGCAGGGCTGAAGAAAAAAATGCCACAAAGGAGGGGGGAGGTTGCAATCTGGATAGCCATGCCCACCCACCCTTCTGATGATATTTCTCCTCCGAAACGTGCTTTGGGGAAAGCCCAGAAACCAGTCATCAAACCGACCAAGCCCCCGCTTCCCTCAAGAAAGTCTACGCCACAATACACAACGAACTCCAGAGCTGGGCTGTCTTCCTTTAGATCCTGGGCCCCCCAAACCCTCCTTAAAACAAAGACACCCCACACACACACATCCAAAAAGAAGCGGAACTAACCTTCAAGATGTTTTCTTTCTTCCGATCGGTTTTAGATCTGGCCAAAGATTCTATCCGAGACATAATCCAGCCTTGGTGAGGATTGGATTGGGTCTCCCGCTAGCTTAGGATGGCGGGAGGAGTTTTGGGCATCCACGGAACAAAAACACAGGAGGAAAATAAGGGTGAGGAGTGGATGAATGAAGTCCTCCCTCTTTGAAAAAACTGAGAGAAAGAAAGAGAAAGAAAGAGAATACCCCTTCCAACTTGCCCTTTGTACAGTCAACTCACAAGCAGGAAGTTAACTAGCCATGCTCAATCACTAAAACTTGGATTATTCAAACTGCTTTGCTCCTCCTCTCAGAGACAGAGACAGAGGAGGAGGAAGAGGAGGAGGAGGAGAAATCCCCTGTTCTTACACCACCTTGAAAAGAGCGAGGCAAACAAGGGCTGTCCTGTTCCAGAAATAGAGCAGATTGCATCAGAAACAGAGGTCCCGGGATCCAGTGGTTCTCCAGGATTCCTTCTCACGTTGCCATGATGCTCTTACTCAGAGCAGCCTGAGTACAAGGCGGGAGAAGAGCAATTCAGCAGCAGAACAATGAGACAACCGAGACAACCACCGGCTGAGAAAATGCAGAAATGCAACCCCTTCCCAGTTGTCTCGGGCTGCTCTACACCCCTGAGGCTCCCCCCCCCCCCGGGGAACTTCAAAGCAGCCATGGGATTCATGGCACCATGTTGCACAGCCAAGAAAAGCTCTTCTACAGCTGCCCCGGACAAAGGCACACAACCACACACAAGACACACGCACTCGCCAAGCATCTAAACACCAGAGGAAAGTGATCGCACATGCCACCCTTCCATTGTTCATGTCCTAGAAGCACGACACATGCACCACAGCCACACTCTTGAGGTCACGGTCTTATTTTGTGAAAGCAGATGCCTGGCAGTCTCTGTGGGGTTGGGGTTAAACAAGCGAGCTCTGGGTTCAAATCGCCAGCCTGCCAAACGGCCAGCTACAGCTTCCCAAGATAAACTACCCTACAAGCAAACATATCATTTGAGATCTTGGTATTATTTTACTGCACCTCTGTACGGTTTGCCAATTGCACAGTTCTGGAGAACCGGTAGCGGAAATTTTGTGCAGTTCGGAGAACTGGCAAATACCAACCTCTGACTGGAGATTTTACAGTATCCTTCCCCTTCCACACTCACCAAGCCACACCCACAGAACCTGTAGTAAAAAAAATTGAATCCCACCACTGTATCACCTGCAGGGATTCGCTTACCAACAGTGGCAAAGAAAAGTCATAAAATGGGACAAAGCTCCCTTAACAAATGTTTCACTTAACCACAGGACATTTGGGCTCAATTGTGGACCAACATTCACAGGGGAACATAAATAATGCTTTTTGGTGGCATTTAAATATTACTAAAACAGATCCATGCTATTTCCTTGGAAACACTACGGAAGAGGGTTGCCTTTCCTATCTCCTGGAATATCCCCAGTCGAACCCATAGCTGTGGGATTTCCTGGTAGTTTTCCATCTGAATTCTAACTAGGTTTTTGGAGATGAAAACCCTGCAGATATGGGACCAGGGCCTTCAGAATTGAGGAGAGGGATTTGTAGGCATCTTAGAAAACTATAGGCATCACATTGCTAGGCTAAAGAGCTCATAGACACACGTCCTTCCCAAACATCGAACTGGCAACATGAAAACTTCGGAGCAAAACACGCTGGTCCATCTAAGGTAGACAAACATCTAGACTCAAAAGCTGGTTATCACAGACATATTGGGACATATCTAGTTCTTGCAGTCTTTCATCATAGAGTTTAGCCTCTAGTCCCCAAATCATCTTTGTTGCTCTTCTCTGAACTCTTTCTAGAGGCCATTGAATATTATCTATTCGGAGAATGCAGTTGTCCCCCAAGGTCCGTCGATTAAACCAACTTCAAGCATAGCTTTATTTTTATCGTTGAAAGATAATTCTAAGAGCCTGACAAAAATGGAATTGAATTTTAGAAACAGTCTGTCATCTGCACCTCTGTAACTGTCTGGTTTGGCTCTGCAACCCAACAGGACAGACACAGACTGTGTCACAGAAAGTAATTAGAACTGCAGAAAAAACAATTACTACTCACCTGCGTTCTATGAAGGACCTGTATATCCTGCACTAGTCCAAAAGAGGGCTGTGAAAATATCTACAGACCCCTCACATCCTGGACATAAACTGTTTCAACTCTTACCCTCCAAACGACGCTATAGAGCACTGCACACCAGAACAACTAGACACAAGAACAGTTTTTTCCTGAACGCCATCACTCTGCTAAACAAATAATTCCCTCAATACTGTCCAACTATTTACAAAGTCTACATTACTATTACTGTTAATCTACTCATTCCTTATCACCCCTTCCTTCCCACTTAAGACTGTATGACTGTAACTTTGTCGCTTGTATCCTTACGATTTATATTGACTGTTTCCTAGTATGATTTGATTGCTTATTGTCCCCTATGACTATTATTAAGTATTGTACCTGATGATTCTGTCTCTTGACAAATGGATCTTTTCTTTTTATGTACGCTGAGAGCATTTGCACCAAGACTAATTCCTTGTGTGTCTAAACACACTTGGCCGATAAAGAATTCTATTCTATTTTTTTAATTCGGGAATAGCAGATTCACTGTCTACCTTACCACAGAAGGGTTTATCCCTATTAATTAATTAATAATTCCTGTCCCCTTATTTTCCCCCCGAATTCTTTATTCGGTTAAAATTTAATCTCAACCTCAAGGACAAATTCTAGAATAATGTAAAGGCAGACAATGACATCTTGAAATATAAACTACGTGTGTCTTTCTCCTTCAGCATATTTAACACTCTTAAAGTCTTCAGAATCAGAATTGCAAGCAAGCTAGAAGTCTCAAAGTGTTTTATTTTGTTTTTGAAAAGACAGCTGGACTGATTTTTTGAGGATAAAGAAGGAGATTTTGTTTCACATCCAGGATGCTTCATCAATTGTACTGGATGGTGGGAGGGATGGAAGGACAGACTCACAACCACAATTGAGCCCAACACATGTTGCTAAATGAGACATTTGTTCAGTGAGTTTTGCCCCATTTTATGACCTTTCGTGCCATAGTTGTTCAATGAATTGAATGAAGCGAGTCGTACATGTGAAAAACGGTCCTAACTCACTTTTTTCAGTGCCCGTTGTAATTTTGAATGGTCACTAAACGAACTGTTGTAAGTCAAGGACTACCTATATCTGTCCATCCCCTCCCCCACCATCCAGTACAACTGGTGAAGCTTCCTGGATGCAAAAGATCTTTTTCTTCTTCTTCCTCAAAAAAATCAGTCCAGTTGCCTTTTTCTTTTTTAAACCATATTTGAGACAACTATGATTTGGATGGCTGAGAATCTTTATAGACATAGAGCAAGCTAGAATCTCCCCACTACCTAAACAGAGGCCTCCAAACTTGGCAATTTTAAGACTTGTGGACTTCAACTCCCAGAATTCCCAGTTGCTAAGTTTGGAGACCTCTGCCCTAGACCATTTCAATCAGAACAGAAATGGAAGGGACCTTGGAGGTCTTCTAGTCTAACCCCTTGCTCAAGCAGAAGACCCTAGACCAGAAGTCTTCAAACTTGGCAACTTTAAGACTTGTGGACTTCAGCTCCCAGAATTCTGCCAACTTTGGGGCCCCCTGACCTAAACAATTGTAATTTTTATCCACGACGAACAATTTGTGCACCTCCTCAACCACCGCTGGTCTATTTGCCCCTTGTATCGTGGAAGAAGGATCACAACTTACCGGAGCTCAAAATTTACTGGAAAGTTTTCAGATGCCGATGCCAAGGTTCTTGGCTTCCAGCCTCACTATTATTTTTCCAAATTAGGACAAACTGGGGCTAGCTGGAAGAGTCTGGATCTTCTCCACCAGGAAAAGCAACTGGACTTTCCCTACTAGGTGATGTGAGATCAAAATCTCCAGTCCCCCTCACAAGGTTCTCGCCACTGCAAAACCTGGCCATTCATGCAATGGGAATTTCCTTCTCACTGAGTTTCCAGGTCAATCATTGACTGAGGTCAAGCCACACCAGTGGGTTTTAGCAGCTGCTATAGGCTGGGTCCCACAGCCTATTTTGGGTGAGTTCGCTCCTCCTGATCCTGATCCTTTGAAAATCCACATCAAGGTCACATATCCATTAGCTCTTATCAGAGTATCTTGTGCTCCGATTTACTGCTTTTTAAAAAAAAATAGAGAAGGGTAGCTGAGAAGTAAAGGAAGATATTTAAGCTAGAGCCAAAAAGGACAAATCTAATCAAAATTCTATCTATATATAAAAGCGAAATACCACTCACACATCATCACAAAATCTCCAGAACCGTAAAGCCTACAAACTTGAAATTTGGCATGTATGTTCCTCTTGGCTTCTAGGTGCTCAGTAAGAAATGATTTGACAAATGACCACCAGAGCATTAGTATTTCCTTTATTATTATTATTAACATACTCTGATGCTAAGGAGTTCTACTCCCCCTCCCCACCTGAAAAGAAATCTCTTCCAAATGCAAAACACAAGAAGAGGAGAGGAGTTTCAGTTTTAGTTTCACAGCAGCAACCAGCTTTAGTACAGGACAGTTGAGCTAAGCCACACCCAGGCTCCTTGCTGTCTCCTTCTTGTTCACACAGCAAATGCAGTTTCCAAACTGAAAGAGAGTTGAGAGCCCTCAACTCTCTCCCACACTGACAGGACGTTAGCCAGATGACTACCAATGGATGCTGGTAGGCAGAGGCAGAATTCCCCCCCTCCTTATTTTCCTCCCCCAAAACTAAGCCCGACCACATAGTTTTGTAGCGAAACACCAGTATCCATCTAGTATTATATCTCTCCCACACTCTTGGCTTCCTGGAAAGGCAGAAAAACATGGCTGTGGTTTTGCTTGGGGCTCACAGATAGGAATGGGACATCTCACTGCAGCCAATCCACCATGGCCATTGTACCATAGCCACCTCGTCGTGGCCATCTCACCGCAGCCAACTTGCCATGGGACAATTCCAAGCAGGACAACTCAACGTGATAAATATCATCCACCATTGTTTCTTCAATATTATTTCCATAACAAAAATGGAAAATAATGTAGAAAAACAGACAGATTAATCTTTTATTGCGTTGGATTATCCCACGTGGATTGTCCCACGGCGAGTTGTCCTAGAGTCCCCCCTTAACATCCCTTGCCTCCTTTTAAGTTTTGTTTTCATGCTTTTCTATTTTTATATTCTACCACTGCCCAGAGTTCCTTTGTGGGGAGAGATGGATGTTCTTCAATATCATTAAAAAAATAAAGCAAAATAAATGGAATGCCTCTCTGGTGATAGCCTCTTCCTGACTTTTCTCCACAACAGCTATGGAAAAGGCCAAACTGGAGGGAGGGAGCAGGCAATGGAAGATTCCAACTGATGATTCCAACCTGGGCGAAGGATCTCGGAGCCCTAGTGGACAACCGTTGAAATAGGAGCCAGCGGTGTGCTGCAGCTGCCAAAAAAGTCAGCAAAGTTCTAGGCTGCATAAACAGAGAGATAGAATCAAGATCTCAGAAGTGTTAATCAATACCACTTTATAATGCTTTGGTAAGGCCACACTTGGAATATTGCATTCAGTTTTGGTTGCCACGATTTGAAAAACCGTTGAGACTCTAGAAAGAATGCAAAGAGGGACTGGACGCTAAAACATATGAAGAATGGTTGCAGGAACTGGGTATGTCTAGTTTAATGAAAAGAAGAACCAGGGGAGATATGATAGCAGTGTACCAATATCTCAGGGGCTGCCACAAAGAAGAGGGAGTCAAGCTATTCTCCAAAGCAACTGAAGACATAACAAGAAGCAATGGGTGGAAACTCATCAAGGAGAGAAGCAACTTAGAATTAAGGAGAAATTTCCTGACAGTGAGAAGAATTAACCAGTGGAACTCCTTGCCTCCAGAAGTTGTGAATGCTCCAACGCTGGAAGTTTTTAAAAAGAAGTTGGATAACCATTTATCTGAAGTGGTGTAGGGTTTCCTGCCTAAGTAGAAGGTTGGACTAGAAGAGCTCCAAGGTCCCTTCCAACTCTGTTATTCTATTCCTATTCCATTCCTTTCTATTCAGTTCTACTCTACTCTAATTCTATTGTATTCTATGATGGGCTGCAGAAACCAGCCTCCCTTTGATATGGGGAGGAGGGGAATGTTACCCACAACACCACCAGTCCCCAATTGTAAGCCAGTTGATAGGTGGGAAGTGGTGTTATTCCAGCTGTCCCATTCCAAGATGAAAGCTCCTCCAACCAGAAAGAAGAAAAGAGAGGTTTAAGGACACCTCAGCCCAACGTGAACGTCTGTTTTTTTTCTGCCATGCCTTCCTGACGTTCCCTTCATCCGACTCCCAACTTGGGCAACTTGAAATCTCAAGTGATGGAGCTCCCACAACTTGCCCTCGGAAGTGGTGGGAGCGTCATCACTTGAGACTTTCAAGACGAGACTGGACTGTCATTTGTCAGAAATGGTGTAGGGTCTCCCACATGGGTGGGGGGTTGTACTAGATGACCTATAAGGTCCCTTCCAACTCTGATTATCTGTTATCTATTAAATCCTTCTTCATTTTCCAGTATTAAACTATTATTTTCCCCTATTATTAAACTATTATTTTTCCCAGCAGCAGGGATTTTGCTGGGATGCCATCTAGCACAGGCGCACAAACGCTTGAAAAATAGCTTGAAATGATGCATTTGGTTTCTGAACTATTTTTACAAGTGAGAAGACTTTAAAAGGCAAGATGTTCCTGTTTCCACCCTTAAAATCCCTTCCGAGTTCAAAAGAGACCTTTTCTCCAGAAGGCTGGGAGGTAGAACAATGGCCCTCAACTTCATTGCCCACCCAAGTGGACGTCACCTGAGCTCCTGGAGCTAGGCTGGTTGAGGAATTCTGGGAGTTGAAGTCCAGAACTCTTACAGTTGCTAAAGTTTCTGCCTGGGCTCGCGGCAGTCCAGTCTCTTCTTGAAAGCTTCCAAGGATGAAGCTCCCACAACTTCTGAAGGCAACATCTGTTCCGTGGGTTGATGGTTCTCAATGTCAGAAAATTTCTCCTTATTTCTAGGTTGAATCTCTCCTTGTTCAGTTTCCATCCATTATTCCTTCTCTGGCCTTTGGGTGCCTTGGAGAATAGTTTGACCCCCTCCTCCTCTCTGTGGCAGCCCCTAAAATATTGGAAGACTGCTGTCCTGTCTCCCCTGGTCCTTCTCTTCCCTAGACTAGCTTTATTCCTTCCATTCTTTTTTTTTCTCTCAAGGAAGGGATTTTACATTCTCCCTATTAGATTTTATCCTGTCCCTCTTCCAGAGTATCACCTGCCAATAAGATTATCACAATTCTCTATCTGGGTTATTAAGCAAAGTGACTTACTGCGGGCGAAGGCATAGGGCATCTTCCTTTCAAGCTAATGGGTAACTTTTTTGGAAAGCTTTTATGAATTCCTTCCGTCTGAACATCCAATCCCCTGGTTGCCCTCACTATCTTCCCCTACAACTCATTTACAGGTGTCTTTCTTTGACTTACATAACCACCAATATCATAACAACCCTGGACACCGTACAAAACAATAAGAACCACCCCTCCTAAACAATCAGAATAAAAATGAACATCATTTCAGTATATTGCATTTTCGATCAGGACTTCTTAAAATGCAATGCCCAGAACTAGATCCAGTATTTAGTGTGAGGTTTAAACAATGCAGAACAATTACTTCCCATGAGTTGGAAAATTGATGGGTTGATGTGTTTACTAGGTTTGTATTGTGGCCTCGTCACACTGTTGATTCTTTTTTTTTCAGACTGCAATCATCTGCTACTCCAATCTCTTGCCATAGCTACGATTGCCAAGCCCAGTATCCCCCGTGTTATATAGGTAGTCCTCCACTTACAACAGTTCACTTGAGTGACTGTTGAAAGTTACAACGGCACTGAAAAAAAATGATGCATAATCATCAAGGACTACCTGTAAGAGCTGTGGTGGCGCAGTGGTTAGAATGCAGTACTGCAGGCCAATTCTGCTGACTGCCAACTGCCGGCAGATCGATTCTCACCAGCTCAAGGTTGACTCAGCCTTCCATCCTTCCGAGGTAGTTAAAATGGGCATTTTCCCTTAGAAAGAGGTCGTACTTTGCTTCTAGGTAAGAATATCTCCAGGCAGAGTGGGTCCATAGAGAAAAGGTATGAGCCACTGTGGAAGAATACTGGCAGAGAAGAGAAACTGTTGTAGGGGACAGTGGGCTGTACAAGAATAAATAAAAATGAGATCCAAAATGAGGAAAGAACAAATATTTATTCCTAAAAGCAAAACTTTGGCTTTAGCGACAGGGTGACACTTGAGGGGCGCGAGTGTGTGTGTGTGTTTGTGTGTGTGTGTAGGTATGTTTATTCTTGTGAACATGCAGTTCCTCTGGGAAACATAATGTAATTGTAGACCTCATCCTTTGATATGTGGATTAGGTCTAGGTAACTTATTTGGGGGTTTGAGGAAGTTTGCTAATTTTAATTAACTTAGTTTTCAGCTTGACTGTCAATTATCTAGTGGAGACACTGATTCTCAGGCTATTGTGGATTCTGTGAATATTTTAAAAGAAGACAGAAACAGTATAAAGAATAAAATATATTTGGATATAAAACTTCTCACTCGGGACTTGCTAAAAAAAAATGGGCCGAAGCTTTGTGTCATTTTTTCCAAATAAAATTGGCAAGAAGGGCATTGGGGGATCAAACGCTCCCTTCTCCTCCCTTCCTTTCCCACTCTGGGGATTTGGCGTTCTCCTCATGCCAAATAAACAATAAAACCATTGCCTTCATCAACTAGAATTGAAGGAGTGGGGAGGGTTGCACCAGCCGAAGGGGAGAGGCTATATTTAACTCAGGAACATTCAAGAGGAGAACACCCACAATCATTCTGTTCAGTTGCAAAGAGACCACAAAGGCAGCCCCCAGCTAGCAAGACCAATCCCGTTTCTCAAAGATAACTAAGAACTGTCCATATGGAGATCCAGCATCTGGCCAGGATTCTTCTGGACCCAGAGCATGAAGGCCAAGAGAAGTTCTCCAGAGCTTACTTACTATCTGTTAAGGCCAATGGACACCTAGGAGCACCTAGCTCATTTGGCTACAAAACTAACTTCAATACAGGCTCTAAATCTTAGGCAGGCAGGCAGGCAGGAAGATCACAATAGCACTTAGACTTATATCCCGCTTCTCAGTGCTTTACAGCCACCTCTAAGTGGTTTACAGAGTCAGCCTCTTTCCCTCAACAATCTGGATCCTCATTTTACAGATCTGGGAAGAACGGGAGGCTGAGTCAACCTTGAGGATTGAACTGCTGGCAATGGGCAGAATTAGCCTGCAATATTTATTTAGCATTCTAACCACTGCACCACCACAGCTCTTAGTTCTCTGAGTATGTGCAAAGGGCCTTTTCCTGAACTGGCATTTCCATGGGTGAACTGGGTGTATAAGAAAATCAAACTGCTTTAGAAAAAGTGCAGAGAAGTGCAACCAGGATGATTAGGGGACTGGAGACTAAAACATACGATGAACGGTTGCAGTAACTGGGCATGGCTAGTCTAGGGAAGAGGAGGACCAGGGGAAACACGATAGCAGTCTTCCAATATTTGAGGGGTTGCCACAGAGAGGAGGAAGGGGTCAAGCTATTTTCCAAAGCCCCCAACGGCCAGAGAAGGAATAATGGATGGAAACTGATCAAGGAGAGACTCAACCTGGAAATAAGGAGGAGTTTTCTGACTGTAAGAGCAATCAACCCATGCAACAGAAGTTGCCTTTGGAAGTTCTGGGAGCTTCATTCCTGGAGGCTTTCAAGAAGAGACTGGACTCCCATCTGTCAGAAATGGTGTAGGCTCTCCTGCTTGAGCAGGGGGTTGGACTAGATGACCTACAAGGTCCCTTCCTACTCTGTTATTCTATCCCCTATTCATTTAGCTCTTCCCTTCCCTTTCCTACCCCTTCCCACCAGCCAAAACGTAGATGCCTCTTCTCTGATTTTTTCTTTGTATCATTTTAAAATTAGAATTTGCGTCCGACTTAAGTGGCCTCTAGCCAAGCAGCCCCTGCTGTCTCCCATCCACTACATCTCAGCCTCAAAGGTACTCATTTGCTGTGTCACCAGGCCTTTCTCTGCCACAACAGCTCCTTGAACTCCCTTTCAGGACCCATAAACGCACACCTGTGAAAGGGGCAACGGATCTGAGATCTAAGAAGCAAGAAGAGAAGATGGTTTCATCTGAGTCTTACAAACTTGCTTTTAAGATCTGCTTTCACTACCAGCCAACAGTTGCTAAAATCTTGTACAATGATTCTAAAGGAGAAAATGCCCCTGGCCCACCACCTGCAAGGAGCTCCGTTCCCACACTGGAACAGCTGCGCCTGGAGAGGCTAAGAAGCAGAAAGGAGAGAAAATGCCAACTAACTCATTGAGTGGAGGGACATGAATTCTGAACACCTGGCAAATCCAAAGCTATCAGCAAAACTTATTTTATCTTTATTTTATTTTTTTATAAGCCTGGTACTCTTCAATATCTTCATAAATGACTTAGGTTGTGGTCCCTCGGCAGCCTGTGGAACTGGCAGCAGAACTGGACAGTGGGGAGGAACAGGGGCCAGTCCTGGAGCCTGTGGAGGGCTCGGCCGAGGGTCCTGCGTCTGATACAGAGATGGGACCAGGGCCATCTGGGAGTTATGTGCTGACTCCGGAGCCTCCAGAATCTGACAGCAGCGAGGCAGAGGAACAGGGGGAGACTGTTCCTAGTGTGCGTATGCGCAGAGCTGCCAGAAGGCAAGAGCAGCTAAGACAAAAGGGGCAACTTGGGAGTAAGGCTTGGAGGTGATTGGCCCTCCCATAAGACATAAAGGAAGAGCTAAGGGATGGGAACCTTTGCAGGAGGCAACATTGTTCACTCTGGTCAGTTTGGAACTTCAAAGCTCTGTGGTGAATTTGTGCTCCATTTGGTTTTGAAAGATTAATTGGTACTTCAGTTGTTGGCAGCACTTCAAATAAGATAAAGGTGTGTTACTATTAGACTTCTCCTGAAGAACTTTGGCAGACTTCCATGGGACTATTTATAACTGGTTCAGACTCATTACCGGCTGTGAATGACAATAATTCACAGCCATTGAACTAAAATAAAAGGGTTTGGGATTTAACTTGTGTTTGTTGGTGTCTCAGGAAGCCTTCATCAGAACAACTTAGATGAGGGAATAGTAGGGGAACTCATCAAATTTGCAGATGGCACTAAGCTGGCAGGAATAGCCAACACCCCAGAAGACAAGCTTGGGATTCTGAAAGATCTTGACAGACCTGAACAATGGGCCCCATCCAACCACATGAAATTTAATGTGGAGAAAAGCAAAGTTTTATACCTGGGCGGTAAAAACTAAAGGTACAAGTACAAATTAGGCTCAAAAACTATGAAAGGGGCCTTGGGAGTTCTAGTAGACGATGTCTTAAACATGAGTTGGCTGTGAGCGGCAGCAGCCAAAAAAGCCAACACAATCCTTGGTTGTATAAACAGAAGCACAGAATCAAAATCAAGTGAAGTATTAGTACCACTTTATAAAGCCTTAGTCAGACCATATTTGCATCCAGTTTAAAATTAAGAACTACTTTCAGAAGGTTCTTTAATAAATAAATATATACATACATACATACATACATAAATACATATATTTTCTGAAAGTTCTTCTAAATTATACACACACACACACACACACACACAGAGAGAGAAAAAATCTGATAAAAAATACTCAAACAACAATCGAGAAATTCCATGCACAATACATTTGCTCCCGCCAAGAGTTAGCTAGCTACCGTATGCAAAAGGAAGGAAACTGCAACACAAGGCAAACAGAAAAATAGTTTTAAATGGCTTGTGTGTTTGTGTAGTTTTTATTGGAGTGGTAAGTGGTGGGGATGGTGGGAAAGAAAAGTGCTTCCCAGCAACGGGACTCCAGGATGTACAAAACATTAGTAATTGCTCCTGCAACAAAACCCTGAAAGAGAAACCATGAGTTCAGGCTTACACTTAGCCATGATTGTTAATCATGCTTTGTTATCTAAGCCACCAATGTGGTGGATTCACACTTCATACTAAAGTCTCATACTAAACACAAGACAAAACAGAATAGAATAGAATCACAGAGATGGAAGGGACCTTGGAGGTCTTTTAGTCCAGCCCTCTGTTTAAGCAGGACATCATACACCATTTCAGACAAAAGTTTGTCCAGTCTTTTCTTAAAAACTTCCAGGGATGAAGCACCTACAATTTCTGGTGGCAAGCAGTTCCACTGGCTAATTGTTCTCACTGTTAGGAAGTTTCTCCTTAATTCCAAGCTGCTTCTCTGCTTGATTAGTTTCCAACAATTGTTTCTTGTCCTACACTCCAATGCTTTGGAGAATAATTTGACACCCTCTTCTTTATGGCAGCCCCTCAAATACTGGAAGACTGCTATCATGTCACCCCTAATTCTTCTTTTCTCTAGATCAGACACAGAGGAGAACTGTAGCTCACGTGTTGCCCCCAATCTATGTGGCAAAGCAGAGACATTTTGGCTCTTAAAGATCAATTTAAGTGTTAAAATATGAACATTATGTCACTAGGATGCTTTCAGAGAATCCTCCCCATAAGAACTATTCTGTAAAATTGCACAAGTTGCTTTCCCAATTCCAGATGCCCTTCTTACCCAAGAAAAGTTTTCACCCAATTTTCATGACCTGGATTCACTCTTAGGTTGGTTTCACACAACATGCTAAACCCAGGTCAACAAAACACAATGGCCCCATTTACATCCCATGTGCTTCCCAAACAAATGAACCGCCCCATGGCTTCTTAGGATGGCTGGTTCCCACAACATGTTGAGCCAGCTCTAAGCTTGTGTGCTATGAGAAGTGAAGTTTAAACTCCATGAGTGCCAATCAAACATAGGGCTAAGTCAACAATACATCCAAAAGCCTTTGGAGATTCTCAAGTCATCCAGGTCCTGGTTGTTCCAAAGGTGCTTTTTCAAGAGGCCACTGGACTTCTTGGTTTTTCTTTGAAGACATTTCGCTTCTCATCCAAGAAGCTTCTTCAGCTCTGGCTGGATGGTGGGGAATGGAAGGATTTATATTCCTTGGAGACAGCTGGTCATTTGCATCCTTTAGAGCAGTGGTTCTCAACCTTCCTCATGCCGTGACCCTTTAATACAGTTCCTCAGGTTGTGGTGACCCCCAACCATAAAATTATGGCTCGGTTCCTAGGACCATCGAAAACATGTGTTTTCCGATGGTCTTAGGCGACCCCTGTGAAAGGGTTGTTTGACCCCCAAAGGGGTCGTGACCCACAGGTTGAGAACCACTGTTTTAGAGGGTCATTGAGGCTACTTGGAGGTTTACTTGTGTCCTCAGGGTCACCTGAGTGGTGCTCCTGGTTCATGTAGTCCTGTAGAGGGGAAAAAATTGCAGACTACAGGAACCAGAAGCACCACTCAGGTGCCCCTGAGGACACAAGTAAACCTCCAAGTGGTCTCAATGACCCTCTAAAAAGATGCAAATGACCAGCTGTCTGCAAGGAGGATAAATCCTTCCCTTCCACTCCATCCAGTCAGCGTTAGGCATCCAGAAATTATCCATAGTAATCAATCACTCCGAGAGAAGCATAATCTCCAATTGTTTTATTAGGAACAGCTCTGGTATGTCTATGGAAAATTTCCAAAACTGAAACTCATTCCCAGTGTGTGTCACAAATTCCGCCCTATCTCCTCCCACTTGCTATACTTCATAAATCACAAGAACCAATTAACTGCAGCTGGAATTTTTTAATGCTTTGACATACTAAATAACCTTGAACTGTTCAACTCCCTCACCCCCCCTTTCATTGTTCACATTCTTGTGGCAGCTGATCTCAGAGCTGACAGTCAGAGCTGAAGAAGCTTCTGGAATGAGAAGCAAAACATCTTCAAAGAAAAAAACAAGAAAGTCCAGTCACCCTTTGAAAAAAGCACCTTTGGGACAACACATCCTAACATTTCTAAGCCATTCTCTTTCAAGGCACATCAGATCAGCTTGCTGCCGCTGCTAGTCCTGTAGAGGCAGCCATCAATGCATGGATTCCCCAGACTTTTTCCAGACCTTGAAAAAATGAGCCTTTCTAAGGAGGGCATCCTAGCAATCCCCCCCCCCCCCCCCCCCCCCCCCACCCTTCTTGATCCTGGCACCCATCCAGATATGCTGAGCTTTTGTTGTTGTTGTTAGTTGCAAAGTTGTGTCCATCGCGATCCCATGGACAACGTTCCTCCAGGCCTTCCTGTCCTCTGCTCACGCCGACTGCTTCCGTGACTCCATCCAGCCCCTTCCTTCTCTGCCATCCCCTTCTTCTTCTATTGCCCTCCATCGTTCCCAGCACAAGGCTCTTCTCCAGTGAGTCCTTCCTTCTCATGAGGTGGCCAAAATCTTTGAGTTTCATCTTCAGGATCTGGCCTTCTAAAGAGCAGTCAGGGTTGACCTCCTCTAGGACTGACCGCTTGGATCGCCTTGCAGTTCACGGGACTCTCAGGAGTCTCCTCGAGCCCCACAGTTCAAAGGCCTCCATTCTTTGGTGCTCAGCCTTCCTTATGGTCCAACTTTCGCAGCCATGCATTGCAACTGGGAAAACCACAATCTTGACTATTACAGTCCCATAATTTGCCATCTTTACCCCTTTGGAGGGAAGTTGGGCCAGGACATTTCTCTTCTGGGATGGGCCTTGCTTGGTCTCCTGCCCTCTCCCCGCTCCGGGTCCAGCTGTGATTCCTGATGCTGCCAAGGCATAGTCCCTCCCCTTGAGCCCACAGAACAGGTGCAGAAACATTAGCAACTGGGAAGGACAACTTGCCCCCTGCTCCATGGCTGCAGCGTTAGTGATGGGAAAATGCTCTCCCCCCTCCCTTCCACAGCATGAATCCCTATTCTTCTGCCAGATATGTTCCTGAAGCCATGGCCAACTTGCCTCTGTAGTGCCGGGTTAAATCAATCCCACAGAGTTCAATTTTTCTCAACATAAAGTTTTCAAGAGAGAGAGAGAGAGAGAAAAAAAAAACCCTCCCTCTCACACTCACACACCCCAGTCTGCAAAGCCAGAAAGACTGGGGATCTGCGTACATGGGGGGAAAAATGGATCGAGGGATAGCATTCCTTGGATATATTTCAGTGAGGTGAGCTCTGAGTTCTTTCCAACTCTATGATGCTGCTGTATTTGTGGTTGGCGTGACACACATTTTTTTCCCCAGGGAATCATCATTCCAGCATAGCATAGGAGTCACGCTGGTTCAGCGCAAAAGCTGTCCACTTTGCCAGACAGAAAAATGGATGCGTAGCTCTTACTCATAAGCAGAGCATTTCTGAATGGAGAAGGCAACGGGGGGTGAAAAAGAAAGCACAAGCTCTTTTTGAGTTCTGTGGTTTTACATATCAGGACATAGGAGTAAAAACAATCTGGTCCTTAGTAGTTCTTAAAGGTAAAGCTAAAGATTCCCCTTGCACATATGTGCGAGTCATTTCTGGTTCTAGGGGGCGGTGCTCATCTCCGTCGCAAAACCGAAGAGCCAGCGCTGTCCGAAGATGTCTCCGTAGTCGTGTGGCCAGCAGGACTAAACACAGAAGGTGCATGGAACGCTATTCCCTTCCCACCAAAGGAGTTCCTATTTTCCTTCTTGCATTTTTTACGTGCTTTCGAACTGCTAGGTTGGCAGAAGCTGGGACAAGGCGTTTGTTTGGGACAACCATGACCTGGATGACTGACGATCTCCACAAACATTCATTTACTGACCAAAGTTACAATGCCACTGGAAAAACAACAACTAAAAAGCAGTCTTCAAACTTAACTGTCCCAGCATCTCCCAGGAAGGTAATAGAAATTTGAGTTATTTGCAACCAGCATGTATTTTATAATGGCTGCAACATGCTGGGATCACCTGACCAAAATTTGCAACCTTCCCAGATGGCTTCCCACCAGCAAGGTCAATGGGAGAAGCCGGATTTGCTTAATGACTGCCTGATTCATTTAAGAATGGCAACAGTCCGCTGAACAACCGTGGCAAAAAAATCTGGTGTGGATTGTCAGCTGCCGGCCCCTCCAGCAGCCGAATCAGAGGAGGAGGAGGAGGAGGCGTGGGAGTCAGGGTCAGCATCAGGGCAACCTGAGAGCTCCAAGGGGGAAGAGGGAATGGAGCTGGCAGAGAGAGCGGGAGGAGGAGCCTGGGCCATCATTCAGCCCTCAGATGGAGAGTCAACAGCTCCCAGGTCTGGAGGTGGCTGGTGAGGAAGAGGAGGAACAGCTGGGTCCAGTGCCTGACATGCAGATGTGCAGAAGGCAGAGGAGGGGAGAGCAGTGGAAATCTATGGGCCGGTCCTCGGGACAGAAATGCCACCACTGCTAGCAAAGCCCCACCCAGGCTCTGGAGATCAAAGGCAGGGGGTGGAGATGAACAGGTGTGTCAGACAACTATTCATCTTCCTGCTGGATGGACTTGTTAGCCTGCGGTGAGAGAGAAACTTTTTGCTGGGGCTGCCGTCGCTCCTAATAAAGGAATCATTGGTTTAACTACAGAGGGTTTGCCGTGTTCGGGGAGCTGGGTAAGATCAAAAACAAGGTGCAAAATTGGTCACAATTCACTTCATTGTCCTGCTTAGCGACAGCAATTCCTGGTCCCAATTATGGTCATAAGTCAACGAGACTACTTTTACTGGGTTTTCTTCCCACGCACCCCTTCTCGGCGAGGTTTCCCCTCTTTTCTGCCACCGCAAAAGAAGGTGCTATTTATAACGAGCAGCTGGAAATTCAACCCAATCAGTCTCTCCAAACTTCCCCTCCGGCCAGTTGGGGACTTTTTTTGGGATTTCCTCTGGTCTCTGCAGCTGGGAGCAAAAGCTCTCCTGGTGTTAGGAACCTTATCAGGCTCCTGCCTTGCTTGGACTCTTCCTGAACTGAACTGATCTGCTGGAACAACAAACAGACAGCGGGAAAGCTTGTTTTTATCCCAAACAGGCAGACAGGATGGAAGGCGGAAGAGGGCCGGAGGTCGCCTAGCGGGGCGCTGTCTCTGGAGTCCACCTTCTTCCCCCTTTTATGAAGTCCTTTGGTGATGCAGGACTCGGTACCACCGTAAGGGAAATAAGCACAAACCCGGAGCAGAACTATGCAAGAAAGCCTCCCTGCATTTCCTGCTGGAAAAGTTTCACAAGGAAAAGTTGAACTGGGATTTGGAGTTGACGAAGGCCCAGTTAGGATGACAGGATAACAGAGTTGGAAGGGACCTTGGAGGTCTTCTAGTCCAACCCCCCTGCTGCTCAGGCAGGAAGCCCTACATGCCTTCAGACAAGTGGCTGTCCAGTCTCTTCTTTGAAACTTCCAGTGTTGGAGCATTCACAACTTCTGGAGGGAAGCTGTTCCACCGATTCATTGTTCTAACTTTCAATAAATTTCTCCTTACGTTCCAGGTTGCTTCTCTCCTTGGTTAATTTCCATCCATTGTTTCTTTCTTGTCCTGCCTTCTGGTGCTTTGCAAAATCAGTTGACCCTCTTTTCTTTGGGGCAGCCCCTCAAATACTGGAATACTGCTATCATGTCTCTCCCAGGCCTTCTTTTCTCTAGATTGGCAGCCATTCTTTTAATGTTTTAGCCTCCAATTCCTTAATCTTCTTCACTGCTTTTCTCTGCACTCTTTCCAGGATCTCAACATCTTTTTTTATATCATGGCTGCCATATTCCAAGTATGGCCTTACACAGGCATTATTACTAGGGAGCCTCTGTGGCGCAGTGGTTAGAGTGCAGTACTGCAAGCTACTTCCGCTGCAGCCAGCTGCCTACAATTTGGCAGTTCAAATCCCATCAGGCTCCAGGTTGACTCAGCCTTCCATCCTTCCGAGGTGGGTAAAATGAGGACCCAAATTGCTGGGGGCAATATGCTGACTCTGTAAACCGCTTAGAGTGGGCTGTAAAGCTCTGTGAAGCAGTTTATAAGTGCTATTGCTATTATAAA
Organism: Pseudonaja textilis; assembly: GCF_900518735.1. The sequence continues at coordinate 193,970 of NW_020769491.1, read as the reverse complement.
GCAGGGCTAACACTTCACCTGATCTTGATTCTATCCCTCTCTTAATGCAGCCTAGGATTTTATTGGCTTTTTGGCAGTTGCAGCTGGCTCATGTTTAAGCGACTGTCCACTAGGACTGCCAAGATCCCTCTCACAGTTACTACTATTGAGCCAGGTACCACCTATACTGTACCTGTACATTTGGTTTCTCTTGCCTAAATGGAGAACCTCACTTTTCCCACCATTAAATTTCATTTTGTTAGATAGTGCCTAAGATGCTAGGTGCAAGGTCCTTTGTGGTCACCTCTCATACACACCAGGTGCTATCTCGGTTGCAATATATAGTATACAGGTAGTCCTCAACTTACAGCAGTTCATTTTAGTGACCATTTGAAGTTACAACAGTGCTGAATATAGTGACTTATGACCAGGGGTGGGATTCAATTTTTTTTAACAACCATGGCCTGGCCATGTGACAGGGTGGGACGTTTTTGCTCCCATACAACTTCCCTGGCTCAGGAAGGAAAAATGGTGCCTGCCCCCGCCCCCCCATGCTCCACTTTGGGGCCTTCTGGGCCTCAGGGAAGCCTCCTAGGGGGTGTTTTTGCTCCCAGGGAGTTTCTCTGGGGCCCAGGAAGCCAAAAAATGGAGTATGGGGGGGAGGTGTGCTGAGCCCCCCTCCATTTTGTGCCTTCCTGGGCCTGAGGGAAGCCTCCTGGGCGAAGCAGTAAGACAGCGAGGGGAATCCTGGCACAGCTGATCATAGGAACAGCTGATCATCGGGAGGGGGGAAAAAGATATAACTTTGGGAGTGACTGGACGGGGGAGAATGCAGCCTGTGATGTCAGGCATGCGTGATAAGGACTGGCTGGGAGGGGAGGGACCAGTCAAGGGCATGATTTGCCGGTTCCCTGAACTGCACAGAATCTTAACAACCGGTTCTATAGAACCGGTCCGAAGCGGTAGAATCCCACCCCTGCTTATGGCCATTTTTCACACTTACAATCATTGTAGCATCCCCATTCAGCACTTGGCAACTGGCTCATATTTATGAGAGTCACAGTGTCCCGGAGTCACATGATTCCCTTTTGCGACCTTCTGAGAAGCAAAGTCAATGATTCCCTTAACAACCTTGTTACCAACTTAACATCCGCAGGAACTCCTTTAACAACAGTGGCGAGAAAGATCGTACAGTGGGACATATTTATTATGTCTCTCCATTTTGTGCTGTCAGACCTCATCGCGTTTTATCAAGGACGTTAACCATTGGGAGCGTATCCAGAGGGAAACGAAGCAAAACGATCACAAGATATATGTACGTATGTGTGTGTGTAAATATATATATATACATATATATGGCATTCAGCTTTGTTCGGGTATTTTCCCACGTCATTGTAGTTGTGCTTTTAAAGTTGTAGCAA
>NW_020769491.1:176122-192170 GCF_900518735.1 Pseudonaja textilis | reverse complement strand
AAGGTTCAGGCCGGTCCTGCAAATCAAATGTCCTCCCTTGTAACATTCTCATTCAAAACTGCAAGCAAAACTGTTAGGACTCCCTTTTGAAATTCAACAGTCATTTCACAATCAAATCAAACTAAAGGGAGTAACGTTCCCTGGTTCTGACGTCAATCCACGATCTAACAGTCATCAGATTCAAAGTTCCTAACAGGATTGGACCTTCCAATCACAACATATATATATATATATATATATAGGTTTTCGTAGATTTTCACAGGTACAGGTATGCAGGTCTTGGCGTGTTCAGGTGTTTTCCTGTGTCAGATTGAGAGCATCTTGGCAACGTTTCGACGAGGTCCCACTCGCCACCTTCAAGCTGGTGCTTTCAGCTTTGTGCTTGTGCAAGCATGATCGGAGCTGCCATCTCCTTTTATATATACTGGTGGGGAGATGTGGTGTGCTGGCTCTGTTGTAAGCGGGCTGAAAGCACCACCTGAGGATGGTGAGTGGGACCTCACCGAAACGTCACCAAGATACTCTTAACCTTACATGGGAAAAGACCTGAACGCACCTAGACCTACACACACACACACACACACACACACACACACACAAACACATTCTTAAATTTTTGAGGGTGTGTATATATATGGCATTCAGCTTTGTTCGGGTATTTTCCCACGACATTATAGTTGTGCTTTTAAAGTTGTAGCAACGTTTTGGCAGAATCTCATCTGCCATCATCAGGCTTCTGTATTGAGTTCGTCTGTTCGTTTGACAAGGTCAAAACGTTGCCAAGATACTCTCAATCTTACACAGGAGAAGACTCAAATACGCCAAGACCTGCATACCTATACCCGTCAAAATCTACGAAAACATACATATATTTTGTGTATGTGTGTGTGTGTATAACAGCTGGAGGCTTTTGAGAGGTTTAACCTGGAAAGAAGAGAAACGGGGTGGCCATCTTCAAGTACCAAAAGGGCTCTTTTGTAGAACAGACGCACAATTGTTCAGAGCAGTCTCAGAAGAAACACAAGGAAAGAGGAAGGGGAAAAAAAAGAGATCTAAATTATAAGGAAGGGGTCTTTAGAATTTCTTAATGGAAGAGCTGCTCCATAATGGAAAAAACTGCCACTGGATATGGGGGTGGGGTGGGAGGGAGGGTTGGTGGAGGGGTCCTCGCCTTCACTGGAAGCATTTAAAGGTTTGAGAGGAAGAACGGTTGCAGGAACCAAGGCACACCCACAATCATTCTGTCCAGATGCAAGGGACCACAAAGGCAGCCCCCAGCTAGCAAGACCCATCCAGTTTCTCAAAGATAACGAAGAACTGTCCATATGGAGATCTGGCAACCTGGAAATAAGGAGGAATTTTCTGACAGGGAGAACAATCAACCAATGGAACACCTTTGCCCTCAGAAGTTGTTGGAGCTCCATCACTTGTGACTTTCAAGAAGAGACTGGACTGCCATTTGTCAGAACCTGGTGTGGGGTCTCCTGCTTGGAGTAAATGACCTACAAGGTCCCTTCCAACTCTGTAATCAATCTAAGCCGGACAAGGCCAGGGAGGCAGGGTTGGGGGGCTGGGGTTGGGGGGCTGTGCCTTTGTCTGCATTCAGTTCCTTCCCTGGCAAATGGGAGAATAGATAGAATGTATCCGTGGTCGAAACCTCCTTAAAAATAAAGCCAAAACAAAAGCACAAAGCAGGATACGAATGTTACAATTGGTGGCAGATCCCTGGTGTGCAAGACAAGACTGTGTTTTATTTTACAGGCAGCGTAACAGGAGTTGGCTACATTCAAGGAAATACCAATGGGATAGTAACAACTGTGCATAAAATGGTAAGAATTTTACCAGGAGGGTGGGGACATGACAAGGAGCTGCATTCAATGGCTGCTTGTCTGTAAGGCCACAATGTGGACTCATAGGGAATGTTTATGTTTATCTCTATCTCTATATATCTCTATGTCTCTATCTATAAAAGCGAAATACCACTCATCATCACAAAATATCCAGAACCATAAAGCCTACAAACTTGAAACTTGGCATGTATGTTCCTCTTGGCTTCTAGAGGAAGTAGTATTTCGTATATTATTATTAACACGCTCTGATGCTAAGGAGTTCTACTCCCCTTTTCCACCTGAAAAAAAAAATTCTTCCAAATGCAAAACACAAGCAGAGGAGTTTCAGTTTCGGTTTCAGAGCACCAAGCAGCTTTAGTACAGAACAGTTGAGCTAAGCCACGCCCAGGCTCCTTGCTGTCTCCTTTTTGCTCACACAGTAAATACTATTTCAGTTTCCAAACAGCCTTCCACTCTCTCACACACTGACAAGACGCTAGCCAGATGAATACCAATGGATGCTGGTAGGCAGAGGCAGAATTCCCCCCTCCCCCTTATTTTCCTCCCCAAAAACTAAGCCCGATCACATAGTTTCGTAGTGAAGCACGGGTACCCTGCTAGTATCAGATACAGATTAACTGAGTTTGAAGGGACCTTGTAGATCATCTAGTCCAACCCCCCACCCAAGCAGGAGACCCTACACCATTTTTGACAGATGGCAGTCCAGTCTCTTCTTGAAAGCCTCCAGGGATGAAGCTCCCACAACTTCCGAAGGTAAGCTGTTCCATATCAGCCCTCCAAAACTGTGGTGAGAAAAACATTAAAGGCTAGAAACTGGGAGGTGCTGAGTTCTAGCCTTAGGCAGGAAAGCCGACTGGGTGATTTTGAGCCAATCACTAGAAAACAGTGACAGTAGTGTGGCAGCCTAGAGGAGGGAAGAGCTTTCACCTCACAATCAGGAGGTTGTGAGTTCAATCCTAGACAGAGGCAGATATTTCTCTCTGGGCACAATGAGAATATATCTGCTGAAAATGTAACTCCGTAATGGCAACAGGAAGGGCATCCTGCCATTAAACACTGCTAGCTCCATTCAGTTGCCCAGACTCCAACCTGCAAGGGATTATGGGGTCGTTAAATGAGGATGAGGATGACTAGAAAACAGTGAGTTCTAGGCATGAAAGCCAGCTGGGTGACTGCCAATCTCTCTCTCAGCCCAGTCCTCTCCACAGGGTTGTTGTTTTTTTGTGGGGAAAATATGTTCGCTGCCTTGAGTTATTTGTAAAACTAATAAAGGCAGGATATAAATAAGTAAAAGTTATGGTGATATTATCTCAATTGGTCTGAAACAGGGGGCTTTGCTGTTCATAAAAACATTGCGTAAAACAGACTGGTACTGTGAGGCTTCTATATTCAATTTTTTTTTTAATGCATTAGGTGCAATGAACCAAATACAAGGAGTCCCCGATTTGCAACAGTTTGTTTAGTGACCATTACAACAGCAATGAAAATAGTGACATGACCATTTTTCACTGTTACAACCTCTGCAGCATCTCCATGATCTACCAATCAAAATTCAGACGCTTGGCAACTGGTTTGTACTTGCGATGGTCACAGTGTCCGGGGGTCAAGTGATCCCCTTTTATGACCTCCTGACAAGCAAAGCCCATGGGGGAGCCAGATTCACTTAACAACCGGGTGACTAACTCATCAGCTGCAGTGATTCACTTAACGACTGAGGCAAGAAAGATCGTAAAAGGGGGCAAAACTCACTTGAGAAATGTCTCGCTTAACAACAGCAGTTGTGGACTACCCAGTGGGTGTGATTCTACCGGTTCGGACCAGTTCTATAGAACCGGTTGTTATGACTCTGCACAGTTTGAAGAACCAGCAAATCATGACCCTGGCTGGCCCTGCCCCTCTCTGTCCACCCCTCCCCTCCCAGTCAGTCCTTATCGCGCATGCGCAACATCGCTGACTGCGTTCTCCCCCACCCAGTAATTCCTTAAGGTATTTTTCCCCTCCCGACGATCAGCTGTTCCTATGATCAGCTGTGCTGGGATCCCCCTCGCTGTCTTACTGCTTCGTCCAGGAGGCTCCTCTGAGGCCCAGGAGGGCAAAAATTGGAGGGGGGGGTACAGCACCATTTTTTGTCTTCCTGGGAGCAACAATATGCCCCCAGGAGGCTTCCCTGAGGCCCAGAAGGCCCCCAAAATGGGGGGGGGTTGTTTCAGCAAAAAAAAAAAAAAAGCAGCCATGTGCATCCAGTCACATAGCCACGCCCACCGAGCCACGCCCACAGAACCATTTGTTAAAAAATTAAAAACTACCTGCAATAATAGCCAGGAAAGGACCCAAATAGCTGCCCAAGGATTTGTAACACACTCAGCAGTTCTGCCTGGAAACACCACCTTGTCATTCTATGGTTCACATTTTATACATGCTAAATATAGATTTCACCATTCAGTGCAGGGGAAAACTTGTTGGTTTCCATTACTGAAGCAGGTTGGTGTGAAAATGCTTGGAAACTGGCAAAGGCAAATTTCAGATGTTTTTTTTCTTTTCTTCCTGTCACCTCCTTGTTCCTGCTATCACAGCTCCAATTTGTGAGAACGATTTTACAACTTGAAATAGGAACATTTCGGAGCTCTTTATTTTTAATAAGTCACAAGCAGAACTTTTCTGGCAAGCAAAGCTGAGAAATTTACACAGATTAAAAAAAAGCGGGGAGGACACTATAGCAGTGATGGCAAACCTTTTTGTTGTGGTGTGCTGAAAGCACGTGCGTGCCGGCACCCACAATGCAATGCACCCTGTCCACCCTGCGCATGCACGCACAAAACCCCCGCCCCGCCCCCTTACCTGCATTGTGCATGCGCATGCCTCCCAGCTGTGTTCGGCCCGTTTGAGGCCATTTTTGTCCTCCTGGAGGCTTGAGGGAAGCCTCTGCAGCTTCGGGAGGCCAAAAAACGGACCTTCCAGAAATACCAGGAAACAGGCCTGTTTTCAGCTTCCTGAGGCTGCAGAGGTTGCTTGGGCGGGGGGTTGGACTAGATGACCTACAGGGTCCCTTACAACCAGGAGTGGGATTCAATTTTTTAAACAACCGCTTCTGTGGGCGTGGCTTATTTGGTGGGCATGGCTTGGTCATATGACTGTCTGGGCGTGGCCAACTCAACATCACTCACATCGAGGCACACATCTCCTCACCTGGCCTCTTGTGACCGTGGCGATGCTGCAATAGTCGTAAGTGTGCAAAATGGTCATAAGTCACTTTTTTCAGTGACATTGTAACTTTGAATGGTACAACACACAAGCAAAGTACCAGCAAAGGAGGGAAAAATAACTCCAGAGAAGTTCCTGAGACAAGAAGTCTAGTCCTGCCAAGAATGTAATAAGGGTTAACGGAGAGGCAGTTTCTGTAAGCTACACCAGAATGTTTCCTTCCTACCTTCTTTACAGGATTAGCCCAGTAATTTTTTCTAACAACAGGTTCTACGAACTGCTTAGAATGTTTACAACCAGTTCTAGCAAATAGGTGCGAACTGGTAGAATCCCATCCCGGCTTCCAACTTTGTTAATCTGTAATTTCCCTAAGACGATCAAAGCTCTGGAGGCTAAAAAATACATTGAATGGTTGCAGGAACCGGGCAGGGCTAGTCTAGTGAAGAGAAGGACCAGGGAAGACAGGAGAGCAGCCTTCCAGTATTTGAGGGGCTGCCCCAGAGAGGAAGAGGGGGTCAAGCTATTCTCCAAGGAATTGAAGGCCAGGTAAGGAACAATGGATGGAAACTGATCAAGGAGAGATTCAACCTGGAAAAAAGGAGAAACTTTCTGACAGTGAGAGAATTAACCCATGGAACAGAAGTTGCCTTTGGAAGTTGTGGGAGCTTCATCACTGGAGGCTTTCAAAAGACACTGGATTCCCATCTGTCAGAAATGGAGTAGGGTCTCCTGCTTTGGTGGGGGGGTTGAACTAGATGACCTACAAGGTCCCTTCCAACTCTGATTATCTGATATCTGTTATCCTGTAAAAAATGGCCATGTCACTTTTTTCAGTGCTGGTGTAACTTCAAACGGTCATACATTCCCTGATTATCTTTGCTGCTCTAAGAAACCTGCCCTTTTTTTTTCCTGAATCCACCTTAAGATACACAGAACTGGACAGAAGATTTGAGGTGGCACCTGACCAAAAATAGAATTGACTAGAACAATTACATCCCATCCTTGCTTAGACATTGGGTTCATTTGACGTGCTGATTGTTTACTCTGAAAAGCAGAAACAGTGGAGTTGACTTTCTTGAAAAAGTGACAGGAGGCGTTCAGTAAAGGCAGCATCCTGGAGACAATATCGTGGATTCCCCCCGGGGGAAATCTGTTCCACCGTTTCCACTTTTCAAAGGAAATGATGTGCATGTCGAATGATGTCAGTGTCTGAACAGGAACTGGGGTAGAATCGAGGGCTAAATGTTGCTTTTTTTTTTTTTTCCAAATTGAGATATTTCCTAGAGTCACACCACAGCCGAAATCACATCAAAAGAAATGCCACTGTTGTTTTTCAAGCTTCCACCTTCTTTCCCCGATTTTCAACCTGGCCAATATACAACCGTTTTTTTCCTAGCCTTCCACCCGTGGTTTACACATGCCAATAGGAGAGATTCTGCTTGCTGTCAAGAGTTTGTTTGGCTAAAGCCTGATTGACTGCTTCTTCTTGTAGTCCAGGGTATTCTGATGACCATCTTACCTCCCAAATCTGAGTGGGACAGTCACAAGGAAAAGAGGAAAGTTGTAGTCTGAATTTTAACAGCTCTGCTCCAAGAACAGCCATAGCTGCAAAATGTAGTCAAGCAGCTTCTCTCTATCCCTCTCTCTCTCCTTCTCTCTCTCTCCTTCTCTCTCTCTGCTCTCTCCTTCTCTCTCTCTCTCCTTCTGTCTCCTTCTCTCTCCTCTCTCCTTCTCTGTCTCTCTCCTGTCCCACTCCCTCTCCCCCCCCTCTGTCTCCTTCTCTCTCCTTCTCTGTCTCCTCTCTCTGTCTGTCTCCTTCTCTCTCTCTCTCTTGTCTCTCTGTCTTTGTCTCTCCTTGTCTCTCTCTCTCTCTTCCCTCTGAAAAAAAAGAATCCTGACTCCCTCAGCAGCAAAAGTGAATTAACAAACAGTGGCACCATTCAAAAACAATCTGAATCTGAAGAAAGAGAGCGAAGCAATGTTCGCTGCCAAAGACACAAGTGAAACCAGACAGGCTAAGAAAAACCGCCCTCTCGCTAAGCAACTGAACTGCGGCTGGGCTAGAGTGGAACCAAGTTTATTCTTGCCTTCCAAGAACAACAGGTGGTAAAGGGATCTGGAGAGAGAGAAATGCAAAAACAGGGAGTTCTGAGAGCCATCTAGAACAGGGCTAACTCCTGGCCCATGGGGCGGATGTATCTCACGCTGGCCATGCCCATGCCCGGCTTAGCGAAGGGGGGCAAGTCCTGATATGTCATGTGATGCTGCCTTGACGATGTGAGTTTGACACCTTCCAGGTCCCTTCCAGGTCTCTCTTCTCTTCTATTTCTATTCTTTCTCCTCTCCTCTCCATTCCATAAACTGAGGCATAGAATGAAAAAAATCACATCAAGTATTAGTACCACTTTATAAATCCTTAGTAAGGCCACACCTGGAATACTTAGTGCACAAATCCAGATTGGAAGAATGCCTTTGCTTGAATTCATCCAGTGAGGAGAGCCAGCCCATTACATTTTACTGCTGAATTGCTCTGGTAGGCGACTTTCCAAACATTCGATCAAAATCTAATTCCCAGAGATGGAATTCAATTTTTGCTTTCTGGAACGATGGGAAGCAATCAGGGGCTTTCTTGGTGCGGCCTCCATTCGGGTACCCAAAAAGACCATCACAATCTTGTTCTCAGGTTCTCTCTTCTCAAAGTTAAACGGGCTCAGTTCTTTCTGTCTCTCTTCAATGTTTCTGGTTTCCACTCCTTCCTCTCTGCCTTCCTCTAAATCCGTTCCAGTCTCTCTGAAAACTTCCCAAAAAATGTGGCCAGAACTGGACAAAAGACTTAAAAGTGGGATCTGGCCAAGACAAGAATTGCATGGAAAAATTACTGTTCATGGTTTTTAAAATAACATTGGTTGATACTTCCTGAAATTGCATTCTCTCTCCCTCTCCCTAATGCTGGATGGATGCTATTTAGTTCAACTTCCATTCCAAAACACTTTTGACATGCTCTGTTACTAAACCACTATTTCCCATCTTGAACCTTCAATTTTGGTTTCGGGGGGGTGGGAGGCGTGGGAGGGAGAAGCAAACTTCTGTTTCAATTTCATTACCTTCAGCTCACTTCTCCAATTTATGAAGATAATTCTAAATTTTTCCCCCAGTCTTCAGTCACATCAAGAAGCACCCCATATATCTCTTCATCTAAATCAGAGGTCTCCAAACTTGACAAATTTAAGACTTGTGGACTTCCAGATTTCTCCAGCCAGCTCTGGGGGTTGAAGTCCACAAGTCTTACAATTGCCAAGTTTGGGGACCCCTGATTTAAGTCATTAATAAAAACATGGCCTAATGTTGGTTGTAGAACTCAAGCAAATTGATAATTCATACAAATTTAACAGGCTCATTAGAATCTTAATGAACTGATCTTGACTGCCTGTCTTTTTATTTTTACTTGTAGAAATTAAAAATGTCTTTTTAAAAGAAGACTTTCCAGCTCTTTCCAGCCATGAGAAGGAGTGAGAAGTGAACACGTTTATTTCAAAGCATTCCAAGCAGTGTTTCCTAATTTAAATCCAACTGTTAAATCTGAGCTGGGGGTTGGACTAGAAGACCTCCAAGGTCCTTTCCAGCTCTATGCTGATTTGATTGACTGAATTCTCCCTTGCCACATTTCTTAAACTGGGAAGAGGAGAAAAGGGAAGGGAAGGAAGTACATGGAGCAGAGATCTGAGCTTGGAATTCTGAGCCGAAATGCTTCTCTATTTTCCAAGAACAATCTCTGTGCTTTCTTCTGTATGCCGAGAACAAACTTTACGGTTTATAGTTGTGAGAAAAACTCTACCTAATAGGAAACCCAGGAGAGAACAAACAAAACAGGTGGATAGACTGGAATAGACCAAAAAAATAAAAAAATGAGGCTGTCCGTGAATCTGCAATTAGTTACAGATGGGTGCGATGTAGGAAAAAGTAGCAGACACACAAACTGGTTTGCATCAGCTACCATCTGCCATGCAAAATTTTTAAAGAACTTTAAACGCCTGCAAGCTATTTTGTAATTGCTGCCTTTTAAAAAATGTTACCTGCAGTAATTTCTTGACAGCTTGAGGAGAAAGGTGGAAGAATGTCATCACAAAAGCATTTTGAAATTATTACCGCGTACTTCCTCCTAAAGGGACACGGTGGCTCAGTGGCTAAAGATGCTGAGCTTGTCAATCAGAAAGGTCGGCAGTTAGGCGGTTCGAATCCCTAGCGCTGTGTAACAGAGTGAGCTCCCGTTCCTTGTCCCAGCTTCTGCCAACCTAGCAGTTCAAAAGCACTTTAAAAAATGCAAGTAGAAAAATAGGGACCCCTTTGGTGGGAAGGGAACAGCGTTCCATGCGCCTTCAGCGTTTAATCCTGCCGGCCACATGACCATGGAGACGTCTTTAGACAGTGCTGGCTCTTCGGCTTTGCAACGGAGATAAGCAGCGCCCCCTAGAGCCAGAAACGACTAGCATGGATGTGCGAGGGGAACCTTTACCTTTAATGCAATGTACTGGTTTTGATTAGCAAAGCATCATATATACCTTTGTATATAAAGCATGGTGGAGAGACAGAGAGCGGGGGGGGGGGGGAGAGACAGAGAGAGAAGGAATTGTTTCAAGCCAATGCATTTATATTGCTTTCTTTTGCAAAGACATAATGCAATGTAGGGACGCGGTGGCTCAGTGGCGTTTAGTCCTGCCAGCCACATGACCATGGAGACATCTTCAGACAGCGCTGGCTCTTCGGCTTTGAAACAGAGATGAGCAGTGTCCCCTAGAGCCAGAAACGACTAGCATGGATGTGCGAGGGGAACCTTTACCTTTACTTCCTTCTACGGACTTGGATCTTGGCTCGTGGAGTTTGCTTCGGCCTCTTTCCAGAAAGAGGCATTTTCAGCGGGTCTGGGAAGGAGAGAGACACCCCGGAGGAGAAAAGCAGGGCAGATGAGGAAGAAGTTCTGACAACAGCAGGGAGATGTTAAAAAGCATGGCAAATTATCCTTGTACTTTATAGTGTCCACCTGTTAGTGGAAAAGACCCCCCACCCCGCTGGAAGCCGTCCACCATTTGGGGTCCAATGCTGGGAATAATCTGCAGTGAGGAAGGAACAACCCAACATCTGGTGGGCGCAAGGAACTGCAAGGGGTGCAGAGGAGGTATTCAGCCGGTTCTGACCTGTTCTGGAGAACCGGTGGCAGACATTTTGAGTAGTTCAGAGAACCGGCGAATGCCACCACTGACTGGCCCCACCCACCCCATCTCTTCTCTGCCTCCCAATGAGTTCCAGCTGATCAGCTGGGTCTCCTTTGGTTGCCCTGCACAGGAGAATGGGGCTGGAAAGCAGGTTCGTGGGGTGGGGAGGGAAGGGGGATTTTACAGTATCCTTCCCCTGCCACGCCCACCAAGCCATGCCCACCGAACAGGAAGTGAACATTTTTGAATCCCATCACTGACGGGGTGATTCCTCTCCTTACGCTTCATAGAACTCTAGGCCTGAAGGGACCTCGGAGATCTTCTAGTCCAACCCCCTGCCAAAAGGCAGGACTCCTTATCCCATTTCTGGAGAAAAAGGTGTCCGATCATTTTTTGAAAACCTTGGAGCACCCACAACTCCAGGAGAGGGAGTCCTCAACTTACGAGCTCAATCGAGCCCCAAATTCCAGTTGCTAAGGGAGACCTTTATTAAGCAAGCTTTGCCCCCATTTTATGGCTTATTTTGCCACGGCTGTTCAGTGAATCTGGCTACTCTCCGCTGACTTTCCTTGTCGGAAGCTCGCCAAAAGGGAGTGGGATCGCGTGATCCCCGGGACACTGTGACCGTGATAAACATGAGTCAGTTGCCAAGCCTCCAAATTTTCATCAGGTGACTATGGGAATGCTGCAGCGGTCATTAAGTGTAAAAAATGGTCTTAAGTCATTTTTTTCAGTGTTGTAACTTTGAACAGTCACTAAACGAACTTGTCATCTTTGGAAGCCATATTTTACCCAGAAGCTTCCATGCTGCCACATCTTGGTGCCTTCTTGGGAAGGGGGGGGGGGATTTCATAGAGAGGTGGACGTTTAGACGTAACAACATTCTTCTCTTAAAGTCAAGGACAAGTTAACCGGTGTTCTGACCAAGACTTCCTAAACAGTAATCATGCACACACTTCTTTTAAAAGTAAGACTTAATTTATTACAATGCAGGGAATTGTTTTCATTCCCGGCCAGAAATGAATCTCAACAGTCCCCCAAGATAAGCACACACCTTTCAGTTCTGTGAAGTGCTGCCAAAAACAGAAGTATCAAATGAACTAGAAAAGAAACCAACCAAAGTACAAAGAGCTTCAGGGAGGACTCAGAACCGACTGAACGACTATGCTTCCTGCAAAGGTTTCACCATCTTGGCCTGACTTTTATCCCTTATGGGAGGGGCAATCGCCTTACTCCCAAGTCACCCCTTTTGTCTCAGCTGCTCTTGCCTTCTGGCAGCTCTGCCCACACACAGACTGGGAACAGGCTCCCCTTGTTCGTCAGCCTCACTGCTGCCAGACTCCAGAGGCTCCAGAGTCAGCACCCCACTTCCAGATGATCCTGGCCCCATCCCTGCATCGGATGCAGGACCCTTGTCTGAATCCTCCCCAGACTCACGGACTGGTCCCCGTTCTTCCCCACTGTCCAATCCCGCTGTCATCTGCACCGGCTACCAGCAAACCACAACACCCTGCACCTGGGAAGGAGTGTCAGAAGGAATGTCTCCAGTTGGGACGATGGGTGATTGGACCATGAGTGATAGATTGGTGGGTGCAGGGGAGGGCATTTATGATTTTCAATTATGAAGGGAAAACCCAGAACTCTCAGATTCCGGTTTTCCCAGATGTGCAGTCCATAGGCATCCATCAGTCTCAAGAGACGATGGTATCGTGCTCTGAAAAGAGGTCCTAAAAGAGCATCTAGTGTGGCTAAAAAGGCCAATTCGAGAGGAGCAATCCCTTCCTCACTGAGGACAGATACAGTCTGTCCCCTGTCCAGCCCCCAGATTTCGCTGGCTCCGGGGCTGTCTCTTTGCCTCAGCCTGCCGAATGAGTGTCTCTTCTTCAAATTGGAGAAGGCCAGGCTGCGTCTTTAGCCTCCAAGCTGAACAATCAGAGGTCAAGGTTTCCCAGCCGTTGATGTCCATTCCCAAGGCCTTTAGATCCCTCTTGCAGGTATCCTTATATCGCAGCTGTGGACTCCCCCCCTAGGGCGCTTTCCCTGAACGAATTCTCCTTTCATGCCAGTAGGACTTCTTTAATAAATTCTTAGTTGGATGAACTTTGTTTCCGAGTACTGAATGAAATGGGGAGTTTCGTTGGAATGCTGACAGAACTGTTGTAAGTTGAGGACTACCCGTATTCCTTTGGCTACTTGTTCTCACTGTCGGGAAATTTCAAGTTGGATCTTTCTTTGACGAGTTCCACCCATTGCTCCTGGTCATTCATGGAGTTGTCTGGTTTCCACCACCCCCCTCTAACAACCCATTGACAGTCTTCGTCCACCTTAAGTCTCAGCCTGGCAGGCTCTTCCCTTGGCGGCTGACCAGGATTCAGCCACCGAGTGAGGAAAACCCCTGTTTTTCCTGGCTCTTTGCTTTAGGAAATGGTGGCAGGAAACCCGATTCCAAACAGGGATCCAGGAAGGCCTTAGGAGGGCTCAGAAACAAAGTCCATGACCTTAGCACCTCTGGGACTACTGCACAAGAGAGAGGGCCAAGCCAGGCTCAGAGATTCAGAAACTTAATGCAATCCTACATTGTATTAACAGAGGGATACAATCAAGATAAAGTGAGGTACTAATACCACTCTATAAAGCTTTAATAAAGCCACACCTAGAGTCCTGCATCCAGTTTTGGTCACCACACTATAAAAAAGAGGTTGAGACTCTAGAAAGAGTGCAGAGAAGAGCAACCAGGATGATGAGGGGACTGGAGGCTGAAACATATGAAGAACGGTTGCAGGAACTGGGCTTGGCTAGTCCAGTAAGGAGAAGGACCAGGGGAGACATGACAGAGGTCTTCCAATATTTGAGGGGCTACCCCAGAGGAAAGGAAGGGGTCAAGCTATTTTCCAAGGTACCTGATGGCCAGACAAGGAATAATGGATGGAAACTGGAGAGATTCAATCTGGAAATTAGGAGAATTTTTCTGACAATGAGGAACAATCAATCAATGGAACAGAAGTTGCTCTCGGAAGTTGTGGGGGCGCCATCACTTGAGACTTTCAAGAAGAGATTGGACTGCCATTCATCAGAAATGGTGTAGGGTCTCCTGCTTGGGTGGGTGGGTGGGTGACCTACAAGGTCCTTCCAACGCTGATTATCTGTTTTTAATCTGTTAAGTTCAGAGATCCTGCCTCCAAGATGGCTGCTCTTGCAAATTCTTGGCAAGACAGTCAACAATTGGCACAGGTAATCAAACTCCAGGTACTTATTATCATATGTGGTGGACATGTATAAGAGCAAAAAAAAAAAAGGGATGAAAATACATTCATGGTTGGAAAAGATAATTAAGCAACACATAGACTTGAAACCAGAAATATTTTTGTTAGGTATAATGCCAGAAGGGACTGTATATTTCATTTTGCCCATATTGAAAGTTACAAGGATTGTATTTGCACAACATTGGAAAAACAAGGACTCTCCATCAGATGAGGATATAATTCAGAAAATATTAGACTGTGCAGAGATGGATAGATTGATATTAAAAATAAAGAAGACACAGAATATTACTTAACATGGAATAGGTTTGATAAGAGGTAGAAATTAGTTAGAGAAAGATTATTCTTATGTAAGAATTAAATATAAAGAGGGTTGACAATTAGAAATATGTTGATATAACTAATAGAACTATAAATAAGCTAATGCAAGCAACTCAGTTAAAATTTTTGTTACACTATCACCATTTGCCTTTTTGTAAATGACATGCCCTGACAATACACTGTATTCAAAATGTTTATGAATAAAAAATAAAATACATATTTTAAAAAAACAATTGGCAGAGGCAGCTGCACTATTCAGGTCTAATCGTTGTGCTCGGAGGGATTAAAGAACACCTGCTGTGTAGCTCAATGGATCATACCTAGCTAGCTTGTTAACCATTAATTTATTCAGACAAACATTGTTAGCTGGCTTTGCACGACCTGCTAATCCAAAATCAAACCAAGCTTGGGGTGGGGTGGGGGCAGAGTTCCACGCGGGAATCTGATCTCCCACATCTCCGCATGAAATCCTGCCAACTCGCAACCCAGCAATGGAAGAGATGGACATGCGTTAGTCTGTTTTTATATTTATAATTGTTTTTATAGGTGCACGTTTTATTACACTGTAAGCCACCCGGAGACGCCACGAATGGAGAGATGAGAGTGGAATATACATTTAATAAATAACTAAACACATTGTTGGTCAGCTTTTGAATGTGGCCTCCACTGCAGTCTGAGTTAATGAAAAGCAGTTCCCACGAAATTTGCAATTATCGTAGGCGTGGAGCTTCCAATCTGAAACGAGGGCACAGGGAACCCCGTGTCTCCCATCAGGGCTGACACTCAGGTGCGCGAGCAGAAAGCCTGTCAAGTTCTGGAAGCCTTTTGCATTTGGCTGGGGGGTGGGGGGGAGTTTCATCAAACAGCCAAAGATTCCTTTTTAGTTTTGAGGAAACAGCTCCCTCTCCTGAATTGAGAGAGTGATATTTTTCCCCACACAATGGTCTCCTACTTGAAATTGCCAAAGAGGGGGAGGGAGGCTGCCATTTGGTGAAAAGAAAGAATAGAATAGAATAGAATGGGATAGGATAGGATAGAATGATAATCTATATATATATAACAGCGAAATACCACTCAGGCATCATCACAAAATCTCTAGAACCGTAAAGCCTACAAACTTGAAATTTGGCACATATCTTCCTTTTGGCTTCTGGGTGCTCACTAAGAAAGGAATTTTCATATGTTATTATTAACATGCTCTGAAACAGCAAATACTGTTTCAGTTTCCCAAACAGCCCTCAACTCTCTCTCACACTGACTGGACCCTAGCCAGATGAATATCGATGGATGCTAGTAGGCAGGGGCATAATTTTTTCCCCTTATTTTCCTCCCCCAAAACTAAGCCCGACCACATAGTTTCATAGTGAAGCACGGGTATCGAGCTAGTAGAATAATAATAGAATAATAATACGGTAGAACAATAATGGAATGGTGTTAGGAATAACAAGGTTACCTAACATAGTTTGGGTAAAATAATATATATATATATTATGATAGTAAGTTTAAGTGTGTGTCACTTTAAACTGCAAAGCATGTAATTTTGGGTGCGGTGTGAAACCGCCATAAGAGGGAGCATGAGAACCTGCTGAATTGCTGACGATTGATGGTTTGATGGATTGATGGTTTGCTAACTGCGTGTTCCCTACTGCTGAGTTGCTGAACGTCGGAGGAAGAAAGGAGGTTTGACTTCTTCATATCTCTACTGCGAGGAGATATATTACTGGACTGATATTTGTAAGTTTACTGACCTCTTTTTTGACACTGGACTTTGCAACTGAATAATCCCCGGACGGACTGAACTAGTGAATGATATATGGACTGTTTTGACTATGCTATAACTCTTACTGGAATAAACTATTTAACTAGCACAGTGTATCTGTTTTACTGAGTGTAAGCTACAAAAACGTTTATCTCACATATTTTTGCCTGCCTGCCTGCCTGCCTGCCATGCAGATTCTGCTAGGGTGTATCCCTAACAAATGGAATGGAATGGAATAGAATAAAATAGAGTAGAATAACAGAGTTGGAAGGAACCTTGGAGGTCTTCTAATCCAACCCCCTGCCTAAGCAGGAAACCCTGCACCATTTCAGACAAATGGTTATCCAATTTTTTTTCAAAACTTCCAGTAAGAAAGGAAGGAAGGAAGGAAGGAAGGAAGGAAAGAAAGAAAGAAAGAAAGAAAGAAAGAAAGAAAGAAAGAAAGAA
>NW_020769491.1:136078-162245 GCF_900518735.1 Pseudonaja textilis | reverse complement strand
GATAGATAGATAGATAGATAGATAGATAGATAGATAGATAGATAGATGTAGATGTAGATGTAGATGTAGACGTAGACGTAGACGTAGATGTAGATGTATATATGTTATGTCTCACCTGGACAAACAAAGTAATAAGTCCAAATTTCCAACTGAAACACAAATAAGCAGGCAAGTCCGGTAATTACAGGGTTAAATTCCCTAAGCCGACAACATTCTTCGTAGTCTCACTCAAGCTGTCTACAAAGTCCGATAAGGAAGCAGGAATATAAATCACAAGCTGTCGCCACACACAGGATAATTCTGAAGCTTCTCTCACTAAATAACACATCCTGAACAAGAACCCAGAGCTAACACACCCACTTTTATTCCCTGTGGGGTGTGTCAGTCCCTCATCTCAGTCTATGATTTGTCCTTTCTTTCTGCGTTGCATCTCACGCTTTTGCCTGCGTCTTTGCCTCACATCAAACCAACATTCCTCAGCCAGAGGCTCTGATACGCCCTCCTGGTTATCTGCCGACACCTGAGGCACAACCAGGGAGGAAGGTCTTGCCGAAGAGGAAAGTCCTGGGGAGGAAGGCAATTCCAAATCCTCTAACAAAGCAGGCTCAAACCTCAGAGCCAAATCCTCCTCTTCCTCATTGTACAAGTCTGTGTCCTCTAACAGAGCAGGCTCAAACCTCCGAGTCACAACATATATATATGTATGTATGTATGTATACATATATATATATATATATGTATATGTATATGTATGTATATGTATGTATATGTATATATATGTATATGTGTAAAAGTGAAATACCAGTCACGCATCATCACAAAATCTCCAGAACCATAAAGCCTACAAACTGCACGTGACCATCAGAGCATTAGAATTTTCTGTATTATTATTATTAATATGCTCTGATGCTAAGGAGTTCTACTCCCCCTCCACACCTGAAAAGAAACCTCTTCCAAATGCAAAACACAAGCAGAGGAGATTCAGTTTCAGTTTCACAGCAGCAAGCAGCTTTAGTACAGAACAGTTGAGCTAAGCCACGCCCAGGCTCCTTGCTGTCTCCTTCTTGCTCACACAGCAAATACTGTTTCAGTTTCCAAGCAGCCCTCAACTCTCTCACACATTGACAGGACGCTAGCCAGATGAATACAGATGGGTGCTGGTAGGCAGAGACAGATTTTTTTCTCACTATCTTCCTTCCCAAAAGCTAAGCCTGATCACATACTTTCGTAGCGAAGCACGGGTATCCAGCTAGTAAATAAATAGTTAAACAGCTAAATAAATAAATAAATACTTTAAAAAACATTCAAACAAACCCTTCTTTAGCCAACAGCTTAAACTACTGAATAACTTGCCCGTGTCTACTCTCATCCTACACCTTCCTGAGTCATTGAAACATAGAACTATATATTCAGCTCAGTCGTGATGACTAAAACCGCGTTTTAAAAATACAGCCACTGAATGCCTTGTAATGCACCCGAAGTCATGCTATATTGACGAGGGGGGGGGAGAGCTTTTTTAAGCACAGTACACTTGCCACTCGAGGGCAAGAGGCAGCACCTGGCCAACCTTAGCTTCTCTGAGTCAGACCTGGTTAGCATCCCAGCAACAGAGGCTAAAACAAAACAGTTCGATCCACAAATAAAGCAAAGGGGAACTTTTTTCCATACTGCAAATATGCCATGGACCATATTATCACATACATATACAGTATACATCATACGCAAACAATTGAAGGAACTAATAGCTAGCGTATTGAAGAGAAGGATGAGGGAAACATGATAACAGTCTTCCAGTACTTAAGATGCTGCCACAAAGAAGAGACTTAATTTCCACTGTACCAGAAGGCAGGAGAAGAAACAATGAATGGAAATTAATCAAGGAGAGAAGCAGCTTGGAATTATGGAGAAACTTCCTGACAATGAGAACAATTAACCAGTGGAACAGCTTGCCACCAGAAATCGTGAGCGCTCCATCACTGGAGGTTTTTAAGAAGAGTCTAGACAGTTACTTCTGTGAAATATTATAGGTTCTCCTGCTTGAGCAGGAGATGGACTAGAAGATCTCCAAGATCCTTTCCACCCCTAAGATTCTATAATTCTATACAGCATCCACAACATTAAGTTCTTTAGAGGGAAATTACCTTTCACTCTCTAAGTACCATAACACTATTCTCTCCAATTTGTTACCTATTTTTTCCTTTTACTTTCCCTAAAACATTCCATCACATAAGCCTTTTTGCTAGGATTTAGCTGGAAGCTATTCCAGCTTTCCTCAGACAGAGGAAGGAAATATTTATTTAGTTTAAAATTAAGTTTGTTTAAGTTTGGTTTAAAGCCAGGAACATATTAAATGCCATCTTCAAAGGAGGCCGCCAGCGGTCAAATGTAAATCTGCTTCTAAATTAGCATTTATTGCACATTTTTGAAAATTGGTGTATTTTTTAAAAAGGAAAAAAAAGAATGTAATTGTGAAGTAGGCAATATATTTACCGTCCATTTATTAAAGGTTTAAAATAAGCATCTGAAAATGGGTTAAAGTAGCTTTTGTTTTAAGACAGTACAGGTATTTCTTGACTTACAACAGTTAGTTTAGTGATCGTTCAGTTACAACATTATAATCGTTTTTCACAGTTATTATCTTTGCAGCATCCCCATGATCACAGGATCAAAATCCAGTGGCTTGGCTCATTTTTGTGATTGTTGCTGTGTCCTGTGATGGCCAGGGGCCTGGCACAAAAATAACAAAGTCACCAAAGTAGATAAATTCCCTTTAATGCCTCCAATTTGGGCCCCAATGTCCAGTTATCCTCGGCTGGAGACCAAACTCTTCCACAAATAGTCTACGAAGGGAAGAAATGCAGTCCGAACCCAAAGTAAAGATAATTAGAAATTTTAAAAAAACCAACACAAACCACATTGAAGTAATTAACAGGGCAGGCCAGGATAATAAATTGCAGACTTCCAAAAAATAATGCAGCACCCACAGTTAGGAGGACGCCAAAACCCAGATAAGCCTCGACAAAGATAATGCACGCTTTGCTTCCAGCAACTTTGCCATGCGCAGTTTGCCCTTTTAAACAGTCTTCCCAGCTGCAGCCCATGAAGGGGATCAGGGCCTTCTTCTCTCCTGCAAGCCAGGTTGCTCCCTTCTCCGTTCCTCCCTGCTTGCCCTAGGATGAAGCCCTCTTCATCCTGGGCCTGGGTCTTCCTCTGAATGCCCAGCTGGACTGTGCCTGTCCCCCATTTCTTCCACAGCCACCAGAGCCCCACTCCCACTCCCTGTCAGCTGCTCAATTTCCCCCTCAGAATCGGACTCCAACAAGGGCTTGACATGTCCTGTGGTCACATGATCCCCTTTTGCGACCTTCTGGCTAGTCAAATCAATGTGGGAAGCCAGATTGTTTTAACAACCATGTTCCTCACTTAACAACTGCAGTGTTTCACTTAGCAACCATGGCAAGAAAGGGGGGCAAAACTCACTTAACAAATGTCTCACTTAACAGCAGAAATGTTGGGCTCAATTGTGGTCATAAGGTGAGGACTGCCTGTAACCTAAAACGAAAAAAGGCCTTAAAAGATAGAATAGGCGGGTTTGAGGCAACAGGTTGTGGGGTTTACAGAATCAGTAGCCAATGACATAGAGACTTGAAAAAGTTGGATTGGCACTGGCAAGACCTGGGTTCAAATTCTGTCTCGGCCATGGAAGCTCTCTCGGGAATGGGACCAGAGGTGATATTCAGCCTGTTCTGACCAGTTCTAGAGAACCGGTGGCGGACATTTTGAGTAGTTCGGAGAACCGGCCAATACCGCCTCTGACTGGCCCCGCCCCCATCTCTTCTCCACCTCCCATTGAGTCCCAGCTGATTGGCTAAGTCTTCTTTGGTTGCCCTGCACAGGAGAATGGAGCTGGAAAGCAGGTTAGTGCGGTGGGGAGGGAAGGGGGATTTTGCAGTAACCTTTCCCTGCCACACACACCAAGCCACGCACACCAAGCCACGCACACCAAGCCAGGCCACACCCACAGAACCAATAGTAAACAAATTTGAATCCCACCCCTGAATGGGACAATTCCTCCCTTGTCGCTTGGCTGTTACGATGGGGAAAGCAGAAGGAAAGAATGTTGTGTACAGTACAATGCTTTGAACTTCTGACTTAAAGACAAAGGAGAATCTAACAAACGGATCTGTTCTGTATGGACATTTACATTCTTGAAATCCAGCAACCCGGATTGGTCAAGCGCGCAGACACCGGATTGGTCGAGCGCGCAGCACTGATTGGCCGTTCGGAATCGACCGCGATTGGCCGAGCTGATCGCGGGCGATTCGAACGGCTGTCATTGGCCGCAGCGCCCGGCACCAGATCCATATAAGCCGCGGCTTCACCCAGCCCCACTCACTTGTGTTTTTCCTTAATAAATGAGCTGAACTCAAGTCACTGCCTCGCGTCTTTTGTTCGTATCAGCCGATACGACACTGGTGACGAGGGTGGGATTCTGAAGCAAGTCCCACACCGCACGTGGCACACGGAACCGCAACCGGCAACATGGCCAGCAGCACCGCGCCACCCGCTCCCTTCAAGCAAGCAGCTGAGGACTGGGAATCCTACATAGACAGATTCCTCATGTTCTTGGAGAGCAGCAATCTCAAGGACGCGAATGGGCAGAAGAAACGGGCCGTCTTCCTAACTCACTGCGGGCCCGCAGTGTTTAAAATGGTGAAAGCTCTCGCCAAGCTCCTCGACGTGAAGGCGATGGACTGGGCCGATCTCGAACCCCTGCTGCGAAGTCACTACGCGCCCGCCGTGCCTATCCTCATCCGCCGACACGAGTTCTACCGGCGCGATCAAAAAGAGGGCGAGAGTATCAGCAACTTCATGGCTGATCTCAGGGACCTCGGGGGCCTGTGCGGGTTCACCGATCTCGACGAAGCCCTGCGGGACCGCGTCATCCTCGGCCTCAAGGACCCCGTCCTGCGGAGCCGGATCATGGCAAGGGGCGACATATCCCTCACCGACGCCCTCGCCGAGGCCACCGCAGCAGAAGCGACCCAGAGATCCGCGGCCCGAATGCGGCAAGCAAGCACCGCGGAGCGCCCAGCCACGACCGAGACGACTCCGACCCCCGAGAGGCAACCCGAGACCAACCGCCGAGTGACCGCATCCACACACCACGGTGACCTCGACTCCCCCTCCGACTCCGAGGACGACGAGGAAGACATCCACCGGCTGCAGGCAGAGCGCGACCGACACGAGCAGCGGAGCCGCAAAACGAGATTCCAATGCGCCGGGTGCGGCGGCGAGCACCCGCGGTTGGAATGCTGGTTTTTCAATGCGATATGCCAGCATTGCGACAAGCAGGGCCACATCGCCAAAGTTTGCCGGTTCAAAAGAAACTACAGCCCCCAGCGCCGAGACTGCAGCCCGCGGAGACGCAACAGCACCCCCCCAAGGAACCGAGACCGAAACCCCGAGAGCCGATGGAGCCGGGAAGCAAGGAGCCGACGCTTCAACGAGGCCCGCCAGCGCGAGGAAACGCACCAGACAGTCATCATCGGCCATTCGTCCAACTGGGATGGCCGAAAGGTCCACGTGGAGGTGGCCATTGAAGACCGCCCCTGCAAGATGGAAGTGGACTCCGGGTCCTACCTATCCATGGTCGCATGGCGGGAAATCAAGCGTCTAGTGCCCACCATACAGCGGCGCGAGCTGGAAAGCCAGAAACTCATCCTCAAGGACTACCAGGGAAACTGCATCCCCGTGGTAGGAATCGGACATTTCAAAGTCACGTTTAAAGGGCACACCGAAATACTCCCCCTGACCGTCGTCGAGAAGGACCGCCCCAGCCTCCTAGGACTCCAATGGTTCGCGCCATTAGGAATAGAGGTGACCGGCACCAACCACGTCGCCGAGGCAGACTGGGAGGAGCAGCTCGCACGGGATTTCCAAGAGGTCTTCGACGGCAGCCTAGGCAAGTACCGAGGGGCCCCGATAACCTTCAGCCTAGACCCTGCCATTGCCCCAATCCGCCTCAAGCCCCGGCGAGTACCCTTTGCGCTCAGGCCCAAAATTGATGAGCAATTAAATAAGCTCATCGAACAGGGAGTACTCGAACCAACGGACCATGCCAGATGGGAGACCCCTATAGTCACCCCAGTAAAACCAGGTGGCTCAGTGAGAATCTGTGGGGACTATAAGGCCACCCTCAATCGTGCGCTGCAACAAAGCGCCTACCCCGTCCCAGTAGTGCAGCACCTCCTACACTCACTGGGGGGGGGGGCAAGGTTTTCGCCAAACTCGACCTGGCTCAAGCTTACCAGCAACTGCCGGTCGACGAGGAAACTGCAGAAGCGCAGACCATAGTCACCCACCGCGGGGCATTCCACTGCAAGAGACTCCAGTTCGGAGTCAGCGTAGCCCCGGGGGTGTTCCAAAGTTTAATGGAGAGGCTTCTCCAGGGCATAAAAGGGGTAGTGCCCTATTTTGATGACGTGCTGGTATCCGCGGCCGACCAAAAACAATTGGAAGGCCGCCTGAGGGAGGTACTGAAAAGGTTCCAAGATGCAGGGCTAAAAGTCAAAAGAGAGAAATGCCAACTGCGCACAACACGAGTTGAATTCCTAGGGTACCTCCTAGACCAGCACGGAATCCACCCAACTGAGGGGAAAATCAAAGCCATCAAGGAAGCCCCAAGGCCCAGAAACAAAACCGAATTACAAGCGTTCCTGGGGTTGATTAACTTCTATAATGTTTTCCTGACCCAAAAGGCAACCGCGGCGGAACCGTTGCATAGGCTGCTCGACAAGGCAGCCACCTGGACTTGGGGAAGGCGAGAAGAGGACGCATTCAACAAAACAAAAGACCTGCTCACATCGGACGCTGTTCTCATCCAATACAGCGAGACACTACCCCTCACGGTAACATGCGACGCATCCCCCTTCGGCGTCGGAGCCGTCCTCAGCCACACTCTCGCCGACGGAAAAGAAGCACCCATCGCTTTCTTTTCAAGGACTCTCTCAAAACCGGAAGGGAATTACAGCCAGCTGGATAAAGAGGCCCTGGCAATCGTCGCAGCCGTAAAGAAGTTCCACGAGTACCTTTACGGCAGGACTTTCTCCATCATCACAGACCACAAACCGCTGCTCGGAATACTGGCGGGGGACAGGGCCACCCCAAACATCCTATCCCTGAGGATGACGAGGTGGTCTGAATTCCTCACCACCTACAATTACCGGCTGGACCATCGCCCCGGTAAGTCAATCCCACACGCGGATGCATTGAGCTGCACGCCGTTGCCCACCCTGGACGCTGACCCAGCACCCACCACATCCACCCTGAGCATAGAGACTTTACCCAACCTCCCACTAACCGCGTCAGACATTGCCCTGGCAACAAATAAAGACAAACGTCTGGCGCGGGTGCTAAGATGGGTGGAAAAAGGGTGACCGGAAAGGGACGAGGATGAGCAATTCAGAGCCTTCCGGAACCGCCAAACAGAACTCTTCACACAAAAGGGTTGTTTATTGTGGGGGGATAGAGTCATAATCCCAGAGAAACTGCAAAAAAAAGTCCTGGACATGCTGCACGAGGGGCACCCTGGCATCGTTAGGACAAAAGCCCTGGCCAGAAGTCACGCCTGGTGGCCAGGGATGGACAAAGAGATCGAAGCCTGGGTGGCATCCTGCAAGCAGTGCCAAGAATCCAGACCAAGCCCCCCCGCCGCCCCGGTCCTAGAATGGGAAACCCCCAGAGGGCCATGGTCCCGGATTCACATAGATTTTGCGGGACCCACCAGAGGACCCACCTTCCTGGTGACGGTAGACGCTTACTCCAACTGGCTGGAGGTAAGCAACATGAGAACAACCACCACAGAAGCCGTCATCAAGGAGCTCAGCAAGCTATTCGCAACCCACGGCCTCCCAGATGTCATCGTATCGGACAACGGCCCCCAGTTCACCGCACTACCCTTCGAAAGATTCCTAGCAGAACGGGGGATCCGACACGCGTTGACAGCACCAGCTCACCCAGCGGCGAACGGAAGGGCGGAGAAAATGGTCCACTTCACGAAAAGGACCATCCAAAAAATCGAAACCAGGGACATACAGGACAAGATCAACAGGATGCTACTCATACAGCACATAACCCCGAACACAACAACAAACAAGAGCCCAGCGGAGCTGCTGATGGGAAGAAAACTGCAATCACCACTCGACCGCCTGCACCCCACATACAACCCAGAGAAGCCCCCCGACTCCACCAGCAAGCACCGGACATTCGCACCTGGAGACACCGTCTACGCTAAAAACCTCACCGGGGACCCCCTCTGGATACCGGCAACGATAACCCAGGTAACGGGTCCCCATTCATATCGACTGCTAACGACCGATGGGCGAACCTGGAAACGGCACATCGACCAGTTAAGGTCGAGAACCACCGCGGGAAATACAACCAACACGCAAGCACCAAAAACAGAGGGGAACCGCCAAGACACCAACCAAGAGGGGAGGGAAAGCCCCAAAGAACAAGAAAGACAAAACCACCCAAAAAGGAACCAACAGTACTCACCATCCGAAGCACCAGAGAGCGACCCACTCGAAGCCTCGCCTGGAAGGAGCAGCCGAGCCAGCTCGACCAGCCCGGGAAGCCCAAGCGGGAGCAGCCAAGCCAGCTCAACCAGCCCGGGGAGCCTGAGCGGGAGCAGCCAAGCCAGCTCAACCAGCCCGGGAAGCCCGAGCGGGAGCAGCGAAGCCAGCAGCTCGACCAGCCCGGGTAGACCAGGAGGGAGCTACGGCGAGAGGCCCGACTCACCCTTCCAGGCGTTTCCATCGACGAGGCGGAGAGCGACAAGGATCCCAACCGAACCAGCCGGCAGCCAAGAAACAACTAATCTGCGTAGGTCCAGTCGGCAAGTACGGAGCTCCGCCTACTTACGGGACTACATTACATAGGACCGAACCAAGAGGGGAGGGGTGTTCTGTATGGACATTTACATTCTTGAAATCCGGCAACCCGGATTGGTCAAGCGCGCAGACACCGGATTGGTCGAGCGCGCGGCACTGATTGGCCGTTCGGAATTGATTCGAACGGCTGTCATTGGCCGCAGCGCCCGGCACCAGATCCATATAAGCCGCGGCTTCACCCAGCCCCACTCACTTGTGTTTTTCCTTAATAAATGAGCTGAACTCAAGTCACTGCCTCGCGTCTTTTGTTCGTATCGGCCGATACGACAGGATCCACAAGGAAATAGTAGCTATGCATGCTTTACTTTCACTCCTGGGCATGTTCATCATCATAGGAGATTCTCTGAGCAGCTGAATTTGGATCACGTGACCACGGGGAGGCTGCACAAAGGATCATAAGTCCCTTTTTTCAGCACCGCTGTACCTTCAAACAGTCACTAAACAAATTGTTGTAAGTCGAGGGCTACCTGTAATTCAAAGGAATGGTGGGGGGAATAATTCTAAGACAAGAAGGACAACTGGCACACTATATGGAAGGGCAGGGCCCCCATTTCTATTTGAGCCCAGTGGGTTGTGCAAACCCACCCTCCAATTGGTTTGTTACTGGTATCTCTTGTAAAAACGTGGTTTGAACTGCTGTAGGCATCCATTGAAGGGAGGAGGAGGGGGGTCAAGCTATTCTTCAAGGCACCTGAAGGCCAGGCAAGGAATAATGAATGGAAACTGATCAAGGAGAGATTCAACCTGGAAATAAGGAGGAATTTTCTGACAGGGAGAACAATCAACCGCTGGAACAGAAGTTGCCTTCGGAGGTTGTGGGAGCTTCATCACTGGAGGCTTTCAAGAAGAGACTGGACTGCCATGTGTCAGAAATGGTGGAGGCTCTCCTGCTTGGGTGGGGGGTTGGACTAGATGACCTACCAGGTCCCTTCCAACTCTTTTAATATAAATCTATAAATCTAAATGTAAATAAGGGCTAGAAACATGCAAGCTTTTCTTCTTCTTTAGCTCAGAACTGAGTTTCATCCCCTCTTCACATTCCCATGAACAAACACACAGATACGGAATAATGTATTCAAACTCCTCTCACTCACTTTTTCCTGAGTGAGGTCATCATCCCCTGGCCCGGACTCCCATCTGGCTGGGTTTTCTATCCAGGGTCAGTTCTAGCACCACCCTCTCATAAATTTAGCTTCCCCATCCTCTGCCAATCTAGTCAGATTTTATTTAATATTTGCAAAGGAAGGGCAGCACCAGGAAGCAGGTCCCAGACGGAAACTCAGTCTTTTAATATATCCTAGCAAACAGCCCTCCCAACTGCTGCACATTTGCAAGGGAAAAGACAAAATGGAGTCCAAAACTGCCATAAATCAGGAAGAGGAGCTGTTTTTCCAGGGCCAGGCTGCTGAAACACAGAGATAAAGATGGAACAAAAGCCAGCAAAAGAGGGCACTGGACATTATAATTCTGAATCATCAGCGAAGCCTTGCTTTCACCTCCAGCAAACAACAGCACCAGTTGCCAGAATTAAAACAGGATACCAGCTTTCCCCAACCTTCCCATCCAAAATGCTCAGTCTTTGGCCATGCTGGCTGGGGAACCTGGGAGCTGTGGTCCCAGCACATTGAAAGGACTGCTGCAGCACACAGGGCAACAATGGGGGTGGGGGGGGGGGACGTAACCAAACACTAGTATACAGTATTTTGCTCCTAGGGTATTTTTTCCTAGGCAGTGAAATTCAGGACCATTTCCTCTGGAGGAGAAAAGAATGTCTTAAGTCAGTCTCTAGAACAGAGGGCTGGGTCTCGACACAAATCAGAAAACCACATTTTGACTTAAAGTAATTACATGCTAAGGCATTTACACATAACAAGAAGCTATATTGTTGTTGAGAGCTTAGCCCATTCACTAAAAGATAGTCCGTTCTGGGATTGGAGTTCAACTTTCTGCAGCAAAGCACATATCCTGCAACAGTAATCTATATATATAAAAGCAAAATGCCACTCACGCATCATTACAAAATCTCCAGAACTGTAAAGCCTACAAACTTGAAATTTGGCATATATGTTCCTCTTGGCTTCTAGGGGCTCAATAAGAAAGGATTTTTCTAAATGACCATCAGAGCATTAGTATTTCCTATATTATTATTATTAACACACTCTGATGCTAAGGAGTTCTACTCCCCCTCCCCACCTGAAAAGAAATCTCTTCCAAATGCAAAACACAAGCAGAGGAGAGGAGTTTCAGTTTTAGTTTCACAGCAGCAACCAGCTTTAGTACAGGACAGTTGAACTAAGCCATGCCCAGGCTCCTTGCTGTCGCCTTGCTCATAGAGCAAATACTCTTTCAGTTTCCAAACAGCCTTCAACTCTCTCTCACACTGATTGGACGCTAGTCAGATGACTACCGATGGATACTGGTAGGCAGAGGCAGAATTCCCCCCCGCCCTTATTTTCCTCCCCTAAAATTAAGTCCGACCACATAGTTTCATAGCAAAGCACAAGTATTGAGCTACTCAGTTAATATTTTTAGCAACTCTTCAAACAAAGGTCTGGGCTAAATGAATTGTTTGTAGCACAATACTGAACTCAGCAATGGAAAAAAAATTAGAAGAGGCACCCAAATGCTGACTTACTATAGCAAGAGCAGGCAACCTTTGGGGTTGGAGAGGGGTCAGCTTTTAAATATTAAAATGTCAGAGAATGGCTACTATGGTGGATGTTATTTTATTTTTGTTTGTTTGTTTATTTATTTATTTATTTTGCTCCACCTTTATCACTTCATAAGTAACTCAAAGCAGCAATCATGCATAACAGCTGCCTCTAGACATGAGGAATGGCACACAATTCTAATGTATTTATTGATAACATTATTAACAAATAATATTGCTCCGTCCTCCCATTTTCCACACAACCACTACCTTTTGAGATGGGTTGGTCTGAGAGGGAATGGCTGGCCCAAGGTCACCCAGCCAGATTTCATGCATAAAGCAAGACTAGAAGTCACAATCTCCTGGTTATTGGCCCAAAGCCATACAGCTGGCTTTCATGGCTAAGGCAGGACTAGAATTCACAGTCTCCTAGTCATTGGCCCAAATTCACCCAGCCGGCTTTCATGCCTGAGAGAGGGCTAAAACATACCATCTCCTGATGATTGGCCAGCCACCCAGCTGGCTTTCCTGGCTAAGGCAGAACTAGAACCGTCTCCTGGTTTCTTGGCCAGTACCTTCACCACTAGGCCAAACTGACTTTTTAACCCTAATCCCAAAACTCCTGTCTACCTGAATCCAGTTAACCCCCCCAACGTTCTCTTCGATCTCAGGAAAACTGATACTTTGCAGCAGGCTACCTTCCCATTTAATTTTTTTATTAATTCCTTTTTTTTAAGGGTTTAACAAAAGCCCGTTGGGTATTACGAAAGTTTACCTTCGCTGGTCAAAATCTGAGTCTTCTTCCAGCACTTTCCCCGGCTCCCAGCTATGCCTTCGGAAGGAATCATACATGTGACTGGATCCTCTGAGCGTCCCTGACCGGCGCATGTGCACATTCAAATACTGACTGTTCTCTTCCTCCTTCTCCTCTTCCTCTTCGGCGGTTTCCCAGTCTCCTGCCAAAGATGGGCCCGACTCCATGTCTGACAAGCAATGGGTTTTCTGGTTGCATTCATAGGGGTGCATCTCCGAGGAGGAAGGGTTCATGTCTTCCAAAATGGAGGGATGCCAAAGACCAGAAGGCTACAGGGAAAAGAGGGCAGGAGAAAAAGGAGAAAGTCAAATTAAATAAGGCCAGTCCTTCTTCAGGTTTTGGAATTTGCAGTCTTGAGGCTTCAGTGAAATTTAAAATTTCAGCTATTGTGCTGAGCAGAAAGTTAGTCTTTTCACAAGAATTTGCTTCTAAAGTAGGATGACAATCCCATATCACAAGACATGCTCAGCTATTAATATTTGAGAAAGCTAAGAAAGCTCAAACTGCCCAAGGAGCTGCTGATCCAGTTCTACAGAGGAATTATTGAGCCTGTCATCTGCACCTCTATAATTGTCTGGTTTGGCTCTGCAGCCCAACAGGACAGATACAGACTTCAGAGAGTAATTAGGACTGCAGAAAAAATACAACGGCTACCAACCTGCCTTCCATTGAGGACCTGTACCCTGCACGAGTCAAAAAGAGAGCTGTGAAAATATCTCCAGACCCCTCACATCCCGGACATAAATTGTTTCAACTCCTTCCCTCAAAACGACGCTGTAGAGCACTGCACACCAGAACAACTAGACACAAGGAGAGCTTTTCCCCCAAAAGCCATCACTCTGCTAAACAAATAATTCCCTCAACACTGTCCAACTATTTACAAAGTCTGCACTACTATTACTATTAATCTTCTCATCACTCCTTATCACCCCTCCCCTCCCACTTGTGACTGTATGACTGTAACTTTGTCACTTGTATCCTTACGATTTATATTGACTGGTTTCCAGTATGATTTGATTGCTGATTGTACCCTATGACAATCATTAACTGTTGTACCTGATGATTCTTGACGAATGTATCTTTTCTTTTATGTATACTGAGAGTATTTGCATCAAGACAAATTCCTTGTGTGTCCAATCATACTTGGCCAATAAAGAATTCTATTCTATTTGAACCATGGTTTATTCCAAGAACCCTTTTTTTTTTTATTTGCACAATGTATAGAAAAATAGAATAACAGAGTTGGAAGGGACCTTGGAGGTCTTCTAGTCCAACCCCCTGCTTAGGCAGGAAACCCTACACCACTTCAAACAAATGGTTATCTAATCTCTTCTTTAAAACTTCCAGTGTTGGAGCATTCACAACTTCTGGAAGTAAGTTGTTCCACTGATTAATTGTTCTAACTGTCAGGAAAATTCTCCTTAGAATGGTTACAGGAACTGGGCTTGGCTAGTCTAGTAAAGAGAAGGACAAGGGGAGACATGATAGCAGTCTTCCAATATTTAAGGGGCTGCACAGAGAGGAGGAAGTGGTCAAGCTATTTTCTAAAGCGCCTGTAGGCCAGTCAAGGAATAATGGAGGGAAATTGAACAAGGAGAGATTTAACTAGAAATAAGGGGAAACTTTCTGACATGAGAACAATCAACCAATGTAACAGCTTGCCCTCGGAAGCTGTGGGAGCGCCATCACTTGAGACTTTCAAGAAGAGATTGGGCTGCCTTTTGTCAGAAATGGTGTAGGATCTGCCACTTGGGTGGGGGGTTGGACTAGATGACTTACAAGGTCCCTTCCAACTCTGATTATCTGTTATCTGTTAGTTCTAAGTTGCTTCTCTCTTTAATTACTTTCCACCTTGGTCCCTTCCAACTCTGTTAATGTGTATTGCTTCTTGTCCTGCCTTCAGGTGTTTTGGAGAATAGCTTGACCCCCTCTTCTTTGGGGCAGCCCCTGAGATACGCTGCTATCATGTCTCCCTTAGTCCTTCTTTTCATTAAACTAGACATACCCAGTTCCTGTATATAACATAATATAACATAACGCATAATGCTCTGCCTAGTTCACAAAGACACATTAGGTTCCAGTGTGGCTGGTTAGTTTGGGGCTCCAGGGTATGATATTGCCACTGAGTAAAGAATAAAGCAGATTAGTTGTTCCTGGAGTCTTTAAAAGGCAAACTAGGAAGGCTGAGCCCTACCACCTCCTCAAACCCCCACCCCATCTGCCCCTTGGGGAAGAGAAGGGAAGGAAAAACACACAATAAGTTTAGGTCCCCAAACTCAAGAGTCCCCTTATCATCACAACATCTCCTCATCTTTTATCTGAGCAAGCAGGCACACCTTCAGTTTTATTTTCTAAGCATGCCTATTTGAGAGCCCAGCATCATAATTGGGGGGGGGGGGGGCTTTAATAAATAAATAGCATGCAAGCCCCCCCCTTTTAATATGTAGAACTTAAACAGCTATTAAAAAATAAAATAGTAAAAAAATCTCATAATCATCTCTAAGTTGCTAAAAAGCTTTCTTCTATTTATAGCCATCCAAAAAAAGGAAGAATAAGACTGTGCCCTGCAGAACAAATTCTACAAGCAATACTCCAAAATTTCACCCAATCTTTTGTCTTTTGGACATGTTAGGTGATAGACAACCAGCATCTGATAATTCAGGAAAATGGCACTTCCCACACATTTGAAGAACACCAGAAAGGTAGAACATTTCAGCCCTGTTTCTACGCAAATTTATTTTGTGATCCCAACCTATACCTAACAAGATGGAAACAACAGACTATTACTAACACTGAATGGCTGAACGCTGAATATAGGTGGAAGAAGAAATATTGTGAAGGTTTGTCCCCTTGAATCACTCATAGAGCAATAAAGGCAGGATTAAAAAAGAAATCTATATCTAACAAATTACAGATTAATGGAAGATACCTTGTAGTCATCTAGTCCAACCCCAACCCCCCCTTCCATTTCTGACAAATGGCAGTCCAATCTCAAAATTTAAAAAAACTTCAGTTAAAGCCCATACTGGATTGGAAAAACTGTCTTCCACCTCTGCAGATGAGATAGGTCTCCGCTCCCATAATTCCCAGCCAGCACACCTGTTTGGCAGGTATCCAGGCAGGGAACCATGGGAATTGAGTCATTCGAAGCCACTAAATTAGAAACTGTTTCCTCAAAACCGTTTCCTAGGTTTCCTGCCTAGGCAGAGGGTTGAACTAGAAGACCTCCAAGGTCCCTTCCAACTCTGTTATTCTATTCTAAATCCAATTGAAGTAGCCAGTGGCTGGCTCTTAAAAATATGGGGGAAATGGCAAATTTGAGGAATAATAGTGACAGCATCTAGACTTTAAGCCTCAATTGATATAAATCTGTCTAGAATGAAACTTTCACACATCCTTATTTTTAAAGTGTGTGCGTGTACTTTAAAAATAAGGATGTGTAAGCGCTTTACTCATATATAAATACACACACACAATTACACCCAAAACAGGAACTAGGTTTTTCTTTTAAAATCCCCGTTTCGTAGGCTTGTTGGAAATAATTTGCCTTTCTTGCCAAATCCATCCTCCCTCAGTGACCTGAGGGGGAGTAAGAAAACGATGCCAGCCAAAATCCACCTCGGCTTTGTGGAAAATGGCCCATGGGTAAAGAATCCAACGGCAAGCTGAGATAAAGAAGGAATTTACACCAACACCCCGCAAACAAAATCACATTTCTAGATTGCTGACATTTCAGACTTTCACATCAGCCATTATTTCCAAAAAAAGCAAAATGGTTCCTCCCTTGTTCTTGAGGAAACAAAATGGCGTCACTGCAGCCGAGCATTGCCACTGGCCAAGATGGGAAGACAGGAAGGGGCAACACCGGGCCATCTTTGGAAAAATGCACAATTGTATTAATGACTAGAGCAGCAGAGAGAGGAAGAGACAGAGGAAAGAGACAAAAAAAAAAAATCAGTTTGAGGTTGAATTTCTATCAGAACTGAAAGAGATTCCCAGCCCTGAAAACAGAAGTGAAGTGGTGTAAATTCCACACCAACAAAGGAAGCAAGTTGAGGGAACTACTATAGTATACGTCCCTCCATGAGTGTGCCTGTGCCTCTCTCTCTCTCTCTCTCTCTGTGTGTGTGTGTATATATATATATAAGTAAAAAGTGTGAGAGGGGACTTGTTATATGGTTACTAGGCAACTGCCCGTTTCCAGGATTCTTCTGAGGAATGGGATCTGCAAGGAAGTCAACCTGGATCTGTGGCTGGTCCTCAGCTGCACACAGTTCATTTTGCCAAGCTGAGACCTTAATAACAGAACAACAGAGTTGGAAGGGGCCTTGGCGGTCTTTTAGTCCAACCCCCGCCCTTGCAAGATGTCAGCACAAGACGCAAGATGGGGTGTTCCCTGTGGAAGCGGCTGGCCCAGAATCCTAATTTAAAAGCAATTTAATTTTCACCTCCGGGCAAAAATCATGCCAAACAATTCAGTGCATATAATAGGGCAACCTCCCATGGTTTTATTAAGCTTCCCCTGTAGCCCTAGAGGTGCAACAGTTCATTTAGTGACCGTTCAAAGTTACAACGGCACTGGAAAAAGGGACTTAGGACCATTTTGCACACTTATGGCCATTGCAGCACTACTTACTTTACTTTATTGTCACTGCACCTCGTACAACGAAATCAAACACCATCTTCAATGCACATCATGACCATGAAAATAAACCCAAATCCTTCACATTCTATACATTGAATTGAAAACCCCTGATATTGCATTCATATTGCACTATACAGTATAATTCAGCTGCTGAGATAGCAGCTGTTTTTCAGCCTCCTTATATTTATTATCCGGTACCGTCTGCCAGATGGTAATAGTTTAATTGGGTTCAATTGTGGTCGTAAGTTGAGGACCCCCTGTATTCTCAGTGAGACCTTGGTAGCAATTCTTAGGCCTAATAATGTATTTACAGTAGGTATGGCTTGGTGTATTATGTGGACGCAGGTCCACCTTAATCAGGGAGGAAACCTATATTATTTGTTTATTTATATATCATACAAGGTAGTCCTTGACTTATGATCACAAATGAACCCTCTGTTATTAATCAAGACATTAATTGAGTTTTGCCCCATTTTACAATCTTTCTTGCCACACTTGTTAAGTGATGACCCGGGGTGTGGCACAAAGGCAACACAGTCAAATAAGCAAGAAGAGTCCCTTTATTATCTCCAACTTTGCCCCCAATGTCCAGGTTACCTTCGGCTGGAGAAAAACTCTTCCAGGAACAGCCTTTAAGTAGAGAAAATTCAGTCCGAAAACAAAGTACATACAAACTGTAACTAAAAATCCAAACAAACCAAGCTGCAGTAATTAACTTGACAGGGCAGGGGAAGGAATTGCAGACTTGAAAGCACAGCTAAACACACACAGTTGGGAAGATACCAGGAACACAGATAAGCATCAATGATACCAGATAAATTCACAATTTGCTCCCAACACCTTGCTGCGCGCAGCTTCCCTTCTTAAACACTGTGTTCCCAGCTGCAGCTAATGAAGGGAATCCGGGCCCTTTCCTCCCCGTAAGCCAACAACTCACGTTGCTCCCTTCTCCTTTCCTCCCTGTGTGCCCTAGGATGAAGAGTGGGTGGGCCTGGAACTTCCTCTGAATTTTCTCTGCCTTGCTCTACCTCTCTCCTGCTCTGCCCAGCCAGACTGTGCCCTTCCCCAGCCAACAGAGCCACATTCCCACTCCCTGTCAGCTGTTCAGCCTCCCCCTCCAAATCATATTCTGACAAGGGCATGACAGAATCCATGCAGTTAAGTTAGCAGTTAAATGAATCTGGCTTTTCCCATTGATTTTGTCAGAAAATCACACACAAAAAAGGATGACATGATCTCAGGACACAGCATTGGTCAAAAAAATTTGAACCAGTTGCCAATGTTCAAATGTTGACCACGTGTTCATGGGGATGCTGTAAGAGTCACAACTGTTCACTGGAAAGAATCAACTGCAGAATAGCTCCAGAAATTGTGCTTCTCTAGCTGTATTCACACAATAAACACATTCAGGGTTTCCGTGGACCTGGTTTTTCTGAATTGCCAATACCTGCACAACATAAAAAAGCCATAACCACACTGGTTAGATTTACACAATGTGCTGCCCAGCAATTTGAGCCACAAATATTTCAGCCTAACAGATTGAGTGAGTTCATACGATACAATAAGCCATGGCTTGTTTAACCATCATTCACTGAATACTTCCCAACTACCTAAACTGCTGAAATTAAGCCATAAATCTGGGTACACCATCCCTAATTGGTTAGATTTGGACAATACACTAAGCCACAGACAAAATGTATTATGGCTCGCTGCAATATCTGAATGCTGCTCTATGTATTTAATCCAAGGATTTTTCTTTAAAAAATATGAAAGATGCCAAAGAAAACCGATCAAAGAACTTCTCAAGACTGTCTAGTTTTTTATTTTGAAGTCCCACCCTGCAATGAACCACTTCCTCAAAGCCATGTCTTCCAACTCACTATCGGAACAGAAACAATTCTCTCTCTCTTTTTTCCCCACAACCTTTTCTTTCCCCGTATCAGACCACCAATCTTGATTCCATGGTTCAGCAACCCAGTTAAAAACCAGGCAGCTATGTGCAGGATCAGTTTGGGAAGCCTAGAGAGATCACAAGCCCTCCTCCAGCCACTCCCCCCCCCCCAGGTTTAACTTCTGACCACTGGCTCCAATCCCAGCAGTTTTGCAGAAGATGAGGCTCTGCAGTTTCTAAAAAGGTTAAATCTTGGCAACTAGACCAACGTTTATTAAAACGGAGACATTTTGTTACTCATCCAAGTAACTTCATCAGTCAACATGAAAAATTTGGGTAGGCAGAGAATCAGAAAGTCGTTGGAAAGAACCAATATTTGCCATATAGATCGTTTGTCCCAAAATGAAAAGCAACGTGTAAATGAAGATTCAATCATTCAGGCCAGAAGTATCTCCAAAGCTTAAATCATGGCAACTGGACCAAAGTTTTATTAAAACAGAGACATTTTGTTACCCACCCAAGAGCTTCTGCAGTCAAAAACCTGGGTACAACCAGGTATTCCAACGACTTTCTGACTACCCAAATTTTCATTTTGACTGAAGATATTACTCAGATGAGTAACGAAATGTCTCCGTTTTAATAAAACTTCGGTCCAGTTTCCATGACTTAACACAAGGCTCTTCAAACTTGGCAAGTTTAAGACTTGTGGTCTTCAACTCCCAGAATTCCTGAGCTAACATGACTGGAGGAAGAGGAATTCTGGGAGTTGAAGTCCACAAGTCTTAAAGCTGTCAAGTTTGAAGACTCCTGATTTAACCTTTTGAGATACTTTTGGCTTGAATGATTGAATCTTGATCTACATGGCTCTACAGTTTGCTCAATGCCTGCTTCCCAGGAAGAGAAAATGCCATGGCTTTCTTTCCTGTCTTTTTTTCCTCTCCTCCTCCAGCGCTGTCAGCGTGAAGGGATTTTTCCTCCCTGGAATATCAGAATTAAACCCCTCAGAAGTCAAGAAACAAGGTGACAGAAAAGAAATGAGGTTCCCGGAATATCCTACTTAGAGGGTTTTTTTTGGAGGGCAGCCCAAGAATGAGAGAAAGTAGCCCTTCAAATTGGTCCTTGATCACTCCCCGATCTCTTCCTGGCACTTCATAAATTATGACTCAGGTTGCTAGCTTTTTTTCCTGATTCTGTTTCTCCATCACCATCATTCTTAAAGGAAAAGCAAAAAGCTTTCCCCATGATTTGTAAGATCATCCCATAAGATTTGTTAAATTACATCTTTGTGTAATATTTTGTTCAGCCCCTAAAAAGCATCCAGAATTCAACACAATCCCCTTGCAAACAAAGAATCGTAGAAGTGCAACAGTGCTGGGGCCCTGGGTCAACAATGCCCAAGGTTTCTCTGGGTCTTTTTAATACGGGGGCTGTTTTTCTACGCCCCACATTTCTAGGAAGTGTCAGATTAATGTTTGTGCCCCCTTCAAAAGGGATTGTGACTGTGAGACACAAACCATTCTTTTTTTGCTGCAGGTATCCCAGATTGGGCATCCCCACTTAAACATGTACAAAGACACTTATCTTGCCTGTCTTTTACCTCTAGAAATAGATATGTGAACAACCGTTTAAATATGAGCCTGCCATGTGCAGCATCTCCCAAAAAGCCAACACAGTTCTAGGCTCCATCAACAGAGGGATAGAATCAAGATCATGTGAAGTGTTAATACCACTTAATAAGGCCTTGGTAAGGCCACATTTGGAATACGGCATCCAGTTTTGGTCACCACGATGTAAAAAAGGGGTTGAGACTCTGGAAAGAGTGCAGAGAAGAGCAACAAAGATGATTAGGGGCTGGAGGCTAAAACATACGAAGAACGGTTGCAGAAACTGGGCTTGGCTAGTCTAGTGAAGAGAAGGACCAGGGGAGACATAATAGCAGTCTTCCAATCTCTGAGGGCTGCCCCAAAGAAGAGGGAGTCAAGCTATTCTCCAAAGCACCTGAAGGCAGGATAAGAAGCAATGGGTAGAAGTTAATCAAGGAGATAAGCAACTTAGAACTAAAGAGAAATTTCCTGGAAGAACAATTAATCAGTGGAACGACTTGCCTCTAGAAGTTGTGAATAATCCAACACTGGAAGTTTTTAAGAAGAGATTGGAGAACCCCTTGTCTGAAGTGGTGTAGGGTTTCCTGCCTAAGTAGGGGGTTGGACTAGAAGACCTCCTAGGTCCCTTCCAACTCTGTTATTCTATTCTAAACAGGACACCAAGAAGTGGATTTAAATTCTGGGAAAAGCATTCAAAGAACGTCCTTGGAATAATTGCAACACTAAAACAGCAGGAAAAAAAATCAGAAGGGATGAGACTAACAATAAAGGAGAATCTTTGTAGCACAGGGTTGAACTGTGGGGTCGTTGGTGGTCTCTGAGGTTGGTTGTTTTCTTGCAGGCATTTCATTACCCAACTAGGTAACATCATCAGTATTTGTGCATAATTAAACAGCAATGTGGTCTGGAACTGTGTGGTTTAGCATATTGCATGAATCTAAGCTACTATGATTTGTAAAAGCATAGTTTATGCCAATGCTTCACGACCTCAGTGAATTTTCAACTCTCAGAATTCCCCATCCAGCACATGAGTTGAAGTCCACCCATCTCAAATCATTCAGGATGAGAAAACACTGATTTATGCACAATCCCAAACTCATCTCAGGTTTGGCTGTCTCACAAACTTGCTCCTGTTTTTAATGGCTTAGATTTCCATTTAACTGTTTGTGAGGTTTGTGACTGAGAGGAAGACCAAGAGTGTTTTAGACAATCAACTTGCAAACAACCAGTGTCTAAGCCCGGGTTCACACATGGGAACTCAAGACAATCGTGGCAAATTCAGTAAAACACGATTACTTAGCCCAGCAGGCGGTTGGACTAAACTAAATGGTGTTTAAGCTTTCTTTAAGCTCCAATAAATAGATCGATCTATTTGGTAACACCCCCCTGTTCAGAGCAAAACCTCCTTAAAAGGCTTTGCAATTGTTATGGCACAATGCTCAGTGATCTTTTTTAGATATACAAAATGCTAATGTGCTTTGTGAAAATATAACTGAAAAAAAGTATTTGCACAGTGCAGGAATTAGCTAATGGTGAAATTTGATAGGCCACGTTAAAATCAGCCCAGGGGCATTTCTCAGAACAAAATTTTGATTTTGTCAAGAAGGCAAGGGAAATTTTAAAACATGTGGACTCCCGGAGCTGAAGTCCATGCATCTTAATGTTGCTGGGGTTGAAAAACACTGTACTTACTACCTGTACTATTTGTGAAGGTACCGTTCACAAAAACTGCTAGCCCATAATACCATTTGTTTGATTTTGGCTTGGCATGCACAAAAGCAAGCATTGCAGTTTGCAAACCATGGTTTACAGACTGTTCTGCCATCGCTGCTGGTTGTGGCTTATTTAATAACCTGAGATTTCACCATGGTTTAGCCAATGGGCAAAGCTAGCTAAGCCAGGAGGGCGCTGCATGGTGAGAACTATATCTAAACATGGAGCTAGGAAACAATCTGCAAAGCCCAAGGTAAGCAATTTGTATGGCAGTATCATACTTCTAAATTAGTCAATGCATGATTGGGGTGGGTGACCTGAGGGAGGGGCGGAGAAAAAGGATGTCGTACGAAATCTTTTTCAGAGGAAATGTTTCCATGGGAACTTTGGAAAAGTTTTCACAACATCACTCAGAGGAAAGCAGCCATGCCCAACTGGGCAGATGGAAAAGGAAAAATGGGCCAAGTAAACAGACAGGCACACACACCCCTCTCCTCCTACTCCCCCTCCTCCAATAGAATTTGGGCTTGACAAACACACACACAGCAAACCAGGGTCTTCATGGTTGGAGATCCAACCTATTCCAGTATTTGGGGGGCTGCCACAAAGGAGGGGGGCAACTTATTTTCCAAAGCACCTGAAGGCAAGAGAAGAAGCAATGGATAGAAACCAATCAAGGAGAGAAGCAACCTGGAATTAAGGAGAAACTTCTTAACAGTGAGGACAATTAACCAGAGGAACTGCTTGCCTCCAGAAATTGTGGGTGCTCCATCATTGGAGGTTTTTAAAGAAGAGAATGGACAGC
Organism: Pseudonaja textilis; assembly: GCF_900518735.1. Next base: position 139,169 of record NW_020769491.1, on the reverse strand, counting down.
CATTTGTCTAGGAAATGGCATAAGGTTTCCTGCCAAAGCAGGAGGTTAGACTGAATGACCTCCAAGGTCCCTTCCAGCTCTATTCTGATTGACCCAATTCTTTTTCAATTTCATTCCTCTAACAGAAATTAAATTGCCTTTAAATTAGAATCCTGGGCCAGCTACTTCAATAGCAATAACAATAGCCCTTAGATTTATATACCGCTTTCCAGCCCCCTCTGTTTACATAGTCAACATATTGATCCCAACAATCTGGGTCCTCATTTTACTGACCTTGGATGGACGGAAGGACGAGTCAACCTTGAGCCTGGTGAGATTCGAACTGCCAAATTGCAGGCAGCTGGCAGTCAGCAGAAGGAGCCTGTAGTACTGCACTCTAACCACTGCGCCACTGCGGCTCAAGATGAATACCCAATCCTGTGTTTTGTGCTAAGATCTTGCAAAAGCAGGGGGTTGGACTAGAAGACCTCCAAGGTCCCTCCCAGCTCTATTCCGATTGCTTGAGAAATTTCCTGACAGTGAGAACAATTAATCAGTGGAACGGCTTGCCTCCTGGAGTTGTAGGTGCTCCACCACTGGAGGTTTCCAAAAAATAGACTAGAGAACCCCTTGACTGGGATGATATCCAGACCTTGGACAGAGGGTTGGAGTAGATGACCTCTGAAGTCCCTTCCAGCCCTAGGATTCTACGAGGGGAAGCTTATCACGTCCCTCGATTCACAAAGATTCATAAGTCATGATTCAGAGCACCATGTGGAGGCTCTTTATAGAATAAAAGCCTTGTTGCTGAAGGAGATATTCCCAGGTTTTCTGATTTCCACCAACCAGAGCGTTCTCAGCAACATTTGCAAAGCACACTTAGAAATTCACAGAACAATGCACTTAAATCAGACTTAGTGACTACAAACAGTCCTCAATTTATGACCACAACTGAGGCCAAATTTTTGTTGTTGTTAAGGGAGACATTTCTTCAGTGAGTTTTGCCCCATTTTCTTTGCCCCTCCGTTGATAAGTGAACCACCGCAACTGATAAGTCAGTAACCCAGTCGTTAAGTAAATCCAGCTTCCCCATCGACTTTGCTTGTCCAAAGATCATAAAAGGGGATCGCGTGACCCCAGGATGCTGCAACCGTCATAAATCTAAGTCAGTTGCATCTGAATGTCAATCACGTGACCGCAGGGATGCTGCAACGGTCATAAGCGTGAAAAAGGGTCGTAAGTCCCTTTTTTTCAGGGCCGTTGTAACTTTGAACAGTCATTAAATAAATTGTAAGTCTGTATAGCTGATTTTATATATATATATAAATCTCAAACATTTTAGCAGACTAAGGGAATTTTCCTTACTCAAGAAGCATCTCCTAAGTGAATGTGAACAAACAGCCAAAATAAAGGCTACTAACCTAAAGTGTCAATATTTAACACTATATATTTAACACCAAAGTGTACTATTATTATTATTATTATTATTATTATTATCAACTTCCTCCTTCTCTTCCTCCTCTTCTTCTTCTCTCTCTCTCTCTCTCTCTCTTTATATATATATATATGTGTGTGTGTGTGTGTGTGTATACACACACACACACATTGCCTTCATTCGAATATCTATTCTATTCTGTGTGTGTGTGTATACACACACACACACACACACACACACACATGAAAGACCACTCACGCATCATCACAAAAATCTCCAGAACCATAAAGCCTACAAACCTAGGCTCCTCTTGGTTTCTATGTGCTCACTAAGAAAGGATTTTTTCCAAATGACCATCAGAGTATTTAGAGTATTTCCTATATTATTATTAACACGCTCTGATGCCAAGGAATTCTATTCCCCCTCCCCACCTGAAAAGAAATCTCTTCCAAATGCAAAACACAAGCAGAGGAGAGGAGAGTTTTAGTTTCAGTGTTAGTTTCACAGCAGCAACCAGCTTTAGTACAGAACAGTTGAGCTAAGCCATGCCGAGGCTCCTTGCTGTCTCCTTCTTGCTCACACAGCAAATACTCTTTCAGTTTCCAAACAGCCCTCAACTCTCTCCCACACTGACAGGACACTAGCCAGATGAATACCGATGGATGCTGGTAGGCAGAGGCAGAACCCCACCCTTATTTTCCTCCCCCAAAACTAAGCCCAACCACATAGTTTTGTAGCGAAGCACGGATATCAAGCTAGTATACTAATAAAGATTTTCCTGAACACCATACAGAATGTGGGTAGCATTCCCAGGAAGCCCTGCTTTCTCCCATTTGTTTAGAATTTTAATTGGGGGTATTATGGAGTTAAGTCATGCATTTGCCCTTATTTATTTAAAAGAAACTTTTTCCACCCACTATCAATCCCCGAATTTCTAGCCAGCATGGACTGTGGGAGTTGCATACTTCCTGGGAAGGGGAAATCTATTTAAAAGCATTTTTATTCTGGTTTTCCACCAAACAGGTGCCCTTTGCAGTCTGCATGTAATAGCAGTAGCACTTAAGACTTACATACCGTTTCACGGACCACTCCTCTTACCACAGGGTAACTCTTTTTTTAATGTTATTCTTTTATTTTTTTTCTTGCTTTTTACAACCATATCATTGTGTGAACAGTGTGGGACCAAAGTGTCTTATATTTTAAAACAAATATGACAATATTCTTCATATTTAATACAGTGGACAATCTTAATATTAATACACATATTTTGTTAAATTGTAAAATCTTTCATTTTTTGATTATTACAAATTATTACAAATAATTCCCTCAACACTATCCAACTATTTACAAAGGCTGCACTATTATTACTATTAATCACTCCTTATCACCCATCCCCTCACACTTGTGACTATATGACTGTAACTTTGTCGCATGTATCTTTATGATTTATATTGACTGTTTCCTAGTATATTTGATTTCTGATTGTACTCTGTGACTATCACTAAGTGTTGTACCTGATTATTCTTGACTCTTGATGAATGTCTCTTTTCTTTTATGTATACTGAGAGTATTTACACCAAGACAAATTCCTCATGTGTCCAATCACACTTGGCCAATAAAGAACTTCTATTCTATTCTATTCTATTCTATTCTATTCTATTCTATTCTATTCTATTC
>NW_020769491.1:118931-131966 GCF_900518735.1 Pseudonaja textilis | reverse complement strand
GAAACTGGGCCACCATCTGTCAGAAATGGTGTAGGGTCTCCTGCTTGGGTGGGGGGTTGACTAGGTGACCTACAAAGCCCCTTCCAACTCTGTTAATCTGTATCTGTATCTAAATGTTGTGAAACCGAGGCACTGTAAACCATTGCTCATGTTTAGTCTGATGCATGGATCACATCACCCAAATACAAACATTTAGACCCTGAAACAGAACTAATGAAACCATACAAGGGTATTTCAGTGGATGTACTTTGGGGGAGGATTCCTTTAAGAGAGAATGGTCATGGTCGGAAAATTTGATTCAATATATGATTTTGAGAACCACTCCGACCTTCTCCCTTCCCCCCAGTTAGGCTCCGAATTATTAAGATTTCAGCTCCAGGAAAGGTGCAAGCCTTCCTTCCTGACCATCATGCTCTATCTATCAGGAGCAAGTGTGCACCCATTCACACCAACCTCACACCAAAGAGGTTGCATTAGGTGACACGATAGCAGTGTTCCAGCACTCGAGGGGCTGCCACAAAGAAGAGGGGAGGGTCAACTTATTTTCCAAAGCACTTTGAAAGCAGGGCAAGAAATAAACAAACCAAGGAGAGAAGCAACCTGGAACTAAAGATAAACTTCCCAGCAGTGAGGACAATTAACCAGTGGAACTGCTTGCCACCAGAAGTTGTGGGTGCTTCATCACTGGAGGTTTTTAAGAAGACAGCCATTGGTCTGGAATGGCATATAGGTTCTCCTGTTTGAGCAGGGGGCAAGGTCCCTTCCAGCTCTATTCTATTCTAAATCTAAATTCTAGAACTAAGCCAGGTTGTGCCAAAAATTCCCCCCCAAAGCATCTTTGCCAACTTAATTGAAGTCTGAATGTGGGACTCTGGCTGGACAGAACAAGCACCTTGCCACATCTTCATAAGAATTGACCATGCAGGAGTCATAGCATCCCCAGGCCCATTTATCTCATGCCCTCTTCAACTTTTAATTTTTTATTTATATGCAGGCAGTCCTCGACTTACAACAGCTTATTTAGTGATGTTCAAAGTTACCACCACAGCACAGAAAAAAAAGGGACTTAGAACCATTTTTCAGAGTCATCCCCATATGGTCGCGTGATCAAAATCCAGGCGCTTGGCGACCGGCTCCTATTTATGACGGTTGCAATGTCCCAAGGTGATATGATCCCCTCCTTTTTGGGGAGGTGGGGGGACACTCTCTAAATCTGGTACCCCTCCAACTGAACCCAGCACCCAATCCATCCCCACCCCCGCAAAGCGAGAGTTTCAATTACACTTTGCTGTTGCAACCAAACCAGTTCACTCCTTCCCGTGAGCCTTATGGGGTGGCCAAAGCTATGTTGCAATGCATTTAATACCAAAAAAAAAAAGTGAATTTTTTTTTTTTAAAGTAATCACCCGTAGATGTCAGAAAAGAAGAATGCAGCAAAAGTCTTACTTCAGCAAGAACGGAGATCTCTCGACTTCCAAGTGGGAGGGAGGGAGGGAGGGAGGGAAGGCAAAGTGGAATCGGGGAGGACAGAGCCAAGAGATAAGTGGGAACAGCTTCCTGGGTGATTCAACTTCGCCCTTGGTTATTTGGGGTGCCTCGGCTGCTTCCCTTGAACCTTTTAAGCCTATGCAAGGCTGAAGCCCCCCAATTTTCTACAGAGGAATGATTGACTCTCTCATTTGCTCCTCTGTAACCCTCTGGTTTGGCACAGCAACCAAACAGGGAGAGGGACAGACTTTGACGGATAGAAAGAAGAACTGCAGAAAGAAGCAATTGCACCCAGCCTGCCTTCCGTGGAGGACCTGAATACTGCACTAGCAAGAAAGGGGGCTGAGAAAATATCTACAGACCCCTCTCATCCTGGGTGTAAACTGTTTCAACTCCTCCCCTCAAGATAATGCTATAGGGCATTGCATGCCAAAATAACCAGATACATAGTTTTTCCCCTGTGCCATCATTCTGTTGAACAACTAATTCCCATCGGACTGTCTCAATTCTCATCTTCTCATTTTTTCCTAAGATCTTCTCCTATCAGTTTCTTCTCCTATCAGTTTCTTCTCCTATCAGTTTCTTATGATTGTTGTTTGTAACTTATAATTAATGATTGTGACTATGAATATGACCTATTACTTGCTGTTTGTATGTACATTGTGAGCATCTGCACCAGAGACAAATTCCTGGTGTGTCTGATCACTCTTGGCCAATAAAGAATATTTTCTTCTGTCTATGGAGATTCTTGAAGAGACAACTGGACTTTCATGTTTCTCTTTGAAGACATTTCGCTCCTCATCCAAGAAGCTTCTTCAGCTCTGACTGGATGGTGGGGTATGGAAGGATTTATATTCCTTGCAGACAGTTGGTCATTTGCATCCTTTTTAGAGAGACATTGAGGCCACTTGGAAGTTTGTCTGTGTCCTCAGATAAATCTATATCCTCGGATAAATGGGTCCTTCCACGCCCATTTGCACTCACCTGACCTTGAGGACAAAGATAAACCTCCAAGTGACCTCGATGGCTTTCAAAATAAAAAAAATAAAATTCAAATCAAAGCCTATAAATAAAATTTATAGAAAATTCACATCAAAACAATTAACAATTAAAATTTACAAAAGCCTGAAAAAGAATGAAGATCAGGAGAGAGGGAGGAGGAGACGGAGAGAGAGAGAAAGCAGGAGAGGAGGGAAAGAGGGAGAGGGAGAAAGGGAGGAGACCGTGAGAAGGGACAAGGAGAGAAAGAGAGGAGAGAGAGAGAGAGGAAGCAGGAGTGGAGGGAAAGAGAGAGGGGGAATAGGGAGAGGAGAGAGAAAGGGAGAGAGAGAGAGAGAGAGAGAGAGAGAGAGAGAGAGAGACAAGGAGAGAAAGAGAGAGGAGGAGAGAGGGAGACAGAGAAAGGGGGAGGAGGGAGAGAGAGAAAGAGGAAGAGAGATAGGAAGAGAAGAGAGAAAGGGGGGAGAGAGAGAGACAAGGAGAGAAAGAGAGAGAGGAGAGAGGGAGAGAGAAATGGGGAGGAGGGAGAGAGAGAAAGGGAGAGAGAGAGAGAGACAAGGAGAGAAAGAGAGGGAGAAAGGGGGAGAGAAAGACAAGGAGAGAGGAAGAGACAAATAGGGAGGAGAGAGAGAGAGGAGCAGAAAGGGACAGAAAGAAAGGGGAGAGGGACGACAGAGAGAGAGAGAGAGGAAGAAGGGAGAGAGAGAACGGGAGAGAGAGAGAAAGAGAAAGTGCACATACTAGAGAGAGAGATGGAGGTTTGGGGGACATCCTGCAGTAGACTCCGATCTCCATGGCTGAGAGCTTAACTTCTGACTGACATGGGCACTTCCAAAAGGCCAAGGGACGGGCAGATCCCATAGTGGGCCAGGTGAAACCGCAGGATCCAAGCCTATAAAAGTCAGCACCATCGCAACCTGTTCACCCAACACCCTTGGCTTGCTTGCTTTTTTAACCGATGGTTGGAATTTGTGCAATTCATTGAATAACTCTGTGAGTACCGGTAGTCCTCCACTTCCTACAGTTCATTTAGTGACCAACAGCACTGAAAAAAAGGGGCGTATGACTGATTTCACACTTGCAGCCTCCCCAGGGTCACCTGATCCAAATCCAGACCCTTGCCAACTGACTCCTATTTATGACGGTCGCAGAGTCCCGGGCCTCAGCGATTCCCCTTTTGTGACCTCCTGACCAGCCAAGTCAATGGGGAAGCCAGATTCACTTAATGACCATGTGACTCATTTAACAACTGCAGGGATTTCCTTAACAACCGGGGAAAGAAAGGTCATAAAATGGGCCATCTAGGTCAAACAAGACCCGTATTAAATCCCAACACCGATACTTTCTCTCGGCTTAAGTCTGTAAAACCCATGCAGCCCCTTGCTCTTGACCCAACCTGATTAACTGGATTGTGTGAATCCAGCCTTTCACAGGTTCACGCTTCCAGCACTGCCTCTCCCAGCTCCTTCTCCAACCTTCACCCTCAGTGCCAGTAAACCCAGACAACCTGTATGCTGCACGAGTCAAAAAGAGGGCTGTGAAAATATCTCCAGACCCCTCACATCCTGGACAGAAACTGTTTCAACTCCTTCCCTCAAAACGACGCTGTAGAGCCCTGCACACCACAATAACTAGACACAAGGGGAGTTTTTCCCCGAACACCATCACTCTGTGAAACAAATAATTCCCTCAGCACTGCTCAAATATTTACTAAGTCTGCATTACTATTCTTCTTCTCATCCTTCCTATTACCCATCTCCTTTTCTATTTATGACTATAATCTTGTTGCTTGTATCTTTATGATTTGTATTATTTTATTTAGTTTCCTAGTATGGTTTGATTGCTTATTTAGTAACCTATGACTATCATTAAGTGTTGTACCTTATGACTCTTGATGAATCTATTTCTTTTTTCTTTTTTACTGCAAGAGTCAAAAAGAGGGCTGTGCAAATATCTACAGACCCCCTCACAACCCCTGAAGGCCAGACAAGGAATAATGGATGGAAACTGAACAAGGAGAGATTCAACCTGGAAATAAGTAGAAATTTTCTAACAGTGAGAACAATCAACCCATGAAACAGAAGTTGCCTTTGGGAGTTGTGGGAGCTTCATCACTGGGAGCTTTCAAGAAGAATCTGACTGCTCTCTGTCAGAAATGGTGTAGGGTCTCCTGCTTCAGCCGGGGGTTGGACTAGATGACCTACAAGGTCCCTTCCAACTATGATTATCTTTTATCTGTTGTGTGTCCAAACACACTTGGCTAATAAAGAATTCTATTCTATTATATTCTTACGTCGGCTGTGCACAATGGGCCCTGTGGTTTAACTCTCTAAATTTCCCCCGTAACACAAACCTGACCCCATAAAATTCAACCATAATGTGGTTGAATTTCTGCCAAAGAAACCAACTGTTTACAAACTCATTTCCATTCTCAAACCTCCACGGGCTTCCTATAATCTCAAATTTGGGATAAAAACGTTACCAGGAAAAGAAAAACCAACAAATTACAGAAAAAAAATACAAACACTGCAACAATGTCAGATCCAGGAAGTTCTCACCGAAAAAAACCCCCACACACCCCATGTTTGGTCTAATCCTCCAATGCCACTTTCTCCTCCACAACGACAGGTGGTCCTTGACTTACAACTATGACTGAGCCCAAATTTGTCTGCTGTTAAGCAAGACCTTTGCTAAGGGAGCATTATCCCCATTTTACTGCGTTTCCACGGTTGTTCAGTGAATCACTGCAGTCGATAAGTTAGTCACCCCGTTGTTAAGTGAATCAGGCTTTGCTTGTCTGAAGGTTGCAAAAGGGGATCAGGTGACCCTGGGACACAGCAACCGTCATAAGTATGAGTCAGCTGCCAAGCATCTGTATTTTGATCACGCGATCGTGGGATGCTGAAATAGTTGTAAGTTAACTCTGAAAAACTGTCCTAAATCCCCTTTTTTCACGGCCCTTGTAACGGTTGCTAAATGAGCTGTTGTAAATCAAGGATTACCTGTACTTTAGTCTCCAGGATCAGGAGATATAGTACGAGTCGCTACTTCCAAAGGCCCCGATAGGAAAGTTGTACTAAAATGTGTCCTAAGCCACATTTTTTCAGCGTCCTTTGGAACTTCGAACAGCCACTAAATGAACCGTTATAAGTCGAGGACTGCCTGCACTCAAAGTCAAGGGGGAAAGCACTCTGTGCATGCCTGAGGCAGAAGGGGGACGTGCACAAAAGCTATCAAGGAAAGATAAGAGAATTAGATGTAAAAAAAAAATGGGCTCAGGACCTCCCAAGGTCCCTTTACAACTCGGTTATTCTGTTTAATCCGGAAGCTCTGTCCATGCTCAGAGACGCGACAAAACGCCTTGCCTGCAACTCTCTCCGGAGCGGCCGAGGGCTTCCAGCCTCCGAGCCCCGAGCCTCTCCGGCTGCAAAGCCGCCCAGCCCACCGGCGGCTTCCCCTCTGCGCTGCGGGCAGCGAAGGGCTCCAACGGCGGGAGAAGCCGGCAAGGGGAGTCCAGCCCAGCCCGCCTTACCTTGGCCCGCCTGGCTTGCGGTTCCTCCGGCTTCCCCGAGCGCTTTTCTTCCCCAGGAGGTGCCTTCCAAGCACGGCGGAGCGCCGGGAGCCTTCCCGCCTACCCGAGGCTGCCTCCTTCTTCCTCCTCCTCCCGCCTCCGCTCCCTTCCTCTCCGCCGCCGCAGCCTCCCAGGCAGGGTGGACGCTCAGCTCGCTCCATCCACCGCGCGGCTTTAACCCTTCGGGCTGGGCTGGCTCAGCTGCGCGCTGGGAAAGTTTTGCGCGAAGGGAAGGAAGGAAGGAAGGAAGGAAGGCGCGCAACTTTCACACCCAAGGCGCGCAAGCCCTGGTTTGGTTGCGGCGTCGTGGTTTGCTAGGACAGGTTTATTGGCCGGTTTCACATCTCATACACAGACAGACACAGAGGGTACACACACACACTCTTCACACTTACGACCATTTGTAGCCTCTCCCTGGGTCATATGATCAAAATTCGGCTCCTGGACAACTGACTTGTATTTCTGATGGCTGAAGTCATCCCCTTTTGCAACCTTCTGACCAGCAAAACCAATGGGGAATTCGCCCGATTCACTTAACGACCGTGTGACTAACTGATCAGCTGCAGCAATTCATTTAATAGCGGTGGCCAGAAAGGTCGTAAAACGGGGCAAACCCCACTTCACAAATGGCTCACTTAGCAACCTCAATTTGGGCCTCAGTTGTGGTCGTAAGTCGAGGACTACCTGTAGACTCCTTTCTGATTCAATCTTAGTTTATTGCGTGGGAATGAGATCATCCTAAGAAGCTTTCACAGAATTTGGGCATCCTGTAACATGTGGTGTAGCAGAGCATAACAGAATAACTGAGTTGGAAGGGACCTGGTAGGTCATCTAGTCCAACACCCCCCACCCACCCACCCCCGCCCAAGCAGGAGATCCTACATCATTTCTTTCAGGTGACAAGTGTGAATAGAGTATATATCTGAATAGTGTGTCATGTAAACACAGATGCTATGTTTCCTGCTAGAGTACAAGGGTCTTCAAACTTGGCAAGTTTAAAACGTGTGGACTTTTCAACTCCCAGAATTCCTGAACTAACATGACTGGAGGAGGAATTCTGGGAGTTGAAGTCTTAAAGTTGTCAAGGTTGAAGACCCCTGATCTATCACCTATCTATCATCTCTCTCTCTCTCTTCCTGTACCTACCTATCTATTTACCTATCTATCATCTATCCATCATCTATAACAAGGGTCTTTAAACTTGACAGCTTTAAGACTTGTGGACTTCAACTCCCAGAATTCCTCCTCCTCCAGACATGTGAGCTCAGGAATTCTGGGAGTTGAAGTCCACTTGTCAAGTTTGAAGACCCATAACAATATACAGAAAACAAGCCTCTAAATCAAGGGTCTTCAAACTTGGCAAGTTTAAGACTTGTGGACTTCAATTCCCAGAATTCCTGAGCTCACATGACTGGAGGAGGAGGAATTCTGGGAGTTGAAGTCCACAAGTCTTAAAGCTGTCAAGTTTGAAGATCCCTGATTGTTAGCAGATCTTCTGAACTCGGGACTCAGAGCCATATTTTTGGGCCAGCTGCTGGACTTTCAATCCCAGAATCCTTCAGTCATATTGAGGAATGTTAGAATTCCAGCTCCACAGCTTAGCTTGCTGGGGAAGTCTGGGAGTTGAAGTTCACCCCTATGAAGTCTGCTCAGGTAAACATTGGCTTTAAAAGTTGCGCAAAACACACACAAACACACCCAACCATTCCCAGGTACTTGAAGGTTTCTCAACCCACACTTTCCCCTCAAGATTGGATGAGGACATTTTTTTTCCTGCTCGTCTGTGGAAGGAGTCCCCAAACTTGGCAACTTTAAGACTTGTGGATTTCAACTCCCAGAATTCCTCAGCCAGCTATGGTCTAGGGTTTCCAGCTTGAGCAGGGGGTCAGACTAGAAGACCTCCAAGGTCCCTTCCATTTCGTTTTCTTTTTTTTTATAAAAAGTTTTTTTTGTTTTTAACAACAAACATAGACATATACAAACATAAAACAATATAAAACCATCTTTCAATTGTACAGTGTGTAGGTTGATACATAATTCTTGTGCACAATATGTATAGTTTTTTCCTCGAATTTAAATTTACATTCATATTACATTCCTCAACTTTCCATGTCATATTATATTATTATTACACCATCATTTGATCTTAGTTTCGAATCCATGTTATCCTTTAGAAGCAAATCTCAGTTCTTATCAATTTCAATTCATATTAGAAGTCATTCTACAGTATAATAATTATAACGTATCATGACTGTTAAATTATACTTCACTTTTCTACTTTTCTATCTAACCATTGGTAAAATAAATCCCATATCTTAAAATATTCTTTTTCTTCTTGCTCTCTAATTGCTAATGTTAATCTACTCATTTCTGCACATTCCATTATTTTCTTAATCACCTCTTCCTCAATCGGAATTTTCTAATTTTTCCAATCTTGAGCAAATACAATTCAAGGTCCCTTCCATTTCTGTTCTGATTGAAATGGTCTAGGGCAGAGGTCTCCAAACTTGGCAACTTTAAGATTCGTGGACTTCAGCATAGCTGGCTGGGCAATTCTGGGAGTTGAAGTCCACAAGTCTTAAAAGTTGCCAAGTTTGCAGACTCCTGTCCTCGAGTGAGGTTTACCTGCAAGAGGCTAAACCAGAGCATAGGCCTGGGAGTGATAAGACAGGTGAGGCCAGGGACACACCCAGGTAAGGGCTATAAGCACCATCCTGTGCACACAGACGCACGCCAGATTTCGTGCCAACTCACACACAGGTGTAGGGTGGACATGGGCTCAGGAGCTACATGCAAACAATTTCCTTCTGCCATTTCCCAAATGCAAAGATCTTGGGTTTGTCTTCTCAAAACAGATGAGTAAGCCACTTTTAGCTGAAGCCAGATTTATTTAATCATGGGTGCCCATTATATTTTTCTTCACGTTTTTATTTTCGTTGTTACAGATACTCCTAATGTACAACCGTATGTTAATGCCTAAAGTTATAATGGCACTGAAAAGAAGGACTGGGGAGACATGATAGCAGTCTTCCAATATCTCAGGGGCCGCCCCAAAGAAGAGGGAGTCAAGCTATTCTCCAAAGCCCCTGAGGGCAGGACAAGAAGCAACGAATGGAAGCTAATCCAGGAGAGAAGCAACTGAGAACTAAGAAGAAATTTCCTGACATTGGGACAATTCATCAGTGGAACAACTTGCCACCAGAAGTTTGTGAGTATCCAATGCTGGAAGTTTTTAAGAAGAGATTGGACAGCCATTTGCCTGAGATGGTATAGGGGCTTCCTCCTGTTTGAGCAGGGGGTTGGACTAGAAGACCTTCAAGGTCCCTTCCAATTCTGCTATTCTATTCTATTCCTATTCTATTCTATATTCATTCTATTATCCTATCCTATTCTGAATCATATTCTATTCAGATTTCTCTTCTGTTCTTCTATTAGTATTTATTGTTTCTATTCTATTCTATTCTATTCTATTCTATTCTATTCTATTCTATTCTATTCTATTCTGTGCTATTCTATTCTATTCTATTCTATATATTCATCTTTCTCTATTCTATTCTATTCTATTCTATTCTATTCTATTCTATTCTATTCTATTCTATTCTATTCGTCTTTCTCTATTCTATACTATACTATACTATACTATACTATACTATACTATACTATACTATACTATATATTCTATTCTACGCCTTCATTCCAATATTTATTCTATTCTGTTCTACTTCGTTCTGTTCTATTCTATTCTATTTCTTCCAATATTTATTCTATTGTATTCTATTCTATATATTCTATTCTATTATGTTCTATTCCTATTCTGAATCCTATTTTATTCTATTCAGAATCCTACCCTATCCTATTCTATTCCCGTCCTTGCATTTAAGATCATTGTAGCATCTCTGTGGTCACGTGATCAAAATTTGGGTGAGCGGCAACTGGTGTGTATCAATGATGCAGGTAGTCCTCGACTTACGACTGAGATTTATGTTGTTAAGAGAGATCTTTGTTAAGTCAGTCTTGCACCTTTTGATGACCTTTCGTGGCTCAGTTGTTAAGCGAATCCCTGCAGTTGATAAGTGAGTAACCTGGTCGTTAAGTGAATCTGGCATTCCCCCCCCTTGAGTTTGCTTGTCAGAAGGTCGCAAAAGGGGATCACGGGACCCCTGGGATGCTGCGACCGTCATAAATATGAGTCAGTTGCCAAGCGTCTGAATTTTAATCCCATGGCCTTGGGAGATGCTGCAACGGTCATAAGTGTGAACAACGGTCCTTTTTTCAGTGCCATCGTAACTTTGAGAGGTCACTAAACCAACTGTTGTAAGCTGAGACTGCCTGTACATTAGTCTCCAGGATCAGGAGGCGTAGTAGTCAAGAGCTTCTGAGCAAGTACAAAATACCCTGTAGGAACAAGAAAACTCGTGATATGGCAAAAAAATAAAAAATAAAAAAATGCCCCAGACAGACAATATCCCCTTTGGGGAAAAACAAAACAAAACCCACAGACAGGCGTTCTCACCCCAAATTCAGAACAGAAACCAGTTGTGTTTACAAGAACTCTTCCAATTTCACACTTCCCTCCTTCTTCTTAAGGCCTGGAGCTGCTGACCATAGGATACTAATTTAAGATGTGGGGGAGGTGGGGGAGGAAGTTGGTGGGGGCAGCCAGGGAGAGGCCTTTCTGACCACAGAAACATTGAGAACACATGGCTAGCAATATGGGTTGCCAAGCACCTGAGTTTTCATCATGTGGACCAGTGGTGGGATTCAAATTGTTTTTCTACTGGTTCAGTGGGTGGGGCTTGGTGGGCATGGCTTGGTGGGCATGGCAGGGGAAGGATACTGCAAAATCCCTGTTCCCTCCCTACACCCACCAACCTGCTTTCCAGCTCTGTTCTCCCTTCCCCTGCCACACCCAGCAAGCCACACCCACCGAGCTATGCCCACAGAACCAGTAGTAAAAATTTTTTTTGAATCCTACCACTGATCCTCAGTCACTTTTTTCCAGTGCCGTTGTAACTTTGAACAGTCACTAAATGAACTGTTGTAAGTCGAGGACTACCTGTGATTTCCCCCTTTTGTGACCTTCCCACATGCACCTTCAACAGGGAAACAGATTCACTTAGCAACTGGGCTACTCATTTAACAATTGCAGGGATTCATTTAAACCAGGAGTCGGCAACCCGCAGCTCTGGAGCTGCATGTGGTTCTTTCATCCCGTTGCTGCAGTTCCCTGTCTGTCATTGGTCGGAACCTCAATTTTGAGAGGAGCTTCTGGTTTGGGGGGGAGGCGGGGGAAGCACGGCGTGCCAGAAGGAGACTTTATGGCAAGGGGTGGGTTTCCCGGTCGGCTCCGCAATTGATAGGGCTTTCGGTTAGGACAGGTAGAGGAAAAAGGATGCCGTGCTGGGAGGAGACTCTATGGTGGGGGAACTGGACTTCCGGTCGGCTCCAAAATTGAACGGCAGGGAGGCTTCCAGTTAGGACTTTTGTGGCTCTTTTAAGGTTGCCGCCCCCTGACTTAAACAGACGTGGCCAGAAAAGTCATAAGCCTAACAGAGACTCCATTTCCTCAGGGTCTTGCGAAAGAACAAAGTGGAACAATGACTGATGACCTCCTTTTACTGGTCCACAATAGAAAAGTGTCCTCTCATATTGCATGAGGGTGTGGTATGCTGGCTTGACAGCCGCGGATAGAAAGACACTACAGGGGGTGGTGAGCAGAGCACAAAACATTGTGGGCTGTTCCCTGACACCACTAGATGACCTCACTAGGACTCACTGCCTTAGAAGAGTGAGGAAAATCCTCAGGGACGACTCACACCCCAATCAGCTCTTCTTCACTCTCCTACCATCAGGCAGGAGATATAGAAGCATAGCCAGCAGCACCAACAGGCTGAAGAACAGTTTCTGCCCATGAGCTGTCAGACTTCTGAACAGAAAATAACTTCATGTCAACATAGTACGATAGACTTGGTGGTAGAAATGGTGGTAGACTTTAGAAGAAACCCTCCAATACTACCACTTCTTAAAATACTAGACAACACAGTATCAACAGTAGAGACCTTCAAATTCCTAGGTTCTATCATATCACAAGACCTAAAATGGACACCTAACATCAAAAAGGTCATCACAAATGCACAACAAAGAATGTTCCTTCTGCTCCAACTCAGAAAGCTCAAACTGCCCAAGGAGCTGCTGATCCAGTTCTACAGAGGAACTATTGAGCCTGTCATCTGAACCTCTATAACTGTCTGGTTTGGCTCTGCAGCCTAACAGGACAGATACAGACTCCAGAGAGTAATTAGGACCGCAGAAAAAACAATTACTACCAACCTGCTTTCCATGGAGGACCTGTATCCTGCACGAGCCAAAAATAGGGCTGTGAAAATATCTACAGACCCCTCACATCCCGGACATAAACTGATTCAACTCCTTCCCTCAAAACGATACTATAGAGCCCTGCACACCAGAACAACTAGACACAAGGACAGTTTTTTCCCAGACGTCATCACTCTGCTAAACAACTAATTCCCCCACACTGTCCAACTATTTACAAAGTCTGCATTGCTATTACTATTAACCTTCTCATCGCCCATCATCTCCCACTTGTGACTGTATGACTATAACTTTGTGCTTGTATCCTTACGATTTATATTGACTGTTTCCTAGTATGATTGGATTGCTTATTGTACCCTATGTGACTATCATTCATTGTTGTACCTTATGATTCTTGACTCTTGACAAATGTATCTTTTATTTTATGTATACTGAGAGTATTGGCATCAAGACAAATTACTTGTGTGTCCAATCACACTTGGCCAATAAAGAATTCTATTCTATTCTATTCTATTCTATTCTATTCTATTCTACTCTTCTCCATTCTACTCTACTCCACTCCACTCCACTCCACTCCACTCCATTCCACTGCATATTTTCTATTCTATTCTATTCTATTCTATTCTATTCTATTCTATTCTATT
>NW_020769491.1:85516-105230 GCF_900518735.1 Pseudonaja textilis | reverse complement strand
GCTACGGAGAGAGAGAGGGATAATAAATGGATAGGTGATCAGGGGTCTTCAACCTTGACAGCTTTAAGACTTGTGGACTTCAACTCCCAGAATTCCTCCTCCAGTCATGTGAGCTCAGGAATTCTGGAAGTTGAAGTTCACAAGTCTTCAAGCTGTCAAGTTTGAAGACCCCTGCTCTACACCAGTCTAGACCAATGGATGTCCAGTCTCTTCTTGAAAGCCTCCAGGGATGGAGCCGCTACAATTTCGGGGGGGGGGAAGGTGCTTTGGAGGTCTTCTGGACCGACCCCTTGCCCAAGCATATATACATCTCAGACAAGTGACTGCCCTAGTCTCTTCTTGAAAACCTCCAGTGATGGAACACCCGCAACTCCTGGTGGCAAACTGTTCCACGGGTTAATTGTCCTCACTTGTCAGGAAATTTCTCCTTAGTTCCAGGTTGTTTCTCTCCTTGATAAGTTTCAATCAGAACAGAGTTGGAAGGGACCTTAGAGGTCTTCTAGTCCAACCCTCTGCTCAAGCAGGAAGTCCTATACCATTTCAGATAAGTGGCCACCCCGTTTCTCCAGACCTCCAGTGATGGAGCACCCACAGCTCCTGGTGGCAAGCTATTCCACTGGTTAATTGTTCTCACTGGGATCAAGAAAGGATTGGACAACCATTTGTTCCAGATGCAATAAAGGACTCCTGACTTTGGCAAGGGTTGGACTGGAAGACCTCCAAGGTCCCTTCCAGCCATTTGATTCTATGAAACATACCTGTGATTTTGGTGATCTAGCTGCCAAAGTTTGAACCATTTTTAATTTTCTCAAAGTACGTTACTCTTCCTATTTTTTAATTTTGGACTTGAGCGAGCATCATTTCCAAGATGGTGTGTATACACACAGACACACAGACACACACAGCACTGTGGTTAATCCCTTTTCTAAACATAAGTCCATGCATTGGGTGTTTCAGTGATTTTGCTTTGATTTTGGCACAAGATACGAATGGCTCTTGCACAACATTATCTCTGAATTGCCTTTGAGTACAGGTAGTCCTTGGGTTACGACCACAATTGAGCCCAGTGTTTATGTTGCTAAGTGAAACAGTGAGTTTGCCCCATTCAACTTTACTTGCCACCGTTGTTTAGTGAATGATTACATTTGTTAAATTAGTGACACGGCTTTCCCATTGACTTTGCTTGTCAGAAGGTCACAAAAGCGGATCATGTGACCCCTGGGACACTGCGACTGTCATAAATATGAATCAGTTGCCAAGCACTTGAATTTTGATCACGTGATCATAGGGATGTTACAAAGGTTGTAAGTGTGAAAAATGGTCGTAAGTCTCTTTTTTCAGTGCCATTGAAACTTTGATTACTAAATGAACTGTTGTAAGTCGAGGATTACCTGTAATGACAGAATTAGTTAGAGCATTAAGTCAGAATGCAGTATCTTTATTTCTGGCTGAAATTGTTGCCTGGACCCAGCAGCTCTGTTTGAAAAACTACAGTTTGTTGTGACTTGGGTCAGGCAACTGTGGTTTAAGGAGGTTGATGAACCAGACCAATACAGGTAGTCCTCGACTTAACGACCACAGTTGAGCCCAACATTTATGTTGCTAAGGGAGACAGATGGTGAGTTTTTGCCCCATTTTTACAACCTTTCTTGCCACCTTTGTTAAGGTGAATCATTGCAGTTGTTAAATTAGTAACACGATTGTTAAGTGAATCTGGCTTCCCCATGGATTTTGCTTGTCACAAAAGGTGATCACATCACTCTGGGACCCTGTAACCGTCATAAATATGAACCACTTGTGAAGCATACAAGTATAAATCACATAACGATGATAAGTTAACGCCTTAATAAATGTCTCGCTTATCAATAGATATTTTGGTTGTAAGTCAAGGACTACCTGTATATAAGTATGTGTGTGTATATAAAGCATATGTTTTTGTATGGAGGTAGGTTAGTTGGTAGACAGATAGGAAGGTAGGGAGAGAGAGAGAGAGAAAATGATACAGAGAGAATGATAAGACAAAGTAGATGAAAGAGATAGGCAGACACAGATAGGAAGGTAAGGGGAGAAAGAGAAAATGATAGAGATAGAGAGAATATAGCCAAGGTAGATGAAAGATAGACAGAGAGACAGACAGACAGATAGGAAGGTGGGAGAGAGAGAAAATGATAGAGACAGAGAATGATAGACAATAGATGAAAGAGAGAGAGAGAGAGAGAGAGAGCAGACAGGCAGTATGATGGAAGATAGGTAGATCCCCATTGCATAACTCTGGGGATGTTGCAACAGTCATCAGTGTGAAAAATGGGCATAGGTCCCCTTTTTCAGCGCCATTGCAACTTTGAACGGTCACTAAACCAACTGTTGTAAGTCGAGGACTGCCTGTACTTTAGTCTCAAGGATTAAGGGACCTAGTAGTAGTTGTTTGCTCCCCATGTTACGGTGGGAGTAAATTCAACTCGGCAGGAGACTTAACCTGCTGGTGCACCAATGTGTCTGAGCAGCCTTTGAAGGCTGGGAAAACGGAAAAAGAATCCAGCTTTTGACAAGCTAGGAGGATGTCGGCTGCACGCAGGGTTCTGTACGTGGCTCTTGGTTACACCCCCCCCCCCCCTTAAAGGGATGGAATTTTCCAGGCTGGGTTCCCTGCCAGCCCCTCTCCCCCTCCCCCTTTTTTGCAAATAAGCCCTGGATGAAGAAATCCTGGCCCGGAGGAGGGTCCTTTTGGAGCACATGGAGGGGCTGGCGGGAATCCTGTTTTTCCAAAGATTTGAGTGGGGCCACCCATAAGCCTACTCAATTTCCTTCTCTTTTCTCTCGCTCTTTGGAATTGGAAGGCTTCTTCACAGCATGCAGGATTCATCCCTGCTGGCCCCTTTCCTTCCTTCCTCGCTCTCTCTTTCTCTCTCTCTCTCTCTCTGTGTGTATGTATGTTTCTTGTTTGTCCCATATTTCATTAGCCAGGGGAAGGTTTGCTCTAGCTGCCTGTTGGGAGGACCATGATGTGTTTTGTGTGCAGGAGATTGGGCTTTAGAAACAAATAGAGAAAATTATGTTACAGTTGTGTGTGACAACTGTCAATCTCTCTATATAAAAAAGCAAAATACCACTCAGGCATCATCACTAAATCTCCAGAACCGTAAAGCCCACAAACTTGACATATGACACATAGATTCCTCTTGGCTTCCAGGAACTCACTAAGAAAGGATTCTTCGAAATGACCATCAGAGCATTAGAATTTCCATTATTATAATTATAATTATTATAATTATTATAATTATTATTATTATTATTATTTATTATTATTTATTATATCTGATTATCTGAGGAAACATCTCTTGCCAGTGACATCCACCCAACCCATTAGAGCGAGGAGGCAGGGAATGCTGGGGGTCCCACCCCTGAGGGAGATACATCTGGTGGGACCCAGAAGAAGGGCCTTCTCCGTGGTGGCTCCGCCTCTCTGGAACATCGTCCCCCCAGAGATTAGAATGGCCCCCTCACTAAGACTCTTCCGAAAGGCACTGAAGATCTGGCTTGGCCAGTGGGCCTGGGGAACCCAGAGAGGGATGGAGCCCATCCAATGGCTAGTGTGACCCTCTGCCCTCGGGGTGGGGGTGAGAGTTGGTTTTTTTTTCCCCGAAATTTTGTTCCATGGTACTTTACTAATTTATTTGATTCTCTTTGTTAGTTTTTAGTTTTTATTTTTGTTTTAAATATGATTTTACATTGTGTAAGTCGCCTTGAGTCGCCATGGGCGAATAGGCGGCAATATAAATCAAATAAATAAATAAATAAATAACATGCTCTGATGCTGAGGAGTTCTATTCCCTCTCCCCACCTGAAAAAAAATCTCTTTCAAATGCAAAACACAAGCAGAGGAGAGGAGTTTCAGTTTCACAGCAACAACCAGCTTTAATACAGGACAGTTGAGCTAAGCCACGCCCAGACTCCTTGCTGTCGCCTTCTTGTTCACACTGCTTCAGATTGCTCTCAGATTTGAGTTTTCCCAGATGTGCCAATATGACAACAATGTTTAATGAGCCCTAAAGTCCTCGAACAAGCTATGTGTCAGCATTCCAACTAACCAACTCCAAACCAAGAAACAATCAATTCCTCAAAGTTCCATTTTATTAGAGTTTTCATATTGGCACATCTGGGAAAACCCGAATCTGAAAGTTCCAGGTTTTCCCTTCCCAAAAGAGAAATCGAAGATCTAACCCCCTGCATCCATCAGCCCATCACATGGCCCAATCAAATCTTCGCCCCAACTGGAGACATTCCTCCAGTCACTCCCTTCCAGGTGCAGGGAAACTTGTCCTTGACTCTGTGAGAAAGGAATGGTGTTGTGTCTAATCTTCTGCCTCTCTATGAAATCCCCCGCCCCAAATTCCCAGGCACTGAATGTGGCAGCTTTGAAGCTTCCAAGTAAAATATAGCTTCCAAAGCTGATACTATGATTCTTAGATTGGAACCATGCAACTTTGCTCTCCCCCCAGGTCCGGGCTTACAACTACCTTTTTTCCCCCTTTATTTTTTTAAACCATAATGTTATTATTTTACTAGCTTGATACCCATGTGGTAGCTACAAAACTATGTGGTCGGGCTTAGTTTTCGGGGAGGAAAATAAGTGTGTGTGTGGGGGCAACATTCTGCCTCTGCCTACCGTATCCATTGATATTCATCTGGCTAGTGTGCTGTCAGTGTGTGAGAGAGTTGAGGGCTGTTTGGAAACTGAAATAGTATTTGCTGTGTGAGTAAGAAG
The DNA here is from genome assembly GCF_900518735.1 of Pseudonaja textilis. The sequence goes on along the minus strand of NW_020769491.1, from coordinate 100,465 downwards.
GAGACGAGTCTGGGCACGGCTTAGCTCAACTGTTCTGTACTAAAGCTGCTTGGTGCTCTGAAACTGAAACTCCTCTTACGTTTTGCATTTGGAAGAAATTTCTTTTCAGGTGGGGAGGGGGAGTAGAACTCCTTAGCATCAGAGCGTGTTAATGATAATAATATAGGAAATACTAAGGCTCTGATGGTCATTTGGAAAAATCCTTTCTTAGTGAGCACCTAGAAGCCAAGAGGAACATATGTGTTGTGGTTAGCTGGCAGCAGGTGCGGATGGCTGAGGAGAGCGAGGATTCAGATGAGGGGCTAGGACCATTAGGGAGTGGACTGCTGCCTTCAGAGATGGTGGGGGCTGGCAGCAGCGATGAGGTTCCTGAGGAGCCTGTGCTATGTCCATGTGAGCGCAGGATTGCTCAGAGGAAAGCAGTTACAAAAGCACGGGCGACTCAGGTGTAAGGCTGCCCCTCCTTCAAGAAGATAAAAGCCTGCTGTGAAACTAACCTTTGCAGAAGGCAAAGACATTTTGAAACTCCAGCCTCGTGGATATTCCAGTATCCTGAGTTTGTATTTGAAGATTCTTGTATTGTAAATTATTTCTTGTCTGTTATCTTTTGGCAAGTCTTAAACAGTTTGGCAAGACTTGTGCTTATCACAGCTAATTATTTTGTAAAAGCATTACAAGGTTTCTGTTCCTTTTGGATTGTGTTTGATTTGTTGGAAAAGGGCGTGAGTCAGAACAATATGTGTCAAATTTCAAGTTTGTAGGCTTTACGGTTATGGAGATTTTGTGATGATGCGTGAGTGGCCTTTCACTTTTAGATAGATAGATCAGCACTTTAATTTTCATTTTAATCTACTTTTGTCCTCCAGCACATGGTTATGAGCTTCCGCGTCTCAGAGCTGCAGGTGCTTCTGGGCTTTGCCGGGCGGAACAAGAGTGGGCGGAAACACGAGCTGCTCACCAAGGCGCTGCAGTTGCTGAAGTCGGGCTGCAGCTCCGCCGTTCAGATGAAAATCAAGGAGTTGTACCGGAGGCGTTTCCCCCGCAAGATCCTCACCCCTACGGACTTGTCCATGCTCCACCTCCCAGCTGGGCAGCTGCCCTCGGCCACGGCGTTGACTCAAGGCGCCATGTGCCACCTGCCTTACGACAACGGAGGGGTGGCCTCCGGAGTGCCGGCTGGCATGCTGCCTCCCGTGCCGATGCTGGGGTCCAAACACGAGGCCGACGTGCCTCACCTGTCGCCTCCCATCCACCCTGTCCATCCGGATGTGAAGATGCGTCGACTGCCCTTCTACGACGTTTACGACGAACTCATCAAACCCACCACTTTGGGTGAGTCCTCTGCCAGGGACGGTTTGGGCTGTGCTTAACATTTCCGGGTAGGAATGTCTGTGGAGATTCTCAGTCATCCAGGTTGTCCCAAAGGTGCTTTTTCAGGAGGCAGATGGAATTCCTGGTTTTTCTTTTGAAGACTTTTAACTTCTCATCCAAGAAGCTTATTCAGCTCAGACTGGATGGAGGGGAATGGAAGGATTTACGCTCCTTGCAGACAGCTGGTCATTTGCATCCTTTTAGAGGGTCGTTGAGGCCACTTGGAGATTTGTCTGTGTCCTCACATAAATCTGTGTCCTCACATAAATGGGTCCTTTCACACCCATTTGCACTACTCAGGTGATCCTGAGGACACAGACAAACCTCCAAGTGGCCTCAAGGACCCTCTAAAAAGAATGCAAATGACCAGTTGCCTGCAAGGAGTATAAACCCATCTTTCAACCTCCAATCTTTCCATCTAACTATTGCTTCATGTTCTTATTTCTACCTCTAGTCAAATTTCTAATCAGGCCATCATTATATTAGAAAAAAAGAAAAAAAAGAAATATATATAATTCCTTTCTATCTATTATCTCTCGTCTGTGTTAATACTTAAATACTCTTATTTATTTTTTTGCTTGCCTCCCATACTTTTTTCTTGGATCTTTGTCTCTATCAACATCTGTATCTTCACCATTCAGACTGAATATTTCTCCCATCTCTATCCTCCTAAGCTGCCAGATCTCCAGAGCATCCACCCAAACCCCTACCCTATCTCCCTTTCGAAGATATCTTCCAAGTTATCCGATTCCATCTTTAAATCTGTTAAAAGTACTTTTCCCTTGGTTTAATTCATCAGTCCTTATTGTCTTTATCATCTTCTCCTCATCTTCTTGTTTTGTTTGCTGGTTTGTTTGTTTTTTTCCGTTCTTTCTGCAATCTCCTCTCTTTCCTGGCCTCTTTGATCATCACCGTTTTCTTCCGAGCAGCAAAAAGAATGCTGCAGAAGGCCGGCTTGGCATAACTCCGGCCATCCTTAAAATCCAGAGGGTGGGCAGGAAGTCACCTGTGCTCCTCTCCTTGCAGCTTCGGTGAACAGCCAGAGATTCGAGGAAGCCCATTTCACCTTCGCTCTCACTCCTCAGCAGGTGCAACAGATTCTTACTTCCAGGTAAGGAGTTTTTTTTTCTTCCCTCTGTTGAAATATGTCTCTCTCTCGTTATTTGTTATGGAAATTCTCCGTCCCCCAGATCGTGGTTGTCCCAAAGGTGCTTTTTTCAAGAGACAGCTGAACTTTCTGGTTTTTCTTTGAAGAGGTATCGCTTCTCAACCCAGAAGCTTCTTCAGCTCTTGCCACTGATTAGTTGTTGTTCAGTCAGAGCTGAAGAAGCTTCTGGACTGAGAAGTGAAACCTCTTCAAAGATAAATCAGAATACATGTATATATATATGCGTGTGTGTGTTTGTGTATAGCATGTGTATGGTATGTGGAGGCAGGGAGGGACAGAGACAGGCAGACAGAGGAGAGAGGGAGGGAGGGAGAGAGATCATCCAGTGGGACTAGAAGTCTAATTTTTATGTATACATCAGATTCCGACATTTGCTTTGTTATTTTCCAGACAAATTTAAGCTTCTTCTCCTTTTTCCCCCTCCAGAGATATCTTACCTGGTGCCAAATGTGATTATACTGTACAGGTGCAATTGAGGTAAGAAAAGGTTCTTTTAAGAATGTTTGAAAAGCGGGAAATTATTTGCTGCATCTATAGTAGCAGGAGAGATCCTGATTCATCAGTCACCAAGGGAACTTGGAGGTCTTCTAGCCCAACCCCCTGCCCAAGGCAGGATACTATCTCTGACAAATGGCTGTCTTAAAAGCCTTCAGTGAGGGAGCACCCACAACTTCTGGTGGCAAGCAGTTCCACTGGTTAATTGTTCTCACTGTCAGGAAATTCCTCTTTATTTCCAGGTTGTTTCTCTCCTTGATGAGTTTCCATCAGTTGCTTCTTCTACAGCCACATAATGCAGAGTGACAGCCATATTTCAAATCTTCCTTGCTCTGTGACATATGCAAGGGAGCCATTCTTGCTTAAACTTAAGTTGGATTTCTACTGTTGCCACATATTGTCAATTTCCACATTTGTCTGATTTTAGTCTCCCAGTCTGATAATTGTTCGCCAAGCGTATGTTTTCGCATGTTGTGCTTAGGTTTACTGTGCTGTTCATGGATCGATGCCTCCTTCATGACTTTCGGCTGTAGCAGCTGGGATTGTTCTTGCATTTTCTTTCCCTTAACCCAGGGGTCTTCAAGCTGGACAGCTTTAAGACTTGTGGACTTCAACCCCCAGAATTCTTCCACCTCCAGTCATGTTAGCTCAGGAATTCTGGGAGTTAAAGACCATAAGCCTTAAACTTGCCGAGTTTGAAGATCCTTGTGATAGACAAACAGACAGACAGACAGACAAATAGGTAGGTACAGAGAGAGAGAGATGATAAATAGGTGATAGGTGATAAGTTTGCCAAGTTTGAAGACCCTTGCCTTAACCCTTCTGGTGTTGTCTTTATATTTTTTATACAGGTTTTGTTTATGTGAAACCAGCTGCCCGCAGGAAGATTACTTCCCTCCCAATTTGTTTGTTAAAATCAACGGGAAGCTTTGCCCTCTGCCCGTGAGTAGACCTCTCCTCTGCAGTGACGGGATTCAAAAATTGTTACAACTGTTTCTGTGGGCGTGGCTTGGTGGGCATGGCTTGGTGGGCGTGGCAGGGGAAGCATATACTGCCAAATCCCCCTTCCTTCCCCACCCCACTAAGCTGCTTTCCAGCTCCGTTCTCCTGTGTAGGGCAACCAAAGGAGATCCTGACAATCAGCTGGGACTCATTGGGAGGGGGCAAATTGATGGGGGCGGGGCCAGTCAGAGGTGGGATTGGCTGGTTCTCCCAACTACTCAACTGGTCAGAACCGGCTGAATATCATCTCTGCTCCTCTCCCCTCTCCGTTTCCCACACTTGAAAGTAAATAGTTCCAACTGGATGATTGAGGTAGCCCCCACTCAGTGGCTCCCTGTTTGGATTCCACCTGCCCCAAGACAGCTGGGAATAGGCAGCCTTCCTCGGTTCTGTTCTCTCTGTTGTGCTGGGTGAAGAAAGATTGTCCAGGTCACCCCTTTGTAAGGGGTGGATCCCCCCTCACCTCTGGTGCTCTCTGAGCTTCCTTGTTTTCTGGCAGACGTTTCATGACCTAACTAGGTAACATCATCAGTACTAGTAAGGAGTCCTGTTTGCCGTCAGTTTATATTTGCTCTGTGTGGATGGGGTGGTGGTCTTGGAGATTCTTTGGGTGGGCCATTTACTGATGGCTCTTTTGTTGCAGGAAATTACGAGACTCAGATCTTGGAATCCAAAAATAAGTTGGTTTTATTTGTTCAGAGTATTTTAGCCAGAGCTACTTCTGAACAAATTTCTTATAGAACAGCACATGCCTATATACTTCTTCAGAAGGGGCAAAACACAGAAATATAACTTGTCAGTCATTCATTGGTTACTTGAAACACAGCTTTCCCCCTCCCCTATTGCTAGCTAAGATGGCTGGATGTCACAAACCCATCTTACTAAACTCCCTAGCTTGTGGTTTTGTTACAAGCGAGACAAGGTTTCTTGGCAAATATGACGTGATCAATAGATCATCCTTGTGGTTTGGCTTTTCACACTTCCTTATTCTTTCTCTTGCTAATACTTCACTATAAAACCATAAAACTTGTATCATCATTTCTCTAAAATTAATATATTTTTATGTCCTGCCTTACTTTGGTAGTTTTTTTAAATATTGATTTTCTATTAAATACATTTCTTAGTGCTGAATAAACGTGTTATCTGGGTATTAATTTGCTTAACAATACAAATTACATACTTAATCTTCACCCCTTTTTTCCAGCCATTGGTAAAATAAATTCCATGTTTGATATTATTCTATATCCTCTTTCTTTTAGTTTACTTTACTTTATTGTCATTGCACCTCATACAACGAAATCAGACACCATCTTCAGTGCACATCATGACCATGAAAAAACAAATGCACATCTTTCACATTCCACACATTGAATTGAAACCCCCCAACACTGCATCAACACTGCACAAGACAGCAGAATTCAGCAGAGCTCCTGCCCTGGGATAGAAGCTGTTTTTCAGCCTATTTGTCCTTGTTTTTATTATCCAGTACCATCTGCCAGATGGTAATAGTTCAACAAAACAAAAAAAAGGGTGCCCAGGATGAGATGGATCTTTGAGGATGTTTTGAACTTTCTTTTTTTTATTATCTTTTTTTTTGAAAACAATTTTATTGGTTTTTTTTAACAAACAAAACAGACAAAACATAAAAGCATCAGCTCTCTTCGTACTTACATACAAACAGTGTGTCGGTTGGTTCATCAGTTTTGTGCATTCATTTCGTAGTCTCAATTACAGTTATGTTACATAATAGCTCTTATTATCAATCCAAACTTATATATCCTCATATCATTATTAAAAAAAATCATTTGACTATACTTTTATTCATTCATACTTTATGAGATAACTATAATTTAGGTAATTTATTCTATAACAAAGCATATAATCATACCAATTCTATCCTAAAAAAAAACACTTTATAGATGTAGCGTCAAATAGCAAGAGAAAAAGAAAAAACAAAGATATTCCTTATTAACTAACATTCTAAATATTCTATTGTTGTATTTCATCGTCCAACCATTGATAGAAAAGGTCCCAAATTTTATAAAATTGTTTACCTTCTTGCTCTCTAATTTCAAATGTCAATCTACTCATCTCAGCACATTCCAATATTTTCTTAATAATTTCTTCCTGCAATGGAATTTTCTCATTTTTCCAATTTTTAGCAAATACAATCCTAGCTGCAGTTAATAAATTTACAATCAAATATTTCAAGTCTTTACTGTATACATCTGGTAGGATTCCCAATAAAAAGAGCTCCGGTTTCAGATCCATGTGTTTCTTTGTCATTTTTTTCCAACCACATGCGGATTTTAGTCCAGTATTTTCTAGTGTCCTCACAAGTCCACCACATATGGTAATATGAACCAGGTATCTGATGACATTTCCAACATTTTTCAGATTTATTCTTGAACATTCTTGCTATCCTTGTCGGGGGGGAAATGCCACCTGTAAAACATCTTATACAGATTTTCTTTAGACATTGTCATTTTATAATTTTGCGACCATAGTTTCTGCCATTTCTCTAAATCAATCCCATATCCAAAATTCCTCCCCCAAGCAATCATAGTTTCTTTAACTTGTTCTTCCTCTAGCTTAATTCCCAATAAATAACCATATAGTTTTTTAATCACCTTTTTATCAGTATCTGTCAAAATCTTATCTAAATCAGTCTGTTTATCACAAAATCCCTCTGTTTTGGAATCTTCATCATACCTTGAGTGTATTTGCACATATGAAAACCAATTCATCTTTATACCTTGTTCCTCTAGATTTTCTATCGATTTAAGTTCACCCTTTTCATCTAATAATTCTCCATATCTAACTGTTCCTTCTTATAAATTATAGGATAAGAGAATGCTTCTATCGTCGATAACCAAACTGGAATTTTCAAATAACATTGTTTTTTTATCTTCTCCCAATTTAACCACAAAGACTCCCGTATATAATGTCTTCGAAAATAGCCCTGTGTTTTGGTTCCCTTGTACCATAGAAAAGCATGCCAACCCAACAACAAATCATGACCTTCTAGTGTCAACAATCTAGTCTTCCTTAATGTTATCCATTCCTTAACCCACATCAAATTTGCAGCTTGGTAGTACAGCTCCCAATTAGGCAGGCTGAAACCTCCTCTAGTTCTAGCATCTTGCAAAAGCTTTAGCTTTATCTTCGCTTTCTTACCTTGCCATATATACTTCAAGACAATTTTATTTAAGTCCTCAAAATAGTCTTTTCCAAGCCTAATTGGTATTGTTTGAAACAAAAATAAGATTCTGGGTAAAATATTCATCTTGATTGTTGAAATCCTCCCTATTAATGACAGTTGTAAATTTTCCCATTTCTTCAAATCTAGGGCTATCTGCTGTTTAAGTTTAATATAATTATTCTCTTTTAATGTACTACATCTTGATGTCAAATATATCCCCAAATACTTAACCTTGTTCATAACTTGGATTTTCAACAGATCTGCCAATTCATCTCTTTGTCTTAGTAACATGTTCTTTGACAAAATCTTTGTTTTATCTTTATTTATTTTCAAACCAGCCACCTCACCATATGTGTCTATCTTTTCCAATAGCTTCGAAGCTGTTTCTACAGGATCTTCCAAAATAAAAACTAAGTCATCTGCAAAGGCTTGTAATTTAAATTCTTCCTTTTTAATTTTCATTCCTTTTATAGTTTTATCTTCTCTAATATTTCTATTCAACACTTCCAGAGTCAATACAAATAGCAAAGGAGAAAGGGAACATCCTTGTCTTGTGCCTTTCCTTATGTTAATAGAGTCTGTAAATTCTCCCTCCATCATTACCTTTGCTGTTTGCTCATGGTAAATTGCTTCTATTGCTTGAATAAATCTTCTAGCAAAACCCATCTGTTCCAATAAGAGTAACATAAATCTCCAGTTCACATTGTCAAATGCCTTTTGGGCATCTAAGAATATCAGAGCCATTTGCTTTTCAGGATGCGCCTCATAATATTCCAAAGTGTCCAGAATTACTCTCATATTGTCTCTAATTTGTCTCTTTGGCAGAAATCCATTTTGATCTGGATGGATAAAATTATTCAAATATTTTTTAAGTCTTTCTGCTAATATCGAAGCAAAGATTTTATAGTCTGCATTTAATAAAGAAATCGGTCTATAGTTCTTAATTTGTAGTGGATCAGCCTCTTCTTTTGGAATAAGTGTAATATAAGCCTCTGACCATGTTTTAGGTATCGTCTTCTTTGACATAGCTTCATTCATAACTTCTAACAATGAAATGCTCAATGATTCTTGTAATATTTTGTAGAATTCTGCAGGCAGCCCATCTGGACCTGGTGCTTTCCCATTATTTTTTTTCTAAAGTGCTTGGCTTAATTCCATCATTGTTATATTACTTTCTAACATTTCTTCAGTCTCGTTGGATATCTTAGGTAAGTTTGCATTCTGCAAGTACTGTTTGACTTTTTCCTCATCAATATTCTCTTTCTTGTATAGTTGTCCATAGAAATCTTGGATAATTTCCTTTTTCTCTTTATTGCCATAACAAACTTGACCTTGGTCATCTATTAACTGCGATATTTTCCTCGACTCTTTCTCCTTTCTCAGCTTATATGCTAACCATCTACCTGGCTTATTTGCATCTTCAAAGTAATTCTGTTTAGCATTCCTAATTTTCTGTGCCAGTTCTTCTTTCTCTATAAGTCCATTTTATGTTTAGTTATGTCCAGTTTCAGTTTGATATCTTTTTTCTGTGGCATTTTTTGTAGTTCTTTTTCAAGTCTTTTATACTCATCTTCCAAGGCTTTAGTGGCTTGCCTTTTCCTAATATTCTTTTTTCTTACGGTCTATTATCAAGCCTCTAGCATATGCCTTCATTGTATCCCAAACATTCTGCATTGAAGTATCTTCTTTTCTATTTTCTTTAAAGAAAAAGGCCAGTTCTTTCTTGATCCATTGTATAAAATCCTTCTCCTTTAAAATAGTATTATTTAACGTCCATCTCGATCTTTTGTTTTGTCCCTTCCATTTAATTATCAATGGATTATGGTCTGCCCAAGTACTTGTTTCAATGTTTATTTCTTGAACACTAGATATTAATTCTGTTGAAATCCAGATCATATCTAGTCTGGACCATGATAAATGTCTATTTGAATAGAAAGTATATTGTTTGGTTTTAGCATTTCTTTCTCTCCATATATCTTTTAAAATTAGTTCATCTGTCATTTAAAAAAAAGATTTAGGAAGAGTCTTTCTGTTGTGCTTTGCTGTTGTTGCTATATAGTCCAGTTTGTTGTCCACAATTCCATTCAAGTCCCCCATCATAATTATATTAGCGTAGTCCAGTCCAGTCATTTTCATATGTAATTTTTTATAGAATTCTTCTTGTTTATCATTCGGAGCGTAAATTGCAGTCAGAAGTATTTTTTTATTATTGTCCATTATTTCCACCATTAATATTCTTCCATCTTCATCAGTGTAAATTAATTTTGCTGGGGTGGCCTCTTTAATATATAAAACCACTCCTCTTTTCTTACATTGAGTCAGAGAAGTAAATAATTTCCCTAGTTTTGGCTGTACTAACAATTGTTCGTGTTGCTTTTTAATGTGTACTTCTTGTAAACAAATTATGTCAAATTTTAATTTCCCTAATTTATGAAAGATCTTCCTTCTCTTAGCAGCTGAATTCAGTCCAGTTATATTCATTGTAATCAGTTTTTTCTCTTCCATGATTATATTTTATATTTAGGTTTAGCCACTCTCGTAGATCTTGGTTCACGTTGGTCTTTAATATCCACCTGTCCACCTACTGCGCCTTCTTCTTTTTCAATCTCCATTTGTTCCTCTTGAAATTCAATTAATGAGACCTCTTTTTCTGCCTCTTCCTCTCTCCTTCCAAAAAATTCTGCGTAGAAGACTTCACCATCATCTGTTGGATATTTTCCACTTTTTCATCAGTCTTCCCTGTTCTTTGTTCAATGGTGTCTGTTTTTATCTTAAGGTCTTGGATTCCTTGCATAATTATCTGTAAGATTACTTTTTCTTGTTCTTTGTCTTGCTTTAACATTACCTGAATTGAATGTTGTCCTCCAGATGGTGGGGAGGCAGAAGTAGATATAGAGGCACCCGGAGGTATGAGTTTCCTGCTCATTTTAAATGATTCAAAATCTTCAAGTTCTTTCAAATTTTAATCCAATTAGGAAAGTAGCCAATTATAATCCAGAATGGAAAAGTCCAATAGTAAAAAGCCCAGTAGTAAAGGAGAGAAAAGAAAAAAGAAAAAAGAAAAGATTCTTCAGGTTCTTCCTGACCCTAGTCCAATTATAAAGTAGTCCACAATAAAAAATAAAAATAAAAAGAAGACCCAATAATAATAATAATAATAAAGGACAAAGCAAAAAAAAGATTTCTTCAGGTTCTTCACACCTTAATCCATCTAGAAAATCTCAATTATGAAAAAAAGAAAAAAGGAAACCAAAATAATCCAAGAGCATAGATAGGAAAAGCAAAAATCCCAATGAAAAAGGAAAAAAATAAAAATGAGAAATTCTAAGGCTTCCCCTTGAAAATAAAAAGTAAAAATAAAGACATTGCTAAAATAAAAATTTACCATAATGCTGGTGGGGTGGGGTGGGGTAGCGAAACTAAAAAAAGATTAAAAAGAAAGAAACAACACACTGCACTTTGTTTAGTTGTCCAAGGCTCTTGTTATGACTCTCTTCCCTTTCCCACAAGCTTCAAAGCCAAGCCATAGATATTTAATTGTTGATAGAAATCCAGAAGAGCACCTGTAATAATATTCTGCTGCGCTCTTCCCTCTAATCAAATTAGAATGTCCATGAGAAGGAGTCTTTCACGGTTCTCTCCACTTCAAGTAAAATATTTTCAAGCCTCTAGTTGGCAGTGTTACAAAGTTTCTTAGTTCTCACTTTCCCCCCTCCTCTCAGAAAAGCGTAATTGAAGTAAAAAAAAGAACAAGAAATATATACATATATATACAAAGAGAAAAATAACCAAAGGGAGCCTCTAGCCTAGAAAAAAAAATTAGCAAAATCCAAAGGGAAAATAAGATATATATATATATATATGTTATGACTCCCCTTCAAAATTCAAACGAACAAAACAGAAAGCAGCCGTTTCACAATTAAATCAAACGGAAAGAAGTCTTACAAGATAACGGCTGGCAGAAACCACAGCATAAATCTTTACTCTGTCCGGCAAACCAGTCCTGGCAATAAATCTCCAGTCTCAGAGCTCCTTGCTGTAACGTCCTCACTCAAATAGTCACTTTGTTCCTGGCAAAATGTACCAGCCCAGCTGTGTCCTTTTATACTCATTGAGGCAACGTGCTAATTTACTGACTCGCTCTTCTCATTCGCTCCAGCTGATTTTGCCTTCTCAACCGTCTTCTATTTTTTACATTTAACCACAAATTTTCCAAGTTCTCATCTCCACTAGAAGACTCTCTCAAAACTTCCCTGTCAGCCATTCCCGGCTGTTGATCAGATAAGGAACCAGAGGAGGTCAAAGGTCCTGACAATTCTAATACATCAGGTCTGTCTTCCTTTGTCACGTCCATCTCATCATCCTGGTTATCAGTCCAATCAGTAAGCCAGGCTGGCTCATATTTTTCTGCCATGACCTCCTCACTTGAACTCATATCAATCATAGGAGCTGAATCCAAGCCCGGAGCCACAACACATATATATAAAAAAAACCTGTCCGGTTATCTACTAAGTAACAATGAAGTCCGGTAGCAGAAAAATAAAATAAAAATAAAGCCTCGCTTTGACGTCTCCCTTAAAAAACGCCACTTATTCAGTTTTGTCAAAAATCACAGAGATTTCTTCTAGCAATCAAAGTGTCCTTTCAAGCCTCAAAATATTGAAAAAAAAAAAGTTTCTCACCCAGCCGACACACTTTCTCTTTCAGCCTCTTCCTTTCCGGAGCTGCCCCGACTTCAGCAGCTTGGGGGCTGCCTCTCCACCGCCAGCAAAAGGGACTTCTCCTGGGTCATCCAGGGACTTTGCGGTGTCCCTGGGATCCACAGGGTATACCCCTCACGATAACCGTCCCTACGAGACGGTTTAGGTCCGTTTGGACCGGCTAGGGGCGAAGATATTGGCTGCAATCGTAGAGCTCGATTGCAAGCCATACCATCACGGTGCCAGCTCCTCCCCTCTCCCAGGATGTTTTGAACTTTCTTAAGGCAGTGGGAGCTATAAAGCTCTTCCAAAGAGGGGAGAGGGCAACCCAGGATCCTCTGGGCAATGACTTTAACCCTCTGGAGTTCTTTCCTATCTGCCACTGTGCAATTGGCAAACCATACAGAGGTGCAGTATGTTAAAATGCTCTCTGTGGTGCAGCGGTAATTTTCAATGTCAATCTATCCATTTCTGCACAGTCTATAGTATCTTCTTAATTATTTTTTCATCTCACGGTAAATCTTCATTTTACCAATATTGTGTGAAGATAATCCTTGCTGCTGTTAAGACATGTTCTTTTGGGCAATTTCTTGATTGGGTTGTTGTTGACTTGATTGTTGGTCTGATGTTAACCTTGGAATTAACCTATGCTGTTCTGGGTGTTGATTGGTAGAGCTGAAATCTTTTTGTTCTTTTTTTCGGCTGGATGAAAGAAATTCAACTAGTTTCTCGAGCAAACCTAAATAAAAGCCCCATTGGGTTTGACCCAGGGGTGGGATTCAAAAATCCCAGCAACCGGTTCACTGCCCTGTTGCTGGGTGGGCACGGCCACGGTGGCTGTGGCCTACCAGAACTTCCAGGAGAGCCGTTTTTCACCTTCCCCAGAGTCCGGAGGCTCCCCTCAAGCGAAAATGGCCTCCCCAAGCTCCAGAGGCCCTCTGGAAGCTGTAAACAGGCCCATTTTTGGACTTCTAGAACTTCTGGTTTTTCACTGTCCCCAAGCCTCTGCACTAATCTGCATCCAAAACGGGCCACATGGAGACTCCTGGGAAGAGCGGGGTGGGGTGGGCGGGGCCAGCCATCGGTTCCACTACCGCTTTGGCGATGTTAAATTTAACATCTGGTTTGCCCAACCCAGCCCGAACAGGTCGAATCCCAACCCTTTGTTTTACCACAGCATGCTTTTAGGCAAGTTATCCAAAATTTCCGTCAATATCGCTATGCACCCATCTCATTTTTACATAATTCAACATTAATTGCTTGCCTTCCTTCAAGCCCATCGGTTTCTTTCAAAACTCTGCTTCTGTCTCTTGGAATATGTGACCCTGGCGATAACATCACTCCCAGCCAAGGGGTGCTGTCTCTGTTTATGGCAGGGTGGACTTGATTTCAATCAAGTCAACTTAAATAATCACGATTTAAATCACGATTTAAATCGTGAGTAAAAAGACTTGATTTAAATCAATATGAAGATCCACTGTCATCTCTGCCGCAACGGCTTCTCCTCTGACCTGCTGTTGACTCACCGACAGTCCCATTCAATTTTAATTTTGCAGGGACACAACCAGGTGAGGGACATGACTGGATCTGAAATGACAGATACTCTTTAATATTATATTTATAAGCTACTTAGAAGGTTTCACTTCCGTTTTTACTGCTTGCCCTTCCTTCTCCCCCTTAGAGCCTGATGGCACAGATGCATTTCTCTCCAAACAATCATACAATTGGCAGCACACATAGATTTGCAAAACAGTGGGATAAAAGGAATATCCCTGAACTTCATTTTATGATTTATCTCATGGTTAGTGTGAAATTGTGTGACTGCATCAATGCAGGGCATGTTATCTCAGCTCTGCAGAGCTTGGATTTGTTAAATGAGTTTATCAAAAAATATAAATATTGCAGACTATACAGCCTCATGCTACATAATTAAGCTTCATTTCAGGCTGAATAAACTAAATTAATTTTTTAATTTTTTTTATAGTTTTATTCATAAACATTTTTGAATATAGCATATTGTCAGGGCATACAATTTACAAGGATCAAAAACCATAGCTAATACTATAATAAAAATTTACCCTTTAATAATAATACTAATGTAATAACACATAAATTAATAGCAAAGATAATACTATGATAGCTCCCATACTAGTGATATCACCAAGTTAATGTATTTTAAATAGAAAACTATCTTTAGATAGATTTTTACTCCAAAAGCATTTTATGAAATTGGATACGATAAAAATGAATAAAAATCCGATTTAAATATATCTGATTTTTTTAGATTAAAAAAAAATCAATATTTATCCACCCTGGTTTATGGCTTAACTTGGCTTGAGCCCAACCCATTTTGGTTTATCAAACAAACCACAGTGAAGCAAACCATATCCCGCCTGCCTGTAGAATTGTATGCTGATATAGTTTTACAGAGGAATTATTGAGTCTGTCATCTGCACCAAAAACAATTGCTCCAACTTGCATTACATCAAGGACCTGTATACTGCACAAGTCAAAAAGGGGGCTGGGAAAATATCTACAGACCCCTCACATCCCGGACATAAACTGTTTCAACTCCTTCCCTCAAAACGACGCTATAGGGCACTGCACACCAGAACAACTAGACACAAGGACAGTTTTTTTCCGAATGCCATCACTCTGCTAAACAAATAATTTCCTCAACACTGTCCAACTATTTACAAAGTTTGCACTACTATTACTATTAATCTTCTCATCACCCCTTATCACCCCTCCCCTCCCACCTGTGACTATATGACTGTAACCTTATTGCTTGTATCCTAACAATTTTTATTGACTGTTTCCTAGTATGATTTGATTGCTTATTGTACCCTATGACTATCATTAGATGATTCTTGACTCATGTATATTTCTTTTATATATACTGAGAGTATTTGCACCAAGACAAATTCCTTGTGTGTCCAATCACACTTGGCCAATAAAGAATTCCTATTCTATTCTATTCTATTCTATTCTATTCTATTCTATTCTATTCT
>NW_020769491.1:54251-85506 GCF_900518735.1 Pseudonaja textilis | reverse complement strand
CTATTCTATTCTATTCTATTCTATTCTATTCTATTCTATTCTATTCTATTCTATTCTATTCTACTCTACTCTACTCTACTCTACTCTACTTATATTCTCTATTCCATTCTGTTCCCTTCCATTCCATTGCATCCTATTCTTTATTCTATTCCATTCCATTCCATTCTATTCTGCATTCCATTCCATTCCATTCTGCATTCTATTCTATTCCATTCTATTCTATTCTATTCTATTCTATTCTATTCTATTCTATTCTATTCTATTCTATTCTACATTCTATTCTATTCTGTATTCTATTCTCCTGTTCTATTCTATTCTATTCTGTCCTGTCCTGTCCTGTCCTGTCCTATCCTATCCTATCCTATCCTATCCTATCCTATCCTATCCTATCCTATCCCATCCAACATCTATTCTATTCTATACCTTCCAATATCCTATCCTATCCTATTCTATTGTGATGATGGTCAGTGTGCCCATAGGCTTGAATGCAGCTGTTCTCTTCTGCCAATGCAGGGTTACCTCCCTCCCACCAAAAATGGCGCAGAACCCAAGCGACCGAGTCGACCAATCAACATCACGCCTTTGGTGCGCCTTTCAGCCACAGTCCCCAACACCATTGTGGTCAACTGGTCATCTGAGTTTGGCAGGGTAAGAGGGGCTTCTGAAACGGTATTGCCGATTGGGGCAGTGACCTAGCCAGCCTGGCAGTGGGGAGTAGGGGGACACTCACAAAATGCCCTGATGGGAGTCCATGTAGTCCTCGACTTAACAACAGTTTGTTTAGTGACTGTTCAAAGTTACAACGGCACTGAAAAAAAGGGGACTGAGGGACGGTTTTTACATCGGCAACCGTTGCAACAACTCCACGGTGACATGATCAAAATTCAGACCCTTGGCAACTGGGTTCATATTTATGATGGTCGCAAGGTCCTGGGGGTCACGTTTTGTGACTTTCAGACAAGCAAAGTCAAGGAGGAAGCCAGATTCACTTAACGACCGGGTGACTAACTTAACAGCTGCAGTGATTCATTTGGCAACTGTGGCAAGAAAAGTCGTAAAATAGGGCCCAAACTCATTCAACAAACGTCTCCGAAAAAGAAATGTTGGGCTCAGTTGTGGTCATAGGTTGAGGACTAGTTGTACACAAAATGAGTGGAGTTAGGTCATTTGGTCCAGTTTATTGTGAGAAACCAGCATTTGTCTTCATAGAATTCACAACATTCCTTGTATGAATGTTGTGCAGCCAGGATCTGGGGTTTGCAATATGAATTTGAATCCTCTCCATGTCAGGATTCCACCAGTTACCCCCATTTAAATCCTGAATCTCGAGCCAAACTTCCAAAACTTCAAAAGGATTTATTGGGAGTTAACATGTCCGGCACTGAGACACATCATTGTCACCCTTGACCCTGGTTTTCCCTCCCTGCATCATAGTTCATAATCTCCAATGGGACACATCCATAGCCCAGAGTCATCAATCATGTTCTCCAGTTAGAATTTTGCAAGGCAGAAACTTCAGTCACCTAGTTACTATCTCTGAAAACATTTATGGAATGCAGTTTCGGTTTTGCAAGCTGCCACACTGCCCTTTCAAACCCTTTCCCCCTCCCTTTCTGTTGGCAGCTCTAAAAAGACCATAGAAATATCTTTTGAGTTGACACTCAATTTCAAAATATTTTGTGGAGCTTGAAATAATTATTTGGAGCAAGAAGAATTTTCCAACATTTGAAAAAGATATTTTAATGTCATAAAAGGGGCTTCTGATTTCAAAATCTGCCACAGACTGCCTGTGGTTTCATTAGATATTAGATATTACACATTGTGTAAATGTGACGACGAAGCTTTGTTAAGCTGGGTTTAAAGGTAGTCTAAATTGGATGGCCCCATTGAGTGCACACCCAGCAAATTGTGGACATGGATAGGAATGGAGGCTGGACTCTTGAAACAAAACTTTCTCTAGGACGAAGAGGGGCACGAGCGGGGCATGAGAGTGGTAGTCTTCACAATATTGAAAATTACATACTTGAGGTTTAACACATTGGGTGAATACAAGAACTGAGATTTACTGGGTTATGTGAATCCAGCCACATCCAAAAGGGACTTTCTCTGAAAGTAGAGCCTTGGCTGAACATCTTAGTGGCTTTATATGACAAAAAGGCCCCATTTCAAATTCCTTGCGTTGAATTTCTTTGGAAGATTAAATCCAACCCTTTCAACGGAGTCTAAGAAAGAAATGGAAACCGCCAATTATTTTCATTATATTTTGCTCTCAACCATCTAACCATTTAACAGCAAATTCTTTTGTTTGTGGAACAGCCAATTTTGTGTGGCCTGTGTTTGGACCGAGACAATTACAACGGGCAGGGGCCTTAAGGGAGGATTAGTATCCCTTGTTATTGTGAGTTATCTCCAGTTGCTTAAGATAAGCAGCCATAGAAATCCTTTTAAATCAGGGGTTCCAAATCCCTGGGCCACAGCCCACTGCCCAGCCAGGCTACAAAGCCAGAAAGGTTTGGGAACTCTTGGAGTCCTAGTGGACAACCATTTAAATATGAGCCAGCTGTGTGCAGCAGCTGCCAAAAAAGCCAACACAGTCCTAGGCTGCATAAATAGAGGGATAGAATCAAGATCACGTGAAGTGTTAATACCACTTTATAAGGCCCTGGTAAGGCCACACTTGGAATACTGCATTCAATTTTGGTCACCACGATGCAAAAAAGAGGTTGAGACTCTAGAAAGAGTGCAGAGAAGAGCAACAAAGAAGATTAGGGGACTGGAGGCTAAAACATATAAAGAACGGTTGCTGGAATTGGGTATGTCTAATGAAAAGAAGGACTAGGGGAGACATGATAGCGGTGTTCCAATATCTCAGGGGCTGCCCCAAAGAAGAGGGAGTCAAGCTATTCTCCAAAGAACAGAAGGCAGGACAAGAAGCAATGGATGGAAACTTATCAAGGAGAGAAGCAACTTAGAATTAAGGAATAATTTCCTGACAATTAGAACAATTAATCAGTGGAACAACTTGCCTCCAGAATAATAGCAATAGCACTTAGACTTATATACCGCTTTATAGTGCTTTACAGCGTTCTCTAAGCGGTTTACTGAGTCAGCATATTGCCCCCAACACTGCTCCAAGAAGAGATTGGAGAGCCACTTGTCTGAAATGGTATAGGGTTTCCTACTCAAGCGGGGGGTGGGGTTTGGACTAGAAGACCTCCAAGACTCCTTCCAGCTCTGTTATTCTGTTCTGCTAAAGAAACTAGCCAACACATGAGAATCAGAATGAAGCCTCTTGCTTAAGCAAATAAATGTATTTATCAAGTTAAGTCAGAGCCCAGCTTCTTCAATATACCTCTCTCTCTGTCTCTCTCCATGACCTAATCCTGCTTTTGCTCTCTCCAGAATTACTCCCTCTCCGTTTACCTGGTGAAGCAGCTGACCTCGGTAACGTTGCTGCAGAAGTTGAGGGCCAAGGGCATCCGGAACCCTGATCACTCCCGAGCACTGAGTGAGTCCCTGGTTCTTTTGATGGCTATCCCAGCAGCCCCGAGGGTCTGGCAGCAGCTGCCCTTCACTTGCCTGGGGGTCTTAAAAATGACAGGCTCGAACCCAGGGCACCATCTAACAAAATGAAACTCAGTGGGGGGAAAAGTAAGGTTCTACATTGAGGCAAGGAAAACCAAACACACAGGTGTAGCGGCATAGGTGGTATCCTCCATATTTGGAGTTTTGCAGCGTTAATTCAGTGCCAGAAAAATAAACATAGGCAGCTGAAGCTTCATTTAACTTCTTCATAAACACAAAGTAAATTTTACAATACCAGTTGTAGATTTCTCCAGCATGGAGCAAACTCAAACAGAAGCAGACATGTTACAGGTTCAGAGCAGAACAGCAACTCAGGAGCTCAGAAACAGACATCAGTTTCACTTTAGTTCAGCAGGCAAGCAAGACACACAGCAGAGGAGAGAAGCAGTTTCATTTTCAATAGACAGACTCAGAGCTTCACATAGCTTCAGAGCTGCAGAGCTTAATACAGAGCCACACCTGGGCTACTTCTTGTTTCAGTTTCCAGCCTAGGCTACTTCTAGTTTCAGTTTCCAAAGCAGTCCTCATTGGCTGACTTAGTTGCTATGCCTGTTCATTGGCTGACCTTGTTACCAAGCTCTATTCCAGTTCATGAAAATACTCTGATACTCTCGTAGTGACTGGTGAGAGGGATCTTGGAGTCCTAGTGGACGGTCACTTAAATATGAGCCAGCCATGTGCTGCAGCGGCCAAAAAAGCCAACACAATTCTAGGCTGCATCAACAGAGGGATAGAATCAAGTGTCAGCGTTCCAGAAAACCTCCACTCCAGCAAATAAAACTCCGAGACAGACATCTTCTCAAAAGTTCTTTTTTTTATTGGATAGTAAACTGGCACAACTGGGGAATCCCAAATCTGAAATCTGAAACAACTGCAATGATTCACTTAACAACTGTGGCTAGAAAGGTAAAAGGGTACAAAACTCCCTTAACCAATGTCTCGCTTAGTAACAGAAATTTGGGGCTCAATTGTCATAAGTCAATACATATACATATATTTATATCTCTATCTCTTATTTACCTGTCTCATCTATCTAATCTATCCATCTTATTTATCTTATCTATCCCTATCTATCTTATCTCTTATCTATCTATCTCTGTCTCTATTTTATCTACCTACCTACCTATCCCTTTTTTATCTTATCTCCTATCTATCTCTATCTCTTATCTATCTTATCTATATCTCTTACTTCTTATCTATCTCTTACCTCTTATCTATCCATCTGTCTCATCTAATCTATTCATTTTATCTTATTTATCTTATCTATCTCTATATCTCTATCTCTTATCTATTTTATCTATGTATCTGTCTTTTCTATCTTATTTATTCTATCTATCTCTTAACTATCTTATATCTTATCTATCTTTATCTCTTATCTATCTTATCTATCTATCTCTTATCTATATCTTACCTCTCTTATATATATGTCTCTATATGTATGTGTCTCTGTCTCCTTTTAACATTCCTATTTTATTGTGTTTTTTAAATCTACGTGAAAAGTTAATACATGTCGTAAGTCCATATATGTTATGCCATACGATAAATAACTCTCTTCTGTGTATTATTTGTGCTTAGGATTCTAAATTCCCCCCACCCCCCTCTCTTGCAGTCAAAGAAAAACTGACAGCTGATCCTGACAGTGAAATCGCCACCACAAGTTTGCGAGTGTCCCTCATGTGTCCGGTAAATGTCTGCTAACAAGATTTACTGTTAGTCTTTTTTAATATTTGGGAAAAAAAACTCTGCTTAATACCAAGAAGAAACCCCATAAAATGTATTTACGGTTGGATAGTTTCCGCCCCAGAAACCTTCTTTTACTGACACATTGGGTTTTAATATTAGATTTTATCTGTTGTCTATTGAGATTCTCAACCATCCAGGTCCTCGTTGTCCCAAAGGTGCTTTTTTCAGGAGGCCACTGGATTTTTTCCTTTTTTTCTTTTGAAAATGCTTCACTTCTCATCCCAGAAGCTTCTTCAGCTCTGACTGGATGGAGGGGAAGGGAAGGATTTACACTCCTTGCAGACTGCTGGTCATTTGCATCCTTTTAGATGGTCATTGAGGCCACTTGGGGGTTTTATCTGTGTCCTCAGGGTCACCTGAGTGGTGCAAATGGATGTGGAGCCTTCTTGGAACTGTTGGAAGGATTTTATCTGTTATTTATTATTTTATTCTAGGACAGGGGTGTCAAACTCGTGTCGTCCTGTCGTCATCACGTGACATCTCAAGACTTCCCCCCCCCCTTTGCTAAACCAGGGGATAGGCCTGGCCAGCGCATGATGCATCTGGCCCGCGACCCACAAGTTTGACACCCCTGGTTGAGAATTTTTAACTGGATATTCACTGAGTGTTTTTATTTCCTCTGGTCTCTGACAGTAATAAACCTGATTGAATTTTGACCTGGAATGTCTTGGGTTAGGGTTAGGGTTAGGATGCAGAACGTTGAACTCGGCGGCGGGCGAGGATGCCATGTTGAGAGGGGCACGCCGGGGGTCTCGGTCCTTCCCAAGCTACTCACCCTTGCCACCCCTTTCTCCCTCCCTGCTTCCAGCTGGGCAAGATGCGGCTGATCGTTCCCTGTCGTGCCTTTACCTGCACCCACCTGCAGTGCTTCGACGCCGCCCTGTACCTTCAGATGAACGAGAAGAAGCCAACCTGGACGTGCCCCGTCTGTGATAAGAAGGCTCCCTATGAGGGCTTGATCATTGATGGGTAATGCTGGGGAAGCCCTGGGCTCCCTCTCCTCGTTGCTGCCTTTCAGGAGACCCTACATGTTAAATCTTAAATGTAATTGATCACTTTTCCTCTTTTTCTTTTTTTGAACATCTGTGGGAAGTTCCTACCAGCTGTCCATCAGCTGTAATTTAAAATAACAGAGTTGGAAGGGACCTTGGAGGTCTTGTAGTCCAACCCCCTGCTCAAGCAGGATACCCTACACCAGTGGTCGCCAACTGGTGGGCCGGGGACCACTGATGTCCGCAAGAAAATTTTGGTCGTCCACAAAGAAATGTCACCCCCCAGAGAAATTAATCCAGGTTATGTGGGAACACAAGGCTTGCGTCGTTTGCATTGCAAACAACACGAGGTAGTGAGGGGAGGGGGAAAGAGTGTGGGGGGAGTTGCCCCACACGCCTGGCCTGGCCACTGGGCTGCTTCTTTCCGCTTCTTTCTCCTGCTTTTGGCTGCGTGCAAGGAAAGCAGCAAAAGTCTTTCTTTCTCTCCCCCAAACTCCGCCAGAAATGAGTCTTTGGGACCCTGCAGGGCCTCCGGCTCCAAGAGGCTGTGCCGGTGCGACAAGTCTCACAAAGACTCATTTCTGGCGGGGTTTGGGGTAGAGAAAGAAAGACTTCTGCTGCTTTCCTTGCATGAAGGCAAAAGTCTCCCCCCACCCCCGAGAACAGAGCTGAAGACGGTATCCTGCGATACCAAATAAAGAATGATCGATCGGTTGGAAAACGGGGTGGGGGATTTTCCTGCAGACTGTTTTTGAAATTTTCCCAGGGTCTCTGGTCCACGGGATTTAAAATTGTGAGTTTGGTGGTCCCTGAGGTCCAAAAGGTTGGCGACCCCTGCCCTACACCACTTCAGATATAATTTCCAGAGATAACTGGAAATAGTAGATAATTTATAAATGCCTTCGTTCTGATTCTCATCTGTTGGCTAGTTTCTTATTTAAAACAGAGTTTTAGAATAGAATAACAGAGTTGGAAGGGACCCTGGAGGTCTTCTTGTCCAACCCCCTGCTTAGGCAGGAAATCCTATACCATTTCAGACATGTGGTTATCCAATCTCTTCTTAAAAACTTCCAGTGTTGGAACATTCTTGTCAGAGTGTTTGCAGCCTGACTACTATCATGAGACAACCCAGGAGCAAAACACAGCCCACAGAGACTTAGACATTCAACCGTGGTTTATATACGAGACATATACAGAAATATACATAGTAGCAAATACCTGACAAGCAATCAATTTTCTTAACTCTGTATGGAGAACTCTGCAATGGATACAGAACACAAGGAGAGAAAATATGCCCTCTAATGTCTGCCTTATATAAACACCTTTTAAAGGGGTAAAACTTCTGTAGACTCGCTTAGTCTTAAAGAGGCAATACCAATGCTGATTCATCTTCATTGCATCAGCCTTACATTGCATCAGCTTCACATCTGGTCAGCTCTTAAATCCCAATACCTTAACAATTCATAACTTCTGGGGGCAAGCTGTTCCACTGATTAATTGTTCTAACTGTCAGGGAATTCCTCCTTCGTTCCAAGTTGCTTCTCTCCGTGGTTAGTTTCCACCCATGGCTTCTTGTCCTGCCCTCTGGTGCTTTGGAGAATAGTTTGACTCCGTCTTCTTTGTGGCAGCCCCATCGATATTGGAAGACTGCCATCATGTCACCCCTGGTCCTTCTTTTCATCAGACTAGCACAAAACTTTTCATCAGACTGTCCCTGCTTCTGAATTGCTCTCCCTCCCTCCCCAGGCTGTTCATGGAGATCCTGAACTCTGTTACGGACTGCGATGAGATCCAGTTCATGGAAGACGGGTCTTGGTGCCCCATGAAGCCCAAGAAAGAGAACCAGGAGGTTTGCCAGCCGTCTGCTTACAATGGACTGGAAGGTAGGTAAAAAGGCTTGGCTTTGGAGCACTGGCTGTGGGGGCTTGGGCATGAAAGGAGGGCCCTGGCTTTGGGTTGGGGTGGGGGCTGTGGTGCCAGGAGCAGAGAGGGGTCTTTGGCACAAGAAGTCTCAAATCTGGGGGATTGCATGTAGCAGCTTGCTCCCGTTGTGTGGCACGGAGGTTCCTCTGCACAATTGCAGTGTTAATTATTGGAGGCACCTCCTCCTTTTGTGGTAGTTGCTCTCTTGGGGATAGCCAGTTTGGTGCCTGGATTCAGCCAGTTTCCGGAATTCTAGCTCTGGCGAATGGAAGAGAATCCTAGGGCTGAAAGGGAACCTGGAGATCTTCTACTCCATTGGTCGCCAACCAGTGGGCTGGGGACCATCTCTGCATCGGACGCAGGACCCTCGTACAGGTCCTCTCCAGACTACTGGACTGGTCCCCTTTCTTCCCCACTGTCTGAAAGCACGTAAAAAAAAAAATGCAAGTAGAAAAATAGGGCCCCTTTTGGTGGGAAGGTCACAGTGTTCCGTGCGGCTTCCATGTTTAGTCCTGATGGCCACATGACCACAGAGACGTCTTTGGACAGCACTGACTCTTCGGCTTTGTCATGGTGAGCAGCGCCCCCTAGAGCTGGAAACAACTAGCATGGATGTGCGAGGGGAACCTTTACCTATTAATCTAAGTTTCAACGTGGGCTGATTGATTTCAGGTTTGCATGCTGTGCCTTTGTGGTTTCTAAATGGCCAACGACTTAGCATTATGGGGTCCCAGGGTTTGTGCCCTGTACAAGGCCAGCCATCAGAAGTCTCATGCCCCCCATCGAAGCTTGAGTCTGTGGAGGAAGACGAGCTGGAACTGGAGCCAATGGAGATAAAGGAGGCGGTGTGACAACCCAGGGTGTGGCACAAAGGCAACACAGTCAGATAATCACTAGGAGTCCCTTTATTAGCTCCAACTTTGCCCCCAGTGTCCTGGTTACCTTCTGGGCTGGAGAAAAACTCTCCCAGGAACAGCCTTTGACTGCAGAGAATCAAGTCCAAAACGTGGTCAACACAAACTGGAACTATAAGTCCAATCAAGGCAAAATGAAGTAATTTCCTTCCCCGTAAGCCATACAACCCACGTTGCTCTCTTCTCCGTTCCTCCCTGCGTGCCCTAAGATGAAGAGTGGGTGGGCCTGGGTCTTCATTTAAACTCCCTCTCCCTTGTTCTACCTCTCCCCTGCTCTGCCCAGCCAGACTTTGCCCTTCCCCAGTTTTCTCCACAGCCAACGGAGCCACACTCCCACTCCCTGTCAGCTGTTCATCTTCCGCCTTGGATTCAGACTCTGACAGGGGCATAACAGGCAGCTTCGTTGACTTGGGAGGAAAAAGGGGAGGAGCAGGCCCAGTCAGGCCAGGGCCTTTCAGGATTGGGACAGCTTGTAGGCAGGGAGGAAGGGGGGCAGGATGAGTAGGAGACGCTAAGCAGTGAACATGAGAGACAAGAACTCAGGCGGTGAACAGAGAGCACCCCCTCCTGATCCAAGAGCATGGAGAGTGGAGAGAAGGTGAGAACAGTGCTGACTGACCTGACTACTCAGGAGGAGAGCGCCCCGCCCCTCTCCACAAAGCACACCTGGGGACTGAGACTTAAAGAGACACTGTGTGGGAGAGGTATTTATCGGGAACAAACACTGAATTCCTGGAGTGTGGAGTGCTGGTGTTTGAACTTTTCTGGATTCCTTGAATTCTTTCTGGATTTCTTGCTTTGCAGCTGTGGTGCTCACAGTGCTGGTGTGTGTGGGTGTCTGTGTGTGTATGGGTCATCAATTTGCTCTGGGACTTGCCAGAAACGTGGGAGCATTTGGGGAAATTCGTAGCCATAAAGGGGCAAACTGCCAGCTGCCTTTATTACCTCTGTGCCATGCCCCGGGTCCTTGTTGTGGTTCGCCAGCAGCCTGTGGAGACAGCAGTGGAGTCGGACAGTGGGGAAGAACGGGGACTAGTCCAGGAGTCTGGAGAGGATTCAGATGAGGGTCCTGCGTCCAGTGCAGAGATGGGGCCAGGACCATCTGGGAGTGGGGTGCAACCTCCAGAGTCTGGCAGAAGCAAGGCAGAGGAACAAGGGGAGCCTCTTCCTAGTGTGCGTGTGTGCAGGGCTGCTAGAAGGCAAGAGCAGCTGAAACAAAAGGGGCGACTCAGGAGTAAGGCAGGGAGGTGATTGCCCCTCCCGTAAGGTACAAAAGACAAGCCAAGTTGATGAAACCTTTGCAGGAAGCAAAGTCGTTCATACTGTTCGGATTAATCCTTGAAGCTGTGTGCGGAGTTTGTACTTTGGTTGGTTTTTTATAATTCATTTGGCACTTTTGTTCTTGGCAGCAATTCAAAGGAGAGAAAGGTGGGTGCTTATCTCAAGGGACTGTTTAGGACTCATTACGGGCTGGGAATGAACATAATTCCCAGTGTCGAAATAAAACAAAGAGTTGTTTTACCTAAGCGTGTGCTTAATTTTGGTCTCGGGAAGCCTTGGTCAGAACAGTCATCACACAAAATGCGTTTCTGAGCATTGTCTTCGTTGTGTTCCAGCCTCCCTGTACACAGTAAGCTCGGATGGAAAGCAGCTGCCCGACAACAAGAAGAAGGTGGAGGTGATTGACCTGACCTTGGACAGCTCTTCAGATGAGGAGGAACCCCCTGCCAAGAAAGTGTGTCCTGTCGCCATCGCAGCCATCCCGCCGGCACCCGGACCAAAAGGGTAGGGGGCTGTGGGCACGAGGGGAGGAAACTTTTCCTCCTCTGGCTTGTCTGATTTCTTTTAGCCAGATTCCGTGATGGAAAAGCTCTTAGCACCGTGATGGCGAACCTATGGGTCTTTGCCACACATGCAGGGAGTGGGTGGGGTGGGGTGGCGCGCATCCATGGGGGGATTTCAAATTCCAAAATTCAATAAAAACAATGAAAGAAAAAAGTGGAAACTCCCCAGCTCCTCCTCCCACAGGTTTGTGACCCTCCATCTGTCAGGCTACAGAACTTTTCCCATTCAATCAACTAGAATGAACTTCTGAAAACATATCAAAACGTATCAAAAAGTGAGACAATTCATGTAGGGGTTAAAAGCAGCATCTAAGGTCTCTCAGGCATGCAGAGATAGATAAGGGAGTTTATCTTGATGTGTATTTAGTAAAACAAAGAGTCAATATGTTAATTCCCCCCCACCTCCTTTTTAGAACGATCTTTTTCAGAGTTTCCCAGGACACATCTCACTGTGGAATTTTTATGGTCTCTTCATCTCCTGACTGTCTCTCTCAGAGGTGATAGGTTCCGGCCATCTGGGTTTCATCCCTCCATTGTATCGTGTGTAGGTTATACAAATTCGATATAAGATTAAATATATTCAGGTTACATCAAGAAAGGATTTCTTTATCAGTCTCCTCCCTCCTTTTCTTCTTCCATTGAAGAAATGACAGATACACGGATCTGACACCATCATAAGCTCCTTTAAAAAAAACTTTATTAGTCTTTTATATATTTTAAAAATAAAACAAAACATAAATATCATGACGTTAACAGTTTTGTAGCATCCATCTCATCCATTTCTATATTTTGTGCATATTTACAAATATATACAATTTTGTACAAATATATACATTTAATCTATAAGTTGCTTATCTTTAATTCCTTCATTTTCTGTTTTAGTTCGATCCAATTATACCATTTTCCCTAAATTCTATAGTATTCAGACTCCTCTTTCTCTTGTACCACTAAAGTCAATTGTCCAGTTCAGCACATGCCATTATTTTTGGAATAATCAGTTCATCCGATGGTATGCAGCTGTGCTTTCAGCATTGAGCATAAGCTCTACCAGACGTAAAGATATCTAATACAAATACTTCTTCCATACTTGATGCCTTTGCCCCAAAAGTAAAAAATACTGGAAAAAAATAGAATTTGGATAAAAGAAATTACAAATATTCAACTAGAATTCAAGGCTGAAATATTTTTATTGGGAATGATAAAAGGTGACTATGCAAAAGAAATGAAATATTTAATTCTCCATATAATTACGGCAGCAAGAAATGCATTGGCACAATGCTGGAAGGGTGACCAAATGCCAACAAACAATTTGATAATCCAGAAGGTTCTTGACTGCACTGAAATGGACATACTTACCCCAAAACTAAGGGATGAGGTAGACTCAAAAGATAGTACAATTTGGGAAAAATGGTACAATTGGATTAAGGATAAAAACCAGGGAATAAGAAGATAAGGAATTGAAAAATAAAGGGGTTAGATTAAGAGTATTTACCAGAAATAGGAAATGAATATTAGTTAAAAAAATTTGAGAAAACAAAACACCATCTAAGTTGATTAGAAATATATATGTTTTATGTTTATTTGTTATGTTTTTCATATTGATTTTTTTAAAATAAATTTTATTGGTTTTTAAAAACATACAAACAAAACATAAAACATCCTTTTTGAAAGCAGCATAATCCCGGGTTACATCTCTTGGTACAGACACATATTCAAGTTCATGGTCATTTTTATATTCCATTCCATATCTTATTACTATTCTACATTTTCTACATAGCTTCTCCCCTCTTTTAACTTTCTTAATTTTATTTTATTTATTTCATCTTAATTCAAATCATTGTGCTTATATTCTTTGTCTGTCCTGTTTCAACTGTCTTATCTTTTCTCATTAAACAAAATTTCTCCTGTAATCACTGATTGGAGTATGACGCCTTTATATCTTTCCCCTAAAATTATAACACTTAATATAATACATAACTTCCATTAGGATTCTGCTTGGTACATTCTAAAACTACACACTGTATTCTTAAAAAAAGAAAAAAATATAAATGTATAATATAATTAAAACAACAATCCATTCCAATTCAATTCTGTCATTAATATTAATATTCATTTAAATCTTAACATTTTGCACATTACTTTTCAAATAAATATCATACTTCTGTGGGAACAATTATAAACTTTCCATAATTAATTCCCCCCCCCTTCACTTATATTTTATAAAACATTGACTAATTAAAATGTTCCTGTTCCTTCCTAATTCAATTTTCTCATTTATTTTATTTCATTTATTTTATTTACAAACATTTCACCAAACCACACCAACTACTTTATCCCTCTTTTTAATCATATGTTATTTCCAATTTTCTGAAATTATTTTTATTACAAATATAACAATACAATCTTATGTCCCTTCACATGCCATTGTAAAAAATTTTAAACAACCACCCAATTGGTTTTAGTCATTCAAATATAATAACCAAAAATCCAAAAGTCACCAAGCAATCCAAATACACGCAGGCTGTTTCTTTTTACACGTTCACTTTCTCTTCCTGGGGTTACTATTTAGTTGCAAAGTTTCAGTTAAAATGTATCTTTTAGAAGTCTTGTTGAAATTTTACTTTAGATTCTTTTGAAGTCCAGGCAGTCTCCTCCCTCCAGATCCTGCTCTTATTATTTTCCTCTCCCTTCCTACTTATAGAAAAAAAAGTTTTTAATATCCAGAAATCTTTATTGTCCCTTTGGTATTTAGTTATATTTTCAGCTTAATTGCCTATTAATGCCAAAGTGGATTTTTCCGATTTCTTATTCAGATCTCTTAGTTGTCAATGTAAGGAAGGAGAGAGAAGAAAAAAAAAAAACTTTCCCTTTTCACTTTCTTTCACTGCTTCCGACTCTTCTTTGGGAGCGATGTTATCTTTTATAAAATTTAAATTCCAGGGTACCTTGGTTGTTGCTTTTTAACCCGGTCAGCCAAAACTTTCACTTCTTATCTTCCTCCTGCACTTTCTTTTCCGGTTGAGTGCTTCTTTGAGGTGGCCATTTCTGACCACCGCTCCTATCGCCTTCGGGAAAGGGAGTAATGGCCAGCTGAGGAGGAGAGATGCGGCTCTCCTCAACCCTGCTGGCGATCTCACCCCTCTTCACCACCTCTACGGGGTGGCTTATTCCCGAAACCAGCCCGCTCGAGGCGCTCCAGCGGCGAGCCCAGGCAGAAACTACGCACAATTGCGGATTCCTGCCTGTCGCCAAAGCCCTTCAAACCGGAAGTCCGTTTTTCATATTGATTTTGTTTGCAATGAAATGTTGTATATTACGTATTGTATATACTTTTTAAAACC
The DNA here is from genome assembly GCF_900518735.1 of Pseudonaja textilis. The sequence continues at coordinate 71,164 of NW_020769491.1, read as the reverse complement.
TTTAATAAAGTGTTTTTTTTAAAGATATGTAATACAATATATTTTATATTCTTTCCACATTTCTTTTTTGAATATCATCATCATCTTTTAATGAGCCCATAATCCCTTGCGGAGTGGAGTCTGGGCAACTAAATGGAGCTGAGGGTTTACTGGCCGAATGCCCTTCCTGTCACCAGTGCAGAGTTCCCCCCGCAGCAGATATATTCTCATTGTGCCCAGAGAGAGAGAAATACCTACCTCTACCGAGGATCGAACTCACAGCTACCTGATGGTGAGACCAGAGCTCCACCTCTAGGTCACCGCACCACTCATTTGTGACCCTCAATCCCCTGAAAAAAAAAAATCGCCCCCCAAAGGCTGCTGCAAACGTTCCCTTTCTCCCCCAGAACCCAAACGCCCTTCCGGCTCAGCTAACCTTTCCTTTCCTTTTAGGATTTTAAATACAGACCACCAGCCTTCCTCGGTGCTGCGGAGTCCTCCAATGTCCGGAGTGGGCAGCGATTACCTCTCCAGCCTCCCGCTGTCCGACTACCACCCTTCTTATTCGGTCCCTTCAGACATCCAAGGTAAGTGGTACCGGAGGGGGCGAGTTTGGGCTCTCTCTCCCCTAACCAGGGAGAACCCGAGACGAAAAGCAATCGAGGTTAAAGCTCATTTATCTTAGCAGAATTGTGGTTTCTCAGTCTTGGATGGGTTTCAGCTTCTGGTGTGGACTCGGCCCTCAAAGGGGCCAAAGCAAGCCCAGATACCACACCTCTGTCCGGCGGATATATACCGTGTTTCTGATATAATAAGGCCGGGTCTTATTTTGGGGGGAGGCCCCAAAAAATGGCTAGGATGTCTTTTCGGGGGTGAATTAATTTCTTTCCCTCCCCCACGCACCCTTGCCTAGGGCATCCCGCAGGCCGTCACACCTCGCCACCAGCCGCTCCTAATGGCTGATCATGGCAGAGCGTGGAGGGCTCCCTACCCCCACCAAGCACCTTTGCTGCAGACCCAGGTGAATGGGTGGGCGACGGAGGCGGCGTGGATGTCCGCCGGCAGTGTTTCAGCCGCTTCTCGGGCCTCCGTAGCTTCCACGGTGCCCGCCGGTGCTGCCACCCCTCTCGCCAGCGCCATCCCCAACAACAGCATCTGAGTCACTCCCACTTTTTCCCCGTCCACGTCCCCGCAACAACAGGAGAGAAAAAAAACATTTTGAGGTATCTGGGAGCACTGCGCACTGCGTTTTGGTTTAATCCTGAGCGGATGGGTGGGTGTGAGAAGAGCCAAGTGAGCATCTCTGCTGCTGCTACCCTTGATGCTCCAACCTTGGGCTCTGCAAGTTTCCAAAAGTCCCAGTGAGCAGCCCATTCCTGCATTCCAAGCGCGCCCAGGCCGAGCTGCAGCTGTCCCTCTCTCGCCAGCGCTGTCTCCAACAACAGCGGCACCATTGGTGGGAACTGTGGAAGCTACAGAGGCCCGAGAAGCAGCTGAAACACTGCCGGCAGACATCCACACCCCCTCCGCCACCCGCCCGCTGACCCGGGTCTGCAGCAAATGCGCTTGGCGGGGTTAGGGAGCCCTTCGCGCTCTGCCATGATCGGCCATTAGGAGTGGCTGGTGGTGAGGTGTAGCTGCCCACGGGGCACTCCTAACGGCAAGTTCCCCCCCGCCTCCCCCCCCCAATTTTGCATGTTTTAAAATAGGCCTAAATTGGAGGGGAGGGGCTTAATTTCATTTTATGCCTAGAAAACATGCTGGGTCTTCCTATTGGGGGGTGGCGTATTGTTGCAGAAACATGGTATTTGTTTAAAAATCATTTCCTTCCCTTTGGTACATTCATTTTAGCATTTAAGGTTGCTTTCTCCTTTTTCGTTTCTCTAGGTCTGGATTTGTTTTCCTTCCTTCAAAGTGAAAATCAGGTATGTTTTTCAGAGGTGGTTTTCAAATTTTTTTACTACTGGTTCTGTGGGTGTGGCTTGGTAGGCGGGGCAGAGGAAGGATACTGCAAAATCCCCCTCCCCTCCCCATCCCACTGACCTGCTTTCCAGCTCCGTTCTCCTGTGCAGGGCGACCAAAGGAGGCCCAGCCAATCAGCTGGGACTCAATGGGAGGCAGAGAAGAGATGGGGTGGGTGGGGCCAGTCAGTGGTGGTATTCGCCGGTTCTCTGAACTACTCAAAATTTCCGCTACTGGTTCTCCAGAACTTTGTCAGAACCTGCTGAATACACCTCTGACGTTTTCCCTCTTGTCTTCCATCTCCCAACCACCCCTTCAAACCTTCACCAAATCCACAGCCTGGCCATTACAGTGGGAGGTTTCTCTTTTCTTGGCGTATAGTGTTTAATTGCTTTGATAACCCCAGCAAGCTTACTTTTAATTAATTAATTAATTAATATATTTCAGACTTGCAAGATTGAGAGTTCAGAGCAGCTGTTGCAAGTGTTCTCAGCTCAAAAGAAAAATAGAAGAGAAGGGGAGAGGAAAACGGAGAGGAGAGAGGATAGAATGAGAAGAGGGGAGGAGAGGAGAATTAGGTGTTTAGCAGAGTGATGGCGGGGGTAATAAGATTTTGTCTTATATATTTTTGCTGCCACCAAACAAGGGACCAGGTCTTATTTTCGGGGGACGTCCTCCACTGACTGACCTCACTTGTGTGCATTGCCCTCGGCCTCCTTTTCGCTGTCAGAGGCCTTTAGGAACCTTCTGCGGCTTCTGAAGGCCTCTGCAGGGGGATAATGGAACTCCAGATCAATCCAGAGTTTTGTTATCAGCTACAGAGGCCTTCAGAAAAGTCTTGCCAGCCTTGCCGGCTGCAGAAGTAATGGGCCGGCAAGGCAGGTGTCGGGGTGGGTGAGGCCTGGCTACAACTGTCCAAAGGTAAGTAGTAGGGCAGCTACATCCCCCCATCCCCACCCTATCTTAACTTTTACCAGTCCACTCTGGAGTTGGCAGGATCTTAATTGGGGTGTCTAGGCTCTGGCATCCACGCCCATTTAAATCATGAGTCTCTGACCACATCTCTCAGAGTTTAAAGAAGATTTATTAGGAGTGACCAGGCCAGTGCTACCTGGGTGTAGCCGACTGTGAGACACACCATTCATTTCCCCCTTGACCCTGGTTTCCCCCTTCCCACCCCCTGGATGTATATTCTGCAATGGGACACCTCCATAGCCAAGAGTCCTCAATCATGCTTTCCAGTAATAATCTTGCGCGCCAGAAGCTTCAGCCGCCTATCCATTATCTATGAAAGAATCTAAGGAATGCACTGCTTCCCCCACTCCCTTTCTGCTGACAACTCTAAAAGACCAGAGAAATATTTTTGAGTTGACCTAGGGCTTATTTTGGGTGTAGGGCTTATATTGGGCACACATTCAAAAGTCAAACTAGGACTTACTTTCAGGGTAGGTCGTATTTTCGGGGAAGCAGGGTAGTTAACCTTATTGTTAACTATTGTTACAACGAGTATTTTGCCCTGGCGTAAGCAACAAATGTTGGGGGTTTGTTTTCTCTCCCTCTTGCAGCATTACAGCCCTTCCGTGATCACCTCCCTGGATGAACAGGATTCCCTGAGCCATTTTTTCCAGTATCGGGGGCCCTCCCCACATTTCATGAGCCCCCTGGCTCCGATCATGGTGGGGTCACACAGCGGGGTCGGCTCCCCCACTGGGAGCCGCATGAACAGTGTGGTGTCTTCACCCACGGCCAGCTTGCGGGAGAGCCACGGCGCCATGGGCAGCAGCCCAGCTCTGCCGGGATGTCGGCCGGACATCATCTCTCTGGACTAAAGGGGGAGACGCCCCTTTGGGGGGGGAGACTTCATTCCTCTCTGGAGGAAGGCAGAAATTTCAGCCATATGTCAGCAGCTGAAGAGGACACAGGCGGCAGAGCGTTTCATGGGTGCCACCGTCTTATGGAAAAACATGGCATTTTTTTTAAAGCTGGAAACACTCCCAGAAGCCAAGCTCCCAGTCCCTGGCAATCACAGAGGGATCCATCTCTGAATCAGAGGAATCACCCAGCTAAATTTGGATCATGGGATCCTTAAGCCAGCGAGGGACTAAAGGGGGCGTTCAACGGCCCACTCTAATCTGTCCCAAGTTACAGAAAAATCATGGAATTTTGTTCTTAGCTGATGGAAACCCAGGTTTAAGGTGGGCTGGGTTGGATGGAGTGCAGCAAGAGGAGACCCTCAGGAGCATTGGAAATTCAGCATGGCTCGAACTCAGAACAGGTTGCCAGGACCGCACGGGTTCAAGCTTGGCACAAGATTTGTTGAATCAAGAGTCTCCTGGCCAACTCCACATTTAAGCTCCACGTTTGAGGTTTGAAGGTTAAAATATTTTGAATTGAGAATGTTTTTTTTTTTTTCAGGACCACAGAAACCGGCTCTTTCTTTGTATTAAAACAAAAAAATAATAATCTTTTTTTAAGGATCCTGGCTAGACCAGTTGAGGCCCAAGTGAATGTTTGCAGGTTCTTGGATTTTCAGAACTCCGTTGTGGGCAAGGAGCACTCAACACATGCATGGAAAGAGCTCTGGGCCAACTTTCCAACCAAATGTTGTGTGTGTTTTTTTCCCCTTTCCCTAAATGTATATTTTCTATACTTATAAAAGACAGCAGCTTCTTTAGAGGTTCAAAGGCATAACAAGGGAACTGTTTTCTGTTACTCCCCGTTCTCTCTCTCTCTCTCTCTCTCTTTTTTTTACAGTATACTATGATTTAGCCTTGGCTGGGTCCTCACACTGGGCTAAGCCATAGAGGGCTTTTGGTTCTCAGTGATGCAGGATTATTGCCTACTATGAGACAGGCAATTGGGGTTTTGTCCAACAAACCACAATTATAACAAATGGTGGTTTCTTTACAACGCTGGGGAAGGCCATGGTCAGCAGGAGGCACTGAGGCTGCCTAACCACGGCATTGCCAGGCTTCAGATAATACTGAGTTGGTGGGATCCGGCTAGCTTTTTGAGAGCCACGGGCTTCCAAAAAGGGGAACAAAAGCTAATTTGAATTTTGTTTTAGTTTTAGTTTTTAAAAAATTAAATTTATTCCCGCCCACGTCAACGTTTTTCTGCCAGAACTTGGGGTTGAAACGTTTGAGGATCCTGGCTGCACCTTCGGTGGGTTCATCTGAGGAGAAGGTAAACGTTGTAAGGTAAACGTTGCAAGAAGCATCTAATTTGCTAAGGAATGGTGTTAACCTTTGAGGAATCCTTGGGAGGAATTCCCACAGGCAGCCAGGGAAGGGCTGCTCTTTTGGAAGAGGTAGAAAAACCTGCCGGCAGGCTGGGAAACGCGCTCCCTCCAGTTAAACCTTCCCTTTTGGAAATCTCTATGAAGAGAAGACAGGATGTTTGCCCTGTCCTGGAGCGAAAAAGCTACAGAGGACACCTTGCCCGAGAGGTTTGAGCTGCAAAGTGGAAAGCTTGTACCCCAATTTCTGGGAAGCCGGGCTGCCACCCCCAGAAGACGCCTCTTCTTGGACACTCCTAAGTTCGGATTTTTTGGATGCTTTTGGAGTCCAAATAGACTCGCCATCCTGTCACCATAGGGATGGGAATGTGTTAGGTGGACTTTTGGGGGTTTGGTTGGGGCACCTGGCATTGCCTACCTGGAGTGGGCTTGCAGGGGTGGGGCTCAGGCACCAAGGGACCTCCTGCCACCCTGCCCTCAAAAATCCCGTCATTCTGTTGCTGGGACGGGTGGTTATTGCTGTTACAAGATATTTTTTTACACTTTCGATCTCGTATTTCCTACCCCTCAAAAGTATTTCCAAACCAATCCTGTACAGAGAACGAAAGATCTTTATCAATCTGATCTCTACATACATATCTATATTACGATAATCTATATTTTCAGTTTTTGTACATAAGGCGACTCCAAAGATCTTTTCTCTCTGTATTTCTCCCCCATCCCCTTTCCTGAGGACTAAATGAAGGTTGCACATCCTTTTGCACACGTGTAAGTAAGCGCGAGGGGCAGTGCATCGTCCGTTGCACAGCTTATTTATATATTTATGTATGTGTCCTGAGTTTTGTGTGTGTGTGTGTGTGTGTGTGTGTGTGTTTTCAGTTCGAAGCTTTCCAAGTCCAGCTGCTTGGCCTCCTCTCCCGCCTCCTCAGCCAGCCAGGGGGTTGAGCCTCCACCGTGGAAGTCCTACCCTTGGGAGGATGGGATGGCGTAGCCAGAACAGCCCCGACGGAGTCGGTGGGAGCCAAGTACGGTCTGAGATAGAATGAAGGGAACTGTCATTTTGCAAAGCTTCACTTTCTGCATTATTTGTCACAGCCTTGGTGGAGAAGGCAGAATTCTCATTGTACGATTGCTGTGGATTAATTTGAACACTGCTTGTGAGCCACACCTGCTCATTGTGTGATTTTCTTCCAAAGTGCTTCGGTTTCAATCGAAGGGAATGTTTTTTTTTCTGGGACAGCTGAAGTTTTCCTAGTTGTTCCCGGGAGGGGTTTATATGACTATTCGCCATGGCCAGCTCCCTGCAGGACAAGACACTATTGACAAGGAATAATGGATGGAAACTGATCAAGGAGAGATTCAGCCTGGAAATAAGGAGGAATTTCCTGATAGTGAGACCGATCAATTGATGAAACAGAAGTTGCCTTCAAAAGTTCTGGGAGCTTCATCACTGGAGGCTTTCAAGAAGACATTGGATTCCCATCTGTCAGAAATGGAGTAGGGTCTCCTGCTTGGGTGGGGGGGTTGGACTTAGATGACTTACAAGGTCCTTTCCAACTCTGATTATCTGTTATCTGTTAATATTGAAGTCATAATGGAATAGATTGTTTCTGGAGATTCTCAGTCCAGAGGTGGGACTGAGGTGCTTTTTTTCCCAAGAGGCAACTGGACTTTCTGTTTTTTTTCCTTTGAAGATATTTTGCTTCTCATCCCAGAAACTTCTTCAGCTCTGACGGGATGGTGGGAAGGGGAAGGATTTATCCTTCTTGCAGACAGCTGGTCATTTGTATCCTTTTAGTGGGTCGTTGAGGCCACTTGGAGGTTTATCTGCGTCCTCGGGGTCACCTGAGTGGTGTAAATGGGTGTGGAGCCGCCTTGGAACTGCTGAAACTACTCAGGTGACCCTGAGGATATAGATAAACCTCCAAGTGGCCTCAAGGACCCTTTAAAAGGATGCAAATGACCAAGCTGCCTGCAAGGAGTATAAACCCTTCCGTTCCCCACCATCCAGTCAGAGCTGAAGAAGCTTCTGGTATGAGAAGCGAAACCTTTTCAGAGAAAAAAGAATTCCAGCTGCGTCTTGAAAAAACCATCTTCGGCACAGTAGAACAGAATCCTTAAGGGATGCCAAAGGAGAGACGAACTACAAATGACAAAATTTATTTTAAAATTAAAGAATTAAACTGAATTGGCCCTCCGCAAGTTGGCCCATGGCAAGTTTCCCCATATGTCAAGTTGTCCTGGGGGGAGCTGACCGTGGCGAATTGGCAACAACGGGTTGGCTGTGGCGAGTTATAGACCAGACTGGGGGCCTTACCCTCCATTGTCCCACTCGTTTGTGTTCAGATACACAACCACCCTCCGATCTGCTGCTCTGCCACTTTGTCTCCCAGGAAGACCCTCGGCCGGGGCGAAAGACCAGGAGGCAGGAGGATAAGACGCCAAGGCCCCGCTGTTTGTAGTCAATGGCTGGCCGGGCAGTTGGAAGAGAGGCTGATCTGGCAACCCCCTAGTGCGGGGGGGGGGTGTGTGTCTCCAACCTTGGCAACAAAGCTGGCTGGGGAATCCTGGGAGTTGAAGTCCGCCAGGCTTAAAAGTGGCCAAGGTTGGAGACCCCTGCCCTAGTAGATCCTTTTTTCTGTCTTTCGGAGGAGGCTCGGTTTGCTATGCCAAATCTCTCCTGGGCTGCTTATTTATTCTGTCATATCTTTGTTTTTTTATCTACTTGGAGCTATGGTGTATATGCTTTTTTTTTAGAGAAAAATATAATAAAAAGTTGCAAAGAACTGTGGTCCCACATCATTAATGGTCTCCATCTTGGCTTTGTCACTATATATATCTATATATCTACATCTACATCTATACATACATACATACATACATATATACATAAAACAAGTGAAATACCACTCACGTATCATCACAAAATCTCCAGATCCATAAAGCCCACAAACTTGAAATTTGGCACGTATATTCCTCATGGCTTCTAGGTGCTCAGTAAGAAAGGATTCTTCAAAATGACCATTTGCATTAGCATTTCCTATATTATTATTATTATTGTTGTTGTTACGCTCGGATGCTAAGGAGTTGTACTCCTCCCCACCTGAAAAGAAATCTCTTCCAAATGCAAAACACAAGCAGAGGAGAGGAGTTTCATTTTCACTTTCACGGCACCAAGCAGCTTTAGTACAAAACAGTTGAACTAAGCCACGCCCAGGCTCCTTGCTGTCTCGTTGCTCACACAGCAAATACTGTTTCAGTTTCCAAACAGCCCTCAACTCATACACTGACAGGATGCTAGCCAGATGAATACTGATGGATGCTGGTAGGCAGAGGCACAATTCCCCCCCCCCATTTTCCTCCCCCAAAATGAAACCCGATCACATAGTTTCGTAGCGAAGTACGGATATCCAGCTAGTTTAATATAAAGCAGGGGTGGAGTATTGGCACAACCCCACTTCGTAATGAAGGTAATTTTCCTTCCACATATGCTGATGGTCACTTAGAGCAACAATATTATTTTAGTGGGACTGAATAAAATCTAATACACTTTTCCATCTTCATTTTTCCCCCCACATCATAGTCTACCACTTTCTGGCTCATTCTAGAAAGATCTTTGTTCACCTAAAAGCCATTGTGGCCAAGTGAAACTTGCAGAGATAATATAAGGGGAGAAGTACCAGGCTTGCCAGAGTACATAAGATATTTGCTTGCAAAGAATCTCAGGCAGAAGATATCAGATCTAACGACCCATCCCTCAAAAAAGCATTTAATTTTTAAGATGTGGGAGGTAGGACAGATAAAAGCATCATTTTCCTCAAACAGTTATTTAATAACGGATGAGCCAGGAGTATTACTTGTTGAAAAGATGCTATGGCTATTCAAAGTTTCAGCACTAAAACCCCTTCAATTTCTGACTTTTCTCGTGAATACAACATTGTGATATTTCTTCCCCTGGTGGCTTTGGTTCCTCTTGATCCTCTTTTTAATAGAAGAACAGTTGAAAGGGATCTCAGAGGTCATCTAGTCCAGCCCCTCTACTCAAGCAGGAGACCCTATATATCATTTCAGACAATTGGCTGTCCGGTCTTTTCTTGCATAAAGTTTTTTTTTTTTTTTAATAACCTAACAATTTGATTATTGGCTAAACTGCGTTGTCTGGGTATAAATAACTTTAGGAAATGATCACTAGAGAGCGCATGCATGCGCATTGCATTATGGGGATTTGCACACTTTGGGCACTCGGTGCCCAAAAGGTTAGTCATCACTGCCCTAAACTCTGTTGTTGAACCCATGAGAATTGGCTTGAGTAAAAAGATTTATGACTTATAGCCTCTATGACTTGGTTCAACCAACAGATGGCGCAGCGATCCATAGTTTAACATTTTTAGATCATTTTTAGGGCTGACAAATTTTTAAGGGATTCCTTTTGAGACATACTGCAATTAAATTTACATATTTTCTTTTTTATTATTTCTTTTCTTTTATTCTTTTCTTTTTTCTTTTATTATTTTTTTTCTTATTTTCTTTTCTTTTCTTTTTTCTTTTTATTTTATTTTCTTTAATTATTTTATTTTATTATTTTATTTTATTATTCCTTTCCTTCCCTTCCCTCTTCCTCCTTCCCTCCCCTTCCCTCCCCACCTCTCCTCTTCCCTTCCCTTCCCTTTAGTCAAGGAGAGAAGCAACCTAGAACTAGGGCGAAACAGTGAGAACAATTAACCACCAGAAGTTGTGGGTCCATCACTGGAGGTTTTTAAGAAGAGACTGGGCAGCCATTTGTCCAGAATGGTATGGGGCCTTTTGCTTGGACAGGGGCTGGACTAGAAGATCTCCAAGGTCCCTTCCAACTCTGTTATTCTGTTCTGTTATTCCAAAACCCTGTGGCACCATTGCCTCTGGCAAAGATCTTCCTGTCCGATAGTCCGTCCTCGTCACGTATGCATTCCAGTTTGGAGAGCTCAGACTGTCTTTTGATTTTCCAGCTTGCTTTCTAAACCAAGCTTCTTGATCTTCAGGTGAGATGATGTCAGAGGCCTTAGGAAATGTCAGAAGCCGAAGAAGGGCTTCCATGAAAACCGCCTCCGGTCAGGGATGAGAATGTCAAAGGCCACAATAAGGATGCATGCAGAAGAAAAATCGTTAATAGTTTGCACAACGAGTATCGGTTTCAGAGAAAGGGTCTCCTTCCCTTTAGCACTGGCTGGGAAACAGGAGAGCTGCATCGGACACTTGGAAGAGGACTGGGATGGTTGTGTGTGTGTGTGTGTGTGGTTTTAGGTAAAGCAGCAACAGCAGTGAGAGACATCTAAAAAAGCCAGATGGAAAGCAAAGATTGGAGACAGAAGCAGCATTCCAATGGTTGAGAGACTGCCACAAAGAAGAAGGGATCAAGCTATTCTCCAAAGCAACAGAAGGCAGGACAAGAAGCAACAGATGGAAACTAAGCAAGGAGAGAAACAACTTGGAATGAAGGAGAAAGTTCTTAACAGTGAGGACAAATAACCAGTGGAACTGCTTGCCACTAGAAGTTGCGGGTGCTCCATCACTTGGAGGCTTTTAAAAAGAGACTGGACAACCACCTGTCTGAAATGATATAGGGTCTCTTGCTTGAGCTGGACTAGAAGACCTCCAAGGGATCCTTCCAGATCTATTCTGATTAACAGATCCTGAGTTGCATGCCTAGGGGCCCATACCATCTGGCAGAGGGAGGTGGGATTTCTGGAGCAGATTTGCTGAAGAATCGGGAGGCGTCTCCAGAATTGCTTTGAGCAGCCTCTTATCCAGGTATCCCAGCTTGTTCTCTCACCTTTCCTAATTTTTCTCAGCGAGCCTGAATCTGACAACCAAAGCTAAAAAAAATCCCTGAAGCATTCTGAGCCAAACCGTACAACAAAAAGAGATTTGTCATTTTCAGAATTCCCAGGCAAACCAAGACCCTAGAAAAAGTGCAGAGAAGGACCGCACAGATTCCCAGCCAGAGGAACAGCTGGCCAGCAGAAGTTGTGGGTGCTCCATCACTGGAGGTTTTTAAGAAAGGACTGGACAGCCACCGGTCTGGAATCATATAGCGGGTTGGACTAGAAGACCTCTGAAGTCCCTTCCAACTCTATCCTGCTTGCTTGCTTGCTTGCTTGCTTGCTTGCTTGCTTGCTTGCTTGGTAAGAAGCTGCCAGAGAGTCAATTCTTGTACTGGAAACATTTGCAAATCTTCTTCCGGTCCCTGCCTGCATCAGGGATGGAGGATTTTACGGAGCTGTAGCTGCGAATTGTGGCTTTTTCTCTTGGATGATGGTTAGTTACAGGAGGGAAGAGAGAGCCGAAGGAAAGAGCTGGAGAGATGGCTTCGAAGACGTTTCGCTTTTCAAGTCAGGCGACGAGAGAGATTAAACCGAGATGCACGTCTGGGGCATGTCAGGGCCTGGCTGAGCAAGGAAACAGGTGTGCAAGAGGCACACCTGGCAGGACCGGGCAGCTCCCTGCTGAGGCCCTTAGGCAACTCAAGCACGCCTCCCAGTCACACCGATCGGGAACTCCAACCGGCTGCAGCTCCGGAGATGCGCTCTGACCAGTCCTGGGTTCCTGCTCACCTGGGAGAGGCTCACCTGCCAGAGATGGACTAGAGCCGTCCGTCTGTGCACGCCCCTCCAGGTCAGGAAAGGAAGAAAGGAAGGGAGGCCACCATGAAGAAAATGTTCTCCTGTTCCAGCCATCAAGTGGCGGTAAGTACCAATGGCTGCACTCACCGAATTCGATAGGTGTTGGTGGGTTATCCTCAATGTAATTATGACTTGAATATCCCTGTAATTACACTTCTTAAAAAACCAGCAGATATGTGGGACCTGCAGGCCATAAGAACTTGGGTTTTTAATCTCTCTCGTTTTTGAATCAAGATGCTAGTCCTTAAGGTGGCAAAGAAGAAGGAAAAAAAAACTTGGAAAAACAGAATGCATGCCAGGGCCTAGAAGGAGCCACATTTTTTGCAGTATTGAGAGGAATTTTGAGTGCTTTTCCCTAACTTTTTAGCTTACTACTGAGGGGACTAGCTCTCCCTTGGCTTCTTGGGGCACCTGGATATCTGTTCTTAAGAGAGGGAATTTAAAACTACTCAAAGCTGTAGTTTTTGACTTTTACTTTACAGCAATGTTGCATTTGGATTTAAACATGTAGTCAGAATAGCAGAACAGAATAACAGAGTTGGAGGGGACCTTGGAGGTCTTCTAGTCCAACCCCTTGCTCAAGCAGGAGACTGTATATCATTTCAACCAATCAATTGGAATAGAGCTAGAAGGGACCTTGGAGGTCGTCTAGTCCAACCCCCTGCTCAGGCAGGAGACCCTAGATCATTCCAGACAAATGGCTGTCCAATCTTCTCTTAAAAACCCTTGACTTGTGACTAAAACTGAGCCCAAAATTTATGTTGCGAAGTAAGTAAAACTCTTCCTCCTTCCAAATGATTTGTTTCAAGCTCACGAAATGTTTTGAAATCGAGATGATTCAAATTTATTTTGCAATCCCAGGTCCTGACTGCACGCAGTTGCCCAAATTCATGCAATCAGTTAAAGACCAAAACTCGCTTTTCACAATAGATAGAATAATAGTAATAGTAACAGAATTCTTTTATTGGCCAAGTGTGATGGGACACACGAGGAATTTGTCTTGGTGCAAACGCTCTCAGTGTACATAAAAGAAAAGAGACATTTGCCAAGAGTCAAGAATCATAAAGGACAAACACTTAATGATAGTCATAGGGTACAATAATCATACTAGGAAACAGTCAATATAAATTGTAAGGATACAAGGATATAAGGATATTGCTGAATAGGGGGAAGGAATAGAATAGAATAAATATTGGAAGGAATAGAATAGAATAGAATAGAATAGAATAGAATAGAATAGAATAGAATAGAATAGAATAGAATAGAACAGAATAGATATTGGAAGGAATAGAATGGAATGGAATAGAATAGAATAAATATTGGAAGGAATAAAATTAGAATAGAATAAGGATAGAATAGAATAGGAATAGAATAAGAATAGAATATAGAATAAGAATAGAATAGAATAGAATAGAATAGAATAGAATAGAATAGAATAGAATTAATAGAATAGAACAGAACAGAACAGAACAGAACAGAACAGAATAGAATAGTATTCTTTATTGGCTAAGTGTGACTGGACACACAAGGAATTTATCTTGCTGCAAATGCTCTCAGTGTACATAAGAGAAAAGAGACATTTGTCAGGAGTCGAGAATCATAAGGTAGAATATTTAATGATAGTCATAGGGTGCAAATAAGCATAAGGTACAATTCAACCAAAGGACCTACCTCTACTCATTCTGTGCGCAGGTAGTCCTTGACTTACAACCCCGATTGAGTCCAACATTTATGTTGCTTAGGGAGATGTTGGTGAAGTGAGCTTTGCCCCTGTTTTATGACTTGTCTTGCCACCGCTGTTAAGTGAATCATTGTCAATCGTTAGCGACATGGTTGTTAAGCGAATCTGGCTTCCCCATTGACTTTGCTGGTCAGAAGATCACAAAAGGGGATCACGTGACCCTGGGACTCTCAACTCATCATAAACATGAGTCAGTTGGCAAGCATTTGAATTTTGATCACAGGAGCACGGGGATGCTGCAACAGTTCATTTAGTGACCATTCAAAGTTACTGTGATGACCTGGAGTGTAACACATACGTAACAAAATCCAAAACATTAATAAATGTCCTTTAATGCCTCCAACTTGTCCTCACTGTTCAATAATTCTCCATTGGAGATAAAATGTACTCAAAAATAGTCTTCAAAAGAAAGCAATACAGTCCAAACTTAATGAGCAAATAGAGGTGAAATAAAAAAACTAAAACAAACTACATTGAAGGAATTTCCATAACGGACCAGGATAAGTAATCACCAACTTCAAGGAGATAACAAGGCACAGTCTGTTGGAAGGACACCAACCAAGATAACTTCAGCCCAAAATAAGACACTCTTTGCTTCTGGCAATGCTGTGTTTTAACCATCTCTCTTATATACTATTCTCCCCAGCTGCCACCAATGAGGAGGATCATGGCCGCTTCCTCTCTCATAAGCCAAGTTGTTCCCTTATCCTCTCTTCCCTGCATGCCTTAGGATGGAGAGGGGATGGGCCTGGTTCTTCCTCTGACTGCCCAGCCGGCCTCTGCCCTTCCCCAGCTCCTCCACAGCCTCCGGAGCCAAACTTCTACTCCCTGTTGGCTGTTCCTCCTCTCCCTCAGAGTCCAACATAGGCATAACAGGGCATAACAGTTACACCAGCACTGAGAAGTGACTTATGACTGTTTTTCACACAACAGTTGTAGTATCCCCATAGTCCCCTGATCAAAATTCAGATTCTTGGCAACTGACTCAGATTTATGACGGTTGCCATGTCCTGGAGTCACGCAATCCCCTTTTGAGCCCTTCTGAGAAGCAAAATCAATGGAGAAGCCCTGATTCACTTAACGACTGGATGACTAAATTAGCAACAGCAGGGATTCGCTTAGCAACCATGGCAAGAAAATTCGTAAAATGAGGGAAAAACTCAACACGTGTCTCGCTGAGCAACATATGTTTTGGGCTCAATTGTTCATAAATCCGAGGACTTACCTGTTAGTTTTGAGTTTTCGCGACTCTTGGATTTTCAAGTCTGGTCTACTTCGCAGGGTTGAAATCCAACGGTTCAATATTAGGGCTCAGTGCAGAAGGCACTCTGCACGTAGTCAGAGGGACATAAATCAGATTGGGACGTTCCAAGCTTCCGTCCCAGCTGAGAAAAATCATAGGGAAAATATTGAGCAATAAGAAAATAACAGAGTTGGAAGGGACCTTGTAGGTCATTTAGTCCAACCTCCTGCTCAAGCAGGAGACCCTAGACCATTTCAGATAGGTGGCTGTCCAGTCTCTTCAAAACCTCTGGTGGCAAGCTGTTCCACTGGTTGATTGTCCTCACTGTTTGGAAGTTTCTCCTTAATTCCAGGTTGCTTCTCTCCTTGATGAGTTTCCATCCATTGTTTCTGGTGCTTTGGAGATTAAGTTGACCCTCCCCTCCTCTTTGTGGCAGCCCCCCAAATATTGGACCACTGCTATCATGTCCACCCCCAGTTCTTCTTTTCTTTAAACTAATACCCAATTCCTACCACCACTCTTTGTATGTTTTATCCTTCAGTTCCCTAACCATCCTGGTTGCTCTTCTCCGCACTCTTTCTAGAGTCTCAGCCTCTTTTTTTTAAATATCACGGTGATCAAAAACTGGTTGCATCTTATCAAGGCATTTTAAAGGAGTTCAATTCGACTGTGGAAACTGTGTCATCAATTATTATTATTATTTTTAATTGTTCAGTCTTGCTCTTGTCCTGCCCTCGAGTTAGATCCGGCCTCGGGGCGGGGGGTGGGGGGGACTTCACGGTGTATTTCAGCTTCTCCCGAAGTGGCACCTGTGGAAATGCTTTTCTTTGTTGCATGAATGTCCTTCCTTTGTGGGTGTTGCCCCCGCCCCCCAACTATGCAGCCAAGAGGAAGGGGCATGGATGGAGACCCTTTGGGGCTGAGGAGCACCCCCCCGCTGGATTTTCCATGGCAAGTCTGGGGCCCTTTCTCTAAGGGGGCTTGGGTTGGACTAGATGACCTACAAGGTCCCTTCCAACTCTGTTAATCTGTTATTATCCTTAGGAAAAGATGATCCCGAAACACCAGTACTTCATCTGTCAGAAAGGGAGTTGGCCAAGAAAGGGTTGGATCCAGAAACCGGGAACTTCACAACCCCTGGGCCAATCTGGAGATCACAACGATAGCACAGCACGTTGGGAGGAGGAATTCCTTCACCAAGGAGGCAAAATCACTAGACAGGGGAAGGAAAAAAAAAGTTCCTGAAATGGAAAGAGAGGAAAAACAAGGAAGGCAATAATAACCCTACAGGTAGAATCCAAAGTAAATAAACAAAGAAATACCATTAGCCGCCTAGCTGAATTTGTTTCATCTTCTAAATTATGTCACTTTCAAAATATGTTTAGGGTGTTTTGCAAAAAGGCTAGTTGGTGGCAGGTCATCAGGGCTCTCTGCCTTGAAGCTGTTAGGTAGGTTCTCCTTGCCTGCTTCTTTCTTTCTTTCTTTCTTTCTTTCTTTCTTTCTTTCTTTCTTTCTTTCTTTCTTTCTTTCTTTCTTTCTTTCTTTCTTTCTTCCTTCCTTCCTTCCTTCCTTCCTTTCTTCCTTCCTTCCTTCCTTTCCTTTTCTATTCTTTCTCTCTCTTTTTCCTTTTTCTTTCTTTTCTCTCTTTCTTCCTTTCTTTTTTCTTCCTTCCTTCTTTCCTTCCTTTCCTTCTCTTTTCCCCTTTTTCTTTTCCTTTCTCTCTCTCTCTTTATTTCTTTCTTTTCTTCCTTCCTTCCTTCCTTCCTTCTTTCATTTCTTTTCCTATTCTTTCTTTTTCTCTCTCTCTCTTTTCCTTTTTCTATTTTCTTTCTTTTCTCCTTTCTTTCCTCTTTCTTTCTCCCTTTTCCCTTTTCTGTTTTCTTTCTTCTCTTTCTTTTCTTTCTTTTTCCTTCTTTCCTTCTTTCCTTCCTTCCTTTCCTTTCCTTTTTTCCTTTCTTTTTCTTTCCTTTCTCTCTCTCTCTTTCTTTCTTTCTTTCTTTTTCTTTCTCTCTCTCTCTTATTTTCTTTCTCCTTTCTCCCTCCCTCCTTCCTTCCTTCCTTCCTTCCTTCCTTCCTTCCTTCCTTCCTTCC